>WPIO01000488.1:0-37605 GCA_009760855.2 Cristatella mucedo | reverse complement strand
AAGATCATCTGACAGAACCTCGTAAATATGGCGTACCTCAAAGGCATCTGTGCTAGGTCCGGGTCACTTTTCACCGTTTTCTTATACTCGTCACTCTATGCTGATGTGCATTTTGCCAAGCACAATCTAGGCTTTCACTTCTAGGCGATGACACTCAGTTGTACCTTTGCTTTGATCCCTCCCAGCCTTCGAGCACCTCAAATTCTCTCAACTCACTTGCTGCATGCATTGATGACATCCGATCATGGATGGCAGCAAATTTTCTAAAACTAAACGATGATAAAACTAACTTACTAGTTATGGGCAAACCTAGTGTTATTCAGAAATTGGAAAGGCTGACTTTCAAAATTGGCTCTGCCAGCATATCTCCAGTTGAATCAGCTCGAAATCTAGGTGTCATATTCCAAAGCGACCTCTCGTTAGACGACCACATCAGCTCCACAGTCAAATCAGCCTATTTTCAGCTTCCCAGCATGTGCGATCAGGCGATTGCAGCTGGTGCAAAACTCTGCAGCTAGGCTTGTCTGTCGTGAGCGTCGCAGTTGCCACATTACTCCACTTCTCGCCGACCTGCACTGGTTACCAGTCAAGCAACGGATTGACTTCAAGGTTTTGTCGCTCACTTTTAGGTCTCTTCATTCTATGGCTCCAGCCTATCTTTCAGATATACTACCCCATCAGGCAAAGCATCGTACCACTCGCTTTTCGGAATCCAACAGTCTAGAAATACCTCGTACAAACCTTAAATCCTTTGGAGACCGTGCATTTAGCTCGTATGCTCCCACAGCCTGGAACTCCCTCCCGACCTGCATCATCAGAACATCCCCTGACCTGACCACATTTAAAAGAAACTTAAAAACATACCTATTTAGGACAGCATTTAGTGGGTCCTTGTGATTCGTCCTCGATGTGCTTATGCGTGCTGACACTGTGCCTGTGACCACTAACCACATTTGCATGCTGACCCAGTGCATGTAACCTCTAACCATGTTATTCATTTTGTTTGTTTTTCAAGCATGATTTTACTTACTATTCTATTGCGTATCACTTTGCAGCAAATGTAAAGCGCCTAGAAAGAGATTAAGTTCTCTGAGGGCGCGTTTATCAAGTGCAATAAACAAAAAAAAAAAATGCAATATTATTATTATTATTATTATTATAACGCTCCTGGCCTCCGATGGCTTGGGCCAGCCAGCCTCACTACCTAATGGACCTGCGATTCAGCGGTCATTTCTGCATTCAAGCATTGCGCTACTTTGATGCGGATGCGTTGCAGCGGTACGGCTGTGTCGCTGCAGGACTGCACAATGGGCCGGGCCATTGAAGTCCATTGCAAAAGAACGCGTATGCACTTTTGCACGAGATTTAGTGGGTGGTTAAAACAGGGACAATGTTTCTACAACGTGGAATAAAAACCACGGTATTGCGATGCCTTTCGTTGAAATAACAGCCGCCTCACAATAAGAATATTCACGGAGGCTTGAAAGAAGGTTGGGCCACACGAAGGCATAGTATGAGAACAGGAAAGCACAATGGCATGAAGTTCAGTGATCAAACCCAGAACACTGCCATTTTATGAGAAATAAAAGCCTCAGTTTCGCGAAGCTTAGTCGTGTGAACTGTCTGTCGTGAAACTGTAAGCTGTAGCCCGTTGGGCACAGGTCGGGGGGGGGACAAGTGACCGATGGGCCGGACCATCAGAGGCCATATTACACGTGATTTACCAGCCCTAATGTACATAGCTGCACAAGAGCCTTAACGGCTATCACAACCTCTTGCCAGTGTGTACAGGATCGCCCACTATGTAGATGCGAACCCATGATCTAGGTCGTCTTGATCGAGTACCTTGCCTCCTGAGCTATCGCCAGCCGCAGTTATTAAAGAGCGCCAGTACACTCGCAAGAAACTTTATGGTAAACCTGGAAAACTGTTTGCTAGGATTTCCAATAAAAACCACAGTTGTACGAAGCTTTGTTTCGGAATGGTAGCTACTGCGCAGTTCGACGATTTAGGGCCGGGCGCGTTAGGGCCGGCCCGTTGTGTCGCCATCTTCCTGAGACGCGCAAGCACAATATGGCTGAAATGCGATGGGCGAATTGGCTGAATGTAGCTTCTCTGTAATTTAGAATAAAAACGCAGGGTGCGCGAAGCATTTCGTTGAACAGGAAAGTGCCCTTTGTCGCTGTTCGAATGTGCAAAAAGGCTTTGCTCACCGTGCCGTTGGCGGTCAATAGCGATTGTGAACGCGCGAGAACGCGCGAGAATTCACGAAAACCGACATGGCACGACATTCGGACGGTTACCCATAGCACCGATCTGTGTGAGCTGGACATTAAAACCGAACTTTTTATGTGATTGCTGTCGAAACGAAGATATGTCGCAGGGTGTTCGCGGGAACCCTGCAAGGAGCAAGCGGTCCCAGCGGCGGAGCAGCATTTCCTCTGAAAGGCGTCACGTGCCCGTAGCGGCGGCGTCTGTAGCAGAGGCGTCGGCTGCGGCGGCGGCGGCGGCGGCGGCGGCTGTGGCGTCTGTGGTTTCGCTTAGTTGATGGCGCTTCCTCTGACCGTTGTACGAGCGGGCTGCGGCACTCGATGTGGTCGATGCGGTCGGGACGCGCTATTAGCGATCGTTGTGACCAGGCAGTCGCGGGGAGCGCTCGGTGGGGCGAGAGGGGTGAAGAGAGAGGCGGCCTCCCGCTGGGGGATTTCAGCATACGCGTAGAGCTATGAGATATGGCGGCGCTGGCTGCTCTTGGATGCGCGGCGCGGGCAGCCAGACAACAGCGGCGGCAACGGCGACGGAAAGGCTCGCACGAGTTTCGCAAGAGATAGATAAATGGGTCGCTCGCTGGATATTCGCCCTCTCCCCCCCCCGTAAGTTTGCCGACCGCGCTGATTAGCCGACCGCGCTGATAGCATTTCCGCGATCTGCTTTACTCATTTCTCTCCCCTCGCCGCCCCCTATCCCTCTCGCCGCCCCCTATCCCCCGCGCCGCTCGCTGCCTAAGCTGTCCGCCAGACGGCTCCAAGTGCGCCCGCTTTCCTGGTAAATCCTCAGTTTGGATCGGCTCGGCAACGGAGCGTAACGTAACTGGGCGCACACCACCAATTTTCGTCGCACCGCTTTTCGTCGCTTTACGCTTTTCCGTATGTCGTTGCTTAAGATGTACAACGACCTACTTAGGAATGCAGACATGGGTAGACTGTCTCTGCTTGTTTTGCTCGATCTTTCGGCAGCTTTTGATACCATCGATCACCAAGTTCTTCTAGAGCGCCTCTGATCTTGCCTGAGCATCACTGGCACTGCTCTACGATCGTTCAGATCATGTCTCAGTGGCAGACTCCAGAGTATTGACGTGAATGGAAAAAGATCATCTGAAGTACCTCTGAAATATGGAGTGCCTCAGGGCTCAGTGCTAGGTCCGGTTCTTTTCACGGTTTATACTGTAGCGCCCGGCTGGCTTTGGCTGAATTTTAGCGCGAACAAGAGCTGTTCGGCGGCGGGCTAGAGCCCCTTTGTCCTGGAGCAGTGAGCCAGAGAGGAGCGTCAGTGCGGTTAGAGAGGAAGCGCTTAGGAGCAGGCCAGGAAGCTCGGAGACGAGCAGCGGCGATTCGGCCTTTAGAATTGGTCCGATACTCGCGGAAGCTGCTGATAGATGTTGGCTGGCCTGTCAACCCCCGCCTTCCCTCTTCCCAAGAAAGAAGCGTCTGGAACCCATTCGCCATTCAAGCTGGACGGAGGTGCCCTGCCAGTGGCCTGGGAACGGTAGTCATTCCTTTCCGTAATGGGCCAAGGTGTCCGGGCCCAATACCACTAAGCTCTTGCCCCATTGTCTCAGCCAAGTATTTAAGAGTCGAGCGACGCTCGCTCTGGGTCTTTTTGCCTCGTGTCTTTTTGTCTGTGGTCTTCTGTCTTTGGTCCGGCTCCGCCGTCGGACTCGTTTTCTCTGGAAGCGAGGGAGGAGGGCGGGCTGTTCGCCAGCGATTGACGGAAACAGGACGAGACAGCTCTAGGAGGATTCGGTGGAACCCCACCGAACACGGTCGTATCGCGCCCGAGCTGGCATTTTTGTTTGTTCTTTCGTGTTTTGTGTTTCTTTTGTGTCGTGTGTGTGCGCGCTAGCACGTGCTCTCGGCATAGGGATTTGCCGGCGCGAGCTAGGCGTAGTTGGCGTGTGTGGAGCTCTAGTTCACCGGGTAGGGTTTAGGCTCCGGGTCGCGCTTTAGTGTGGAGAATTATTTCCTCCGCAGGAGTGCTTGAGTTGGCGTGTGTGGGTATTCCGGCCGCACTGGTGGAAACCGAGTTCTAGTTCACAGGGTAGGGTTTAGACTCCGGTTCGCACCTCAGTGTGGAGAAGTACTCCCTCCGCTCGAGTGTTTAAGTTGGCGTGTTTGGGGTATTCCCTCGGCACAGGTGGGAACGGATTCCTAGTTCACCGGTTAGGGTTTAGGGTCCGGGTCGCGCTTAGTGTAGAGGAGTATTCCCTCCGCAAGAGTGTTGAACGTGCGAGGAGTGTGGAGATAAAGCTGAACTAGACGCGCAGCGACTTTGTGCGCTTGCGAATAAAGTTCAGTAAAATCCCCAATTTATGTGTCTTGCTTCCAATTCACGCCGCGGACTCACGACCCCTTTTAGTAACGGTAAGCAGGTCAGCGCCAGAAACGCTCGTTTCGTGGCGGCCAGCTTATTGCGCGTAGGCGCGCACCGAACGGCATTAGGCGATAGGCTACGCCGCTAGGTAAGCGGCAGGTCAAGCTTACCCCGCCGAGCCTTCGGCGTTACAATACTCTCCCTCATGCTGATGTGATTGCCAAGCACAATCTAGGCTTTCACTTTTATGCGGATGACACTCAGTTGTACCTTTGCTTTGATCCCTCGCAACCATCGAGCACCTCGAATTCTCTCAACTCACTTGCGGCATGTATCAATGACATCCACACATGGACGGCAGCACATTTTCTAAAAATAAACGATGATAAAACTAACTTACTAGTTATGGGCAAACCCAGAGTGATTCAGAAATTGGAAAGGCTGACGCTCAAAATTGGCTCTGCCAGCATATCACCTGATGAATCAGCTCGAAATCTAGGTGTCATGTTCCAAAGTGACCTCTCGTTAGACTACCACATAAGCTCCACAGTCAATCTGCCTACTTTCAGCTACATAAAATTGCTAAAGTTCGGGCTCGTTTAGATAAGGATGCACCATTCAAGTTGGTCCAAGCATTTGTGACATCCCGACTTGACTTCTGTAACTCGCTGCTTGCTGGCCAACCGGCCAGTGCAATCAGGCGATTGCAGCTGTGCAAAACTCTGCAGCTAGGCTAGTCTATTGTGAACGTCGCAGTTGCCACATCACACCAATTCCCGCTGACCTGCTCAGGCTACCAGGAAAGCAACGGATCGACTTCAAGATTTTGTCGCTCTCTTTTAGGTCACTTCATTCTATGGCTCCAGCCCATCTCTCAGATCTATTCTTCCACCAGGCCAAGCATCGTACCACCCGCTTTTCGGAATCCAACAGTTTAGAAATACCTCGTACAGACCTTAAATCCTTTGGAGACCGTGCATTTAGTTCGTATGCTCCCAAAGCCTGGAACTCCCTCCCGACCTGCATCAGAACATCCCCTGACCTGACCACATTAAAAAGAACTTACAAACTCCTATTTAGGACAGCATTTAGTGGGTCCCTGCGATTCGTCGTTGATGTGCTTATGCGTGCTGACACTGTGCATGCTGCCACTAACCACACTTGCATGCTGACCCTGTGGATGTCACCCCTAACCATGTTATTCATTTTGTTTGGTTATCAAGCATGATATTACTCACCATTTAACTGCATTTCACTTTGCAGCAATTTTAAAGCGCCTAGAGAGAGATTAAGTTCTCTGAGGGCGCTTTATCAAGTGCATTATTATTATTATTATTAGTTCCGCGGCAGCCGCTGGCTTCAAGGCTGCGTCGGCCTTGAAGCCAGCGGAATGAATGAATGAAAGACTTACTCACGTGACGCCTCATAGCTAAGGCAGTCGCGCCTGGCCCACCAAGCGGCGAGAGAGCGCTGCAGCTACGGCAGAAGATGGCCGCAGTGTTGTCGCATCTCCGTATCGTATTTGCATGGTGTCGTATCTGCGTCGGCGGCTAAGCGCCTGCGCCAGCGGCGGCCGCGGCGGCAGTACGTGGCCCAAGCCGCCGCGGCGCGGAGCGACGAAGCAGCGTCGGGGTCGCGCGCGCGCGCTCGCTCGCTTGCAGCCCTGATGACGGAGCAGCGGCGGGGCGGTGTCGTGAACGTGAATTGCGGAAGGTAAGCTCTCACGCGCTGACCGGACATGTTCGGACATGTTCGGCGTGTCGAGGGCGGTTGAGAGGCGAGCTCTTTTTGCTAGACCTTTTTAGGGTAGCCGCATCGAATGCAGAAACCCCGGAGAATCTTTTAAGTAAGGTCATGCGTTGCGATTCCGCAACTGCTTTACTCGGAGGGGCTTCATGGAGGCACGAATGTGCATATTGGTTTTGGTAAGAAAGGCTGCATTTCAGCTGAGCCGTTAAAATCTGGGGAGTCAGACCTCTCAGCATTGGCCCAGTAAATTATGTACGGTCATATAAATTTGTCTACGGTCTGACTGGCAGGACTTCGGTTTTCGAGTGAATAAAGCCTTGGCTTTTTAAGCTTACGGATATGGACTCGAAGGAAGTCTTTGAAAGTGACTAAATCATCATCAGAGACCACGACTTCTTAAAACGGCGTTAATTCCTGCGCTTAATACTACGCGTCTCTTGAAGTTGTTTTGTAAATCGAAGGGAATCTCAACGACTCTGTACACGGATATAATGAATGGGAACATGCTTGTCCCGAGCACTCCTGAGTGTCACGTCACTGCATCAGTTAGGGTATCAAGGCTTTCGGTCGAGTCTGGGTGCAGATTGAGAAGACCCGAATCACATACAGATTTAAAAGAAATTGTATTGCTCAATGCTTTTTAAGTTATTTCGCTAGACAAATTCGACAGTACCCTCTACGTACAATGGAGTGTGAGCAGCACAAGAGACCGAACGATAATCCAAGAGTATCAGTGTGCACAGGTCAGCGGGGGGAGGGAGGCATCCTTAGTGATCGCGAGATCTAGGATACCGGCCACCGACGTGAGCGGTATGATTAACCAGTTGGATTGGACAAAGCGATTGGACCAAACCAAATTTCTCCAGATAGTCAAGAATGAGCGAACGCGGCTGTTTCTAGGGTTGTCAACGTGAGTATTGAACTCACCTGCAATTAGTAGCGGCCTGTCGCACACACAAATTTTAGGGAAGAACTTCAAAAACTCCTCTATAAGGAAGTTTAGACAGCCAGCAGGATGACGGTTTATCAAAACAGTGAGAGGCAATGTCTTTGATGAGGACCTGTTTTTAGCTGATTCAAATGATGACCCGATGATGCGAGAAACTGCATGCATTATAGCACGAACAACAAGGGCAATCCAGCCGCCAACAACTTTGTCAGATCGGATCAGACTGAAAGAATGAGAACCCGGTTGGATGGTCTCAGATATAACAATAACAAGAATAACAATCCACTTAACAAATTCTCAGAAGTACTATACCAGGATAGGATACCTACCGGTCCAGGACGTCATCAAAGTTTTACTAAGCAGAAATGCATCTAGCTCCTCCGAGACTGCCTCAGCTCGGGTAAGTAACCCCTTTGTTGTTAGCGAGCGGAAATTTAGCATGTGGAATTTAAGAGGCTGTCCGACAACTGGTCGATGCTGATTAAGTGGCTTGCATTCTAGTCGGCATGTAGCCGGACAGGATGACACTGCCTTTTCGAATTTAAAGTGGACCTAAGTAAAGGAGCAAGTCGACTTATCACAACATGCTGAGGCACGGCACGTGAGCTTCTACCTCAGTGAGTGCTAATCAGCACTTTAGAGTTATGGGTTACAGGTTTGATAGCCGAGCTGTCGATAGGGTTAACGCAGGATGCAGGGAGGTTCTTACTTAACCGTCGAAGAAGGCTCGCAGTTAGGTATCGACTAATAGCGACATCGCACGTCAGGCAAAACAGGTACTGTTTTGATGAGCACATCCGACGACAGCTCATGAACCGTTGCAGCGAAAATAAAAGCGGAGGTAACACCCGAAGGTAACACGCAGAAGTCAGTTAAAGGTCCAAACCTCGTTTGGAGTCAACAAGATGTTGCTCAGCCACATTAGCAGATGCATTCCTGACTAATTGCCTTCTCTATTTCGTGTATGTTTTACCGCTTGTTAACATTGTGTACACTCATGGTAACCTCTATTGCTGTAGCTATTTCTCAGATAAAGGCAGGAATCAGCCGGTTAATTAAACAAGCCTCACGGCACTCTCTAGTTAGGTGTAAACTTTGGGCCTCAATACGTTGCCAGGCATTAACTTCACAGTGCACCGAGGCTGTCGGAGGTTTTAATGGCAGTTGCTCAAGTCCTCTTCTCAGCGCTTTTCAAGTTTCAAGCAAGTTATGCTGCAAGTTTCAGGCAAGCTATGTGTAAAGTAAAGTTTGAAGCAAGCTAAGCTTTTAGTTTCAAGTTACAAGCAAGTTTCGTCAGCGACTAACCTCAGCGTCATGTAGCTCCATGGCTGCAATCATGTAGGCTGCTAAGGTCGTTCTTTTGCCGACATCCAGCTCTTCAGGCTGCAATGAGATGCGGGCATGCTGCCACCTGACCTCAGGTCGGATATCGTCAGGTATCTCGTAAGATCTCGTATGATCTTTTGTGATCTCCAGCTAGAGCGTGGTGCGTGAAAACAGTAGAACAGAGCGAACATCATCGGCCTCTCTGGCTTAATCTGGCCATAATCTGGCAAGTCCTGCCAAGTCGAGGTCAGTTTGGGAGTTTTCGATGAGAGTGAAAAGGCCGAGCGGAGGAGTTAATGAAAGTCAAAGGTTAAAGGCCAGGAAGTCATTCATCGGCAGACATTCTACACACCATGCGCATAGAAATCCCTTGGAAGCAGAACAAGAAGTTCTATCTAGGGTACTCTTCCGTCATGTCGATTCAGCAGCTCAGCACCATTTTAACCGTTCGATTCAGAAACATGGCAGAGAGCGCCCAGGCTGCCGGGCGTGCAGGCGCTGCTCAGTTGCTGCCGTGCGCCCGAGCGACCCGTCGTCGGCGTTGACATCTTCTTGTAGGCCTTCCCACGCCCGCGGCAGGCTCCCGCGGCGACATCGGTCGAGGCTCGCTGTATCGCTTGCTGAACCGCTGCGCCGCTCGATTGTGTGCTCCCGCCGGCACCGAACAATCGCTCGCTCGCTCGCCGCTCCGTCCGTCGAGGCGCCAGACAGCCTGTGACCCCAGTGACGCAAAGCTCGAGGTCAAGGTCGAGGCTCGCTGTATCGCTTGAACCGCTGTGCCGCTCGATTGTGTGCTCCCGCCGGCACCGAACAATCGCTCGCTCGCGGCTCCGTCCGTCGAGGCGCCAGACGGCCTGTGACCCCAGTGACGCAAAGCTCACTCACACGTGGTGGCATCGGTGCATGCGTGGCTCCCAATTGCAGACCGAGAAATGACGTACCGCTGCGGCAGACTGCCAAACGGCGGGGCAGTGTGGAAAGCGACCGTCGTCCTCGTCGCCGTGCTAGCGGCCTTGGCCTTTGGCCTGGTCCTTCTCAGCAAAAGGCACCAACCGTGCGAGCACACGCAACAGAAGCACCGGCTCTCCAAGCCTATAGAAGCGTTCGACATGAGCTTCCCCGGATTTCCGGCCGTCTGCAACGACACGCTGCCCGCCATCGGTGACCTGACCTTGACCGCAGGCGAAGGCGAAGACGTCGTCGAGGTCAGGCACACGGCTTGCTGTGACGGCATCGGCAGCAGGGGCGCCTCGGGAACAGAGCCCAAAACCGCGTGCCGCACGGCGGCGAAGCCTCTGCGTCTTCCCTCGCGACTCGTCAAAGCGGCGCTCGCGTCGGCCGAGAGCACCGTCGATCTACGAAACCTTGACCTTCTGCGTTCGCTCTCCTTCATCACTGCCGCGAGCGCCAATCATTTCAATGAGAGTCTCGTGCTGGTGAAGAGCATACAAAAGTTCTTTCCAGGTAATCAGATCATCTACTGGGACCTCGGGCTCAAGGCCGAGCAAGCCGCCACTCTCAAGACGCTCTGCAGAGTGACGTACGAGCACTTCGATTTCTCCAAGTACCCGAAGCACGTGGCGACGCTGAAGACGTGTGCCTTCAAGCCACTCGTCATCATGGAGTCATTTAGCGAATCCAATCCGATCCTATGGTGGGTTGATGCCTCCATACGGTTCACGTCTTCAAATGTCACTCATGTTTTGTCTCTGCTAAAAGAGCGGCACGGCATGGTCATGTTCCGCGACGCTAGTCTTTCCGTGTGGGCGGCGACGTTTCCACAGATGTACTTGTACATTGCCGTGGACGACGAGAGCTTGCAGCACACGACCACGGGTATGGGGGGCTCGCTACTCGTCGCCAACACGCGAGAGCTCTTCTCCACGTTCCTGTTCTGGTTCTATGCGTGTGCACTCGACCGTCGCTGCATCGCTCCGGTAATGGCACCCGGGCGTTGCGAGTTCGGTCGGAGCATCAACGACTTTGCCAAGTGCCACAGGTTTGATCAGAGCCTGATGACGGTATTGGTGACGAACATTTGGGGTTTTCACGGTCACGGCTATCGAATCGCTAAAGAAGTGTTTTACGTTGAGCGGAGTGAAAAGGGGGACAAGGACGCTCTCCGCTGTCCAGCGGGTGAAGAACACAATTGAAACGATTCAGTAAAGGTGTTTTACTCTGGTTTTAAGTAACAGTTCGTGACGAGAATATTTTTTCGAGTCACTCGGAGCATTTCCTACCGCCAGGAAATGAACTAGGTCCACAAATGACGACAGGTAATAGTAACGTAATTATTCATACTAGAGTAGCACACAGCAGAGTTGAATGGTTCGACCTAAGGTTTGACCTTCGTCTTGACCTAAGGTTTGACCTTAGGCTTGACCTAAGGTAATCCCTATTCGGGTACTTGAAAAATAGCTCGCCGCAAAAGAGGCGTTAATCAGTAGTTCATTGAAGGTGATTTATTCTTAGTTAGTAAGCTTGCAAAAACGCACAGCTATCACGCTAAGAAACTGATGCAGAAGCACGCACAATACTCAGCGCCACTAATTTCTTTAAACTAACCGTTAGTGATACTCGCAAACATGCTCTATTGAGCAATGCGCTTAGGTAAAAAAAATTGGTCCATCGGAGTGGTATCCGCAAAAGTTTCACCGTTTCTCTTAGACTTTACAAACAGGTTTGGATAATTTGCGAGATCATGCGAGAAGACTAATGAGTGACAAACGGGGCAAAACCTGCACCAGGTTACAAGTAGGTTATCGGCCGAATATTGCATGTCAATATCGAAACGACGCGACGCCGGTTGTTTACGGTTTGCTAAGCTTAATTGATTCCGAATTTTAGAATTATTTTATCGAACGTCGTGTCGCAAATGGGCGTGATGATGACGATGATAATAATAATAATACATTTGATATATAGCACCCTCAGTGAACTTAATCTCTTCCAAGGCACTTCACATTTTCTGAAGCGTTCTCATGCTATAGCCTCTGATGTCCTGGGCCAGTCAGCCACGCTGCATATTCGAATTGCGATGTAGCCGATATTTCAACACTAGGCATCGTACAACTGTGACTTTGATTTCATATAATAATAATAGCCACAATACAATTGATAGAGCACCCTCACAGAGCTCAAACTCTTTCTAAGGGCTTTAAATTTTCTGCAAAGGAAACAAGATTGGACGGTCATTGGTCGATAATCAACCAGAATGACGTGGTTCGGGGTGACACGCACAGGGTCAGCATGCAAGTGCGGTCAGTGGCGGCCTGCAACAGTGTCAGCACGCATAATACGCACATAAAGGAAGAATCGCAGCGTCCCACTAAATGCTCTCATAAATTGGTGCGTTTTCAATTTCTTCTTCAATGTCAAGAGATGTCGTGACCCAAGTCGGGAGCGAGTTCCAGGCTTTGGGAGCATACGAACTAAATGCACGGTCTCCATAGGATTTGAGATTCGTACGAGGTATAGGTGAACAGTTAGTTTCCGAAAAGCGGGCTGTATGATGCTTGGGCTGGTGGAGGAGTAGATCTGATAGGTAGCCTGGAGCCAAAGAATGAAGTGACCTACAAGTGAGCGACAAAACCTTGAAGTCGATCCGTTCCTTGACTTGTAGCCAGTGCAGGTCGACGAGAAGTGGTGCAATGTGGCCACTGCGACGCTCACGACAGACAAGTCTCGCTGCAGAGTTTTGCACCAGCTGTAAGCACCTGCCTGCTCGTGCCGGTAGGCCAGCAAGCAGTGAGTTACTGAAACAGTATTAGGATTTATTCTCGAAATATTTGCAGTACGGCCGCCATTTCTAGTATACACGTCTGGCCGCCGCGGATGTGATTTCCCATTACGGAGAGCCGGGTTTCGGGCTAACCAACCAAAGTTCAAAGTTCGTAGCCGAAAGGCGTTCTCATCTGGCGGTCTCGGATGCCCGGGCCAGCTTCAGCCTCCTTAATCCTGGTCGAACTGCCGCTTTCTCAATAATGAATGGGGGAATGGCTAAAAAAAAATAGGCAAAATGTAGCGATTGTATTTGATTTAGCTAATAAAATATAAACATGTTATATATGCCATTCCAAGGATTGGCTATTGACAGATGACCGGAACATGGTAAATAAAAAATTAATTTGTAAGACCTTTTTGCACTGGAAGTAGAACATTGAACTCGACAAAGTAATTTTTTGAGAAACAACGTATACCTAGCGACGGTTTTCTGGTCTGGCACTGTAGATATAAGCTACTCAGCCCTAAACGGGATCGCACGAAATCACTTCAAAACATTAAATAAGTATCATTTCAAAATAATGACGCGCCACCTCGGGGTCAACCGTTGGACTGGTAGTTATTAAACGATCTCAAAAAGCGTTAACTCGTAGCCCTGCCCAGCAGCTCATAGTAACCGGCGGCATACGGCTGTCCAAGGCCGTAGCTCCTCATTTAGCTGTCATGAATACGTTTAAATTAGTATTTTTACATTGGCACAAAAACCGGAAGCAAGTGTTATTCCGCAGCTGATGCCCTGATGGCACACCAGGCAAAGCGGTTACTTTTCACGATCGAGGTCCCGAGCTCTTAGGTTCGAATCCTGCGCTAGATGACTCTTTATCGCTTTTGCAAGCGGTGGTGATAGCCTTAAAGGCTCCTGTGTCGCTATATGAAAGAGGCCGTTAAATCAGCTAGGACTTCCTTTTCTTTTTTGAAGATTGTCGTCGGAGATGATGTGTTGATATGTTACTGCCGCCGGGGCGGCGGTAACTAAGAGAGTCCATTATCGCCCCACCTACTGAATCTTGGGACGCAGATTTGGTTCTTGTGGCCATTGAAAATGCATGAAATTGCAAAAAAATGCACAGTGTCAGCACGCATAAGCACATCAAGGACGAATCACAGGGACCCACTAAATGCTGTCCTAAATAGGTGTGGTTTTAAGTTTCTTTTAAATGTGGTCAGGTCAGGGGATGTTCTGACGCAGGTCGGGAGGAAGTTCCAGGCTGTGGGAGCATACGAGCTAAATGCACGGTCTCCAAAGGATTTAACGTTCGTACGAGGTATTTCCAGACTGTTTGATTCCGAGAAGCGGGTGGTACGATGCTTGGCCTGATGGAGTAGTATATATGAAAGATAGGCTGGAGCCATAGAATGAAAAGACCTAAAAGTGAGCGACCAAACCTTGAAGTCAATCAGTTGCCTCACTGGTAGCCAGTGCAGGTCGGCGAGAAGTGGAGTAATGTGGCAACTGCGACGCTCACGACAGACAAGCCTAGCTGCAGAGTTTCGCACCAGCTGCAATCGCCTGATCGCACATGCTGGTAGGCCAGTAAGCAGTGAGTTGCAGATGTCGAGATGGGATGTCACGAATGCATGGACCAACTTGGACGTGGTATCTTTATCTAAACAAGCCCTAATTTTAGCAATGTCATGAAGCTGAAAATAGGCAGATTTGACTGTGGAGCTGATGTGGTCGTCTAAAAAGACGTCGCTTTGGAATATGACACCTAGATTTCGAGCTGATTCAACTGGAGATATGCTGGCAGAGCCAATTTTGAAAGTCAGCCTTTCCAATTTCTGAATCACACTGGGTTTGCCCATAACTAGTAAGTTAGTTTTATCATCGTTTAGTTTTAGAAAATTTGCTGCCATCCATGTGCGTATGTCATCAATGCATGCAGCAAGTGAGTCTAGAGAATTTGAGGTGGATACGTTGCTTGACTGGTAGCCAGTGCAAGTCGGTGAGAAGTGGTGTGATCTGGCAACTGTGACGCTCACGACAGACAAGTCTAGCTGCGGAATTTTTCGCCAGCTGTAATCGCCTGATTGCACTGGCCTGTAGGCCAGCAAGCAGTGAGTTGCAGAAGTCAAGATGGGATGTCACAAATGCATGGGTCAACTTAGACGTGACATCCTTATCTAAACAAGCCCGAATTTTAGCAATGCTATGTATCTGAAAGTAGGCAGACTTGATCGTGAAGCTGACGTGGTCGTCTAACGATAGGTCACTTTGGAACATGACACCTAGATTTCGAGCTGATTCAACTGGAGATATGCTTGCAGAGCCAATTTTGAGCGCCAGTCCTTACGATTTCCGAATCTCACTGGGTTTGCTCATAAATAATCAGTTAGTATTAGCATCGTTTTGTTTAAGAAAACGTGCTGCCATCCATGTGTGGATGTCATCAATACATGCAGCAAGTGAGTTGAGAGAGTTTGAGGTGCTCGAAGGCTGGGACGGATCAAAGCAAAGGTACAACTGAGTGTCAACCGCATAGAAGTGAAAGCCTAGATTTGCTTGGCCATCACATCAGAAAGAGGGAGAGTGTAAACCGTGTAAAGAATTGGACACAACACTGAGCCCTGAGCTACCCCATATTTCAGATTAATGAGTCTTCCACTAAGATACGACCTGAACCGTTGCAATGCCGTGCCGGTGATGCCCAGGCGAGATAAGAGGCGCTCAAGAAGAACTTTGTGATCGAAGATATATTAAAAGCTGCCGAAAGATCAAGCAAAACAAGCAGAGATTCTACTCATGCCTGCATTCCTACGTAGGTTGTTGTACACCCGAAGCAATGTTGACTCTGTGGGGGTGATTAGTTCTAAAACCAGACTGAAACTTACGAGCAAGGCTTGAAGTTTCAACGCATAAGTTCTGCTGGTCTGCCAGGACTCGTTCCACGGCATTTGATTGAAACCTTAGAAGTGAAACTGGGCGGAAATTGCTCAAGTTCTCTTTGTCAAGTGTTACATGATAACCTAAGAGAAATTTCATTCTCTCGGTCTAGTGGTGCTTTCTCGAGTAGTGACCTGAGTACAGCTGCATCCATCAGCTGACCCTATAGGCCTCCATTTCATCTGAGTACGGACATTTACCCCTGGTCGTTCCCCTCCCCCCCCGACATCCCCCTGACATCCCCCATGGTAGAACATTTCCCCACGTATATGGTTTAGGGTTTTAGGAATTTTGGATTTAGGGTTTGTAGGGTCTAGTGTTTAAGGTTTAGTGTTTAGGATTTAGATTTTTAGGATATAGGGTTTAGGGTTTCTATATTTTAATGTTTAGGGTTTTAAGGTGTAGGGTTAGGATTTAGGGTTTACGGCGGGCTGTACCTCCGCCGCCTAAATCCACCCTAACTCGTATTCCGTGCTTTAATTGGTGCGTATTAGGGCGTAGCGAGATCTTTTGAGATCGAGTTATACTCAGTAGACCTCTGAGGCTTAGAGCTCAATTTCAGGAACGCGCGGCACACCGTAGCACGTTCTCACTTTTGACGGGGTACGAACAAGTGCCTGACTGCGTCGAGCGGGACCGAACTCCCGCGGGACCAAACTGTATAGCTCGCCGACGCTGCTGCCACCGCTGCCGCAGCCACGGAAACCACCGCCGCCGCTCGCTCCATAACAAACCATCATTCCAATCCATCCATCCCTCTAATTATACTGAATTGATTTTATTTTAATAGAGCGTGAACTTCATTTGATCATATATACACATATATATATATATACATATATGTATATATATATATATACATATATGTCTGTATTCTTACTTATACATTCATCAACATAGGGGAAATGTCCTACCCCAGGGGGGAATGTCCGGGGGAAAATGTTCCAAGGTTTACCAGGAGAGAAATGTCCGGGGGGGGGGCAAACGTCCAGGGGGAAAATGTCCTGCAACCCTTTCAGCATCGCGCGGCAATCGCGAAATAACGTGACGCCGGTTGCTTGCGGTCTGCTACGCTTAAATTTAATCCGAACTTTTAAATATTGTTCGTCTCCCATAGGCGATCTAGCGATGGATCGCCTCCGATGTACCGGGTCAACGATCGCTTCCCAATTGAATCGAAGTGCGATTCAGCTGCCGTTTCCGGCGTCATGCAAATTCGGTTGCAGTTCCGCGAAGTAAAAGACAAAATTCAGGGTTCGCTGGCAAATTTACGCGATGCAACTGCTATTTCTATGATAGGCGTCACGCAGCTGGGATTGGGATTTTCCATTACGGAAAGCAGGGTTTCGGGTTAACCAACCAAAGATCCAAGTTCGTAGCCGATAGGGGTTCTCATGCCGCGGTCTCGGATGCCCCGGCCAGCCAGCCTCCTTAATCCTGGTCGAACTGCGATTCAGCTGACGCTTACCGAATAGGCGCCACGGAACTTCAATTTTCGCAGCGTTACAGCGATACGGCTGCGTCGCTGCAGGACCGCTCGTTGAGTCGTTGGGTTGGAGTCGATTGCACAAGAAGGCGTGGCGAAGGTACAGCTCAATGGTCAAGGCACTCGCCCGACCAAGGTCTGGGCCGAGGTCGCAGGCATAAGTAAAGCGCCCGAATAGAGAAGTGGTTTCCCTTAGGGCGCTATGCAAATGAATTATAAAATGAATTTGAATATGAATTTATTCTTACTTTATTTACTTATTAGATATGTAGCGTGCATGCGAAGTCGCATTGAATTCATTCAGTGGTAAATAACGAGCTAAATCCTTATGCAATGCGGAAAATGAAAACCAGCTCAGCATTGCGACGATCCGACATCCTCGACACTATACTGCCACGTGGCAAAAAGAGTAGTTGTGGATTCTGGATGGGCTGGGCCGCAGGAGGACAGAAAACGCGTCAGAGCCAGAAAAGCACGAACTGGTGAAATTCGGCGGTTAAACACAAAGCACCGGTTTTCTCTTGCTATAAGAAACCAACACCGCAGTTGCAACGAGTTGATTGCAGAAAATAGCAGCTGTAGCCGCCCGTTGGAAAAATTTTTTGGAGGTCTACGATCAGTGAGCCGAGCCATCAGAGGCGATAGACCACTGATTTACTAACCTCGTTTGCGTGGCTGCAGATGAGCCTTAATGGCCGTCCTCACTGCTAACAGTGCACACACAATAAAGGATCGCCCGCTGACTGCAGGATTTGAGCTCACAGCCTCAGTCGGGAGGAGCGAGCACTTAAACTCCGGAGCTGCCGCACTCCAGCAGCGGAACGCTCAAACGCTCCAACGCCATCGCATGGCATTTCCTAGTGAGCCTGGCAGACTGGTTCCTTTGATTTGCAATGAAATCTGCATTTGAGTAGTGCCTCATTTTGGAAATGGTTAGCTGCATCGCAGTTTAACTATTTATGGCTGCCATTTGGGCAGGGCCTTTGGTGGCCACGGTCTGAGAATGCTCAAGCCCAAAACGGCTGAAATGTGGTGGCTTAATGTGGCACACAGTTCTCTGAATGTTGGGATCACAACTGCAGTTTCGCGAGAGGCATTCCGTAAAAATGGTGGCTTTATCTCCGTTAAATGTGTACAGAGGTTTTCTGGCCCGAACCGTTAGAGGTCGTGGCATGAGAACACGCTCGCCGCATGCCCTATTTCATACAATTTGACAGGTAAATCCAAAACGTCATTTTGTATGGGTTGGCAGAAAAAATGCACTCGTCCAACTTTATTGCTGAAACGGAAGCTATATAGCAGTAATTCGTGGGACCCCTGTCCAGCAACCAGTTGCACCAGTGGATAGGCTCGCACGCGAGCGGTTAACTCGCTGGTCACTCGCTGGACACCTGCTCTCCCCCAGCTTGCTCAAAGCGCCGATTAGTCAGCAGATACGAGTAGTATTTTCGCGGTCCGACTTACTTATTCCTCTTGCCTCGCCACTCCCCACCCGCCGCCACGCCTAAAAAATGTTAGCTGATTTAACAGCCTCTTTTTGTATAGCGACAGAAGAGCCTTTACGGCTATCACCACACCTTGCAGTGGCGATAAAGGATCGCCTACCACAAGATTCGAAACCACAACCTCGGGGACGAGGTCGTGAAAAGCAACCGCCTTACCCAGTGAGCCATTACGGCTCACCAGCCTCAGATCTCAGCCAGACGGCACCTATGGCACAGTGGCTGAAGATGGCCGAAGTGCTGTCGCATCTCCATATCATATTTGCTGTGCATCTTATCTTCGTCGGTGGCAAAGCGGCTGCGACAGCTGCACAGGCGGTCGCAGAAGTGCGTGGCTGGCCGACACGGAGCGACGACGAGGCGTCTTCTTGGGTCGCACGCGATGGACCGCTGGCAGTGACGGTGACGGAGCAGGGTTGGGGCGGTGCCGCGAACGTATTGCAGGCGGTAAGTATTGCTTGCAGTGCACGCCGGACAAGTTCGGCGTTCGAATGGCTGTCGAGCAGTGAGCAGCTGCCGTCCGCCGCCTCGCATCTGTCCAGCGTCGTCCACTGGCACAGCGGCTCGGGAGGGTGCAGCAGAGGCGATTCAAAACAAGGTTATGCCGCCCCCAACCGTCCCTCCCTGATGGTCGTGATCGCAGGGCGACAGTTGGAGAGCTTGCTGCGGCAGCGTCTCCTTTTTCCATGGAGCGTTGACGACATGCGAATGATTTCGAAGAGCGTTAGCTGCGACCCATGGCATCGGTCCATCATACGCACCGGAAGCAGGCTCACGCGGGCGGGGTGAACGCAGGCGAGGCCTTGAACTGCACCCCGGGGCCGGTCCTAAAGAATTGCCTATGCATGCTGAAGCGGTATGTTTGGAGAATATTTGATTGACCTTGTGACCGTATTTGCATGAAGGGTCGAGCGTATGAGCCGCAAGATTCAAGCATAAGAGTCTCTGCTGTTCAGTCCCTTTCTATCCCATCATCACCGGTAGATAGCTACAACACGACACTAGCTAACATGCTTGACGAGTTTTCACCTCTGACTAAATGCACTGTACGCCCTCTCCCTGACGGCCTATAGTTTACCAAATACATTAAACTAGCTAGGTGTAATAAGTCCAAGCTTAAAAAACACAAAAAAAAGATCAAGACTGACTGTCCACGGACAGGCATACGAGGACTACTGTAGGTCGTACCAATGAATCCTAGCAAAGGTCACGTTTAGCTTCTATAAAAACACTGTTGAATCACAGATGCACAATCGAAAAATGCTTATGTTGACGATCAATCATCTCCTTGACCACTCCCAGGACCAGCTCTTTACCTAAAGTTCCATGAGATGTTAGCTGATCGCTTTTTCGTCCAGAATATAGACAAGGTCAGGGAGTCCATCCCTACGATGGCAGCATCCCACCTAGAATGCCGTCCCTTAATTCATCGCAGCGCCTCAATGACTACATTTAAGGAGGTCACTATTGACCTCGTCCTAAAGCTCGAATCCCAATCGAAGAGGATAGCAAGTTCTTTGGACCCAATTCCCACTGTTCTGCTCCTACGTTGCACTGATCTGCTGCTGCCATGCATAACTAACATCTTTAATATGTCATAAGATACAGGTCATGTTCCAGCACCTTTAAAAAAAAAGCTGTAGTCAGGTTACTTCTCAAGAAAGCGACACCAGACCAAGATGACTTGAGCAACTACCACACAGTCTCCCTTCTACCATTCCTATCAAAGACACTGGAACGAGTCGTGGCAGACCGGCTGAACTCATATATTTAAACTTAAAACATTGCTAGTAAGTTCCAGTCTAGCCTTAGAGCTAATCACTCCGAATAATCAGTACTGCTTAGGGTGTACAACAACCTACTTAGGAATGCAGACATGGGTTAAGTATATCTGCTTGTTTTGCTCGATCTTTCGGCAGCTTTTGATACTATCGATCACCAAGTTCTTTTAGAGCGCTTCTCATCATGCTTGGGCATCACTGGCACTGCTCTGCAATGGTTCAGGTCCTATCTCAGTGGGAGACTCCAGAGTATTGACGTGAATGGACAAACATCATCCGAGGTACCTCTGAAATATGGGTTCCTCAGGGCCCCGTACTAGGTCCGGTTTCTTTCACGGTTTATACTCTCCCGCTTGCTGATGTGATTGCCAAGCACAATCTAGGCTTTCACTTCTATGCGGATGACACTCAATTGCACTTTTGCTTCGATTCCTCCCAGCCTTCGAGCACCTCGAGTTCTCTCAACTGACTTGCTGCATGTACTGATGACATCTGCTCATGGATGGCTGCAAATTTTCTTAAATTGGATGATGAAAAAACTAACTTACTAGTTATGGGCAAGCCCAGTGTGATTCCGAAACTAGAAAGGCTAATGCTCAAAATTGGCTCTACCGTCATATCTCCTGTTGAATGTGCACAAAATCTTGGTGTCATTTTCCAAACTGACAGGACGACCACATCAGCTCCACAATCAAGTCTGTCTACTTTCAGATACATAACACTGCTAAAATTCGGGCTTGTTTAGATTAGGATATCACGACTAAGTTGGTCCATGCATCTGCGGCATCCCGTCTTGACTTATCTAACTCACTGCTTTCTGGCCTACCGGCATGTGCAATCAGGCGCTTACAGCTGGTGCAAAACTCTGCAGCTAGGCTTGTCTGTCGCGAGCGTCTCAGTTGCCACATCGCATCACTTCGCGCCGACCTACAAGGCAGCAAGTCAAGCAACGGACTGACTTCAAGGTCAACTGTCAATCCCTTTCAGCCAGTGCCCCAACCCCAATGCGGCGTCCAGCAGCCGTCGTGCCGGCTTCTGACTTCTGGAAAACAACAGGCATCCGGTCGAGACTAGCTGCATAGCTTCTATCTGGGCTCCCTGTATCGCTCGCTGTTTCGGAATTTTTGTCGCCCGCCGACCAGCCGGCACTGTTGCCCACTTTAGCATTCGACTTCACCTGCCAAGGCAGGTCGTAGGCCAACGCGTCTAGCGGCGAAATTGGCAAAGGCTAGCTGTATCGCTACTATCAAAGACTTTCAAAAGCCACGGTTGGCGGCGGCGGCAGAGGCGCCCAGAGCTCGTTCGCCACGCCTCGCTGCGTTCAGCGCTCAGCGCTGCAACGCGATTCCGGCCAGCTCGAGTGCATCGGTGCATGCGTTTCTATCATCTGCAGAACGAGAAATGACGAGAAATGACGAGAAATGCGGCGGAAACATCGCTGGAGGTGTATGCAGGTGTATAAAGACATCTTGGAGACCCCTCCTCGTCCTCGTCCTCGTCTCCGTCGTCCTCTTAATCTATCTTTTACTTCAATGCATAATGACCCGAACGAGCAAGCACGTGCCTCTGAAGCCCGGTTTCCATATGCCTACTGCGGCTTTCGACATGAGCTTCCCCGGATTTCCGGCCGTCTGCAACGACACGATTCCCGCCTTTGGCAACCTGACCTTAGCCGGAGGCAAAGGCGAAGACGTCGTCGAGGTCACGCACACGGCTTGCTGTGACGGCGTCGGCAGCAGGGGCGCCTCGGGAACGGAGCCCAAAACCGTGTGCCGCACGGCGCCGAAGCCTCTGCGTCTACCCTTGCGACTCGTCAAAGCGGCGCTCGCGTCGGCCGAGAGGACTGTTGATCTACGTAACCTTGACCTTCTGCGTTCCCTCTCCTTCGTCACTGGCACAAGCGCCGATCATTTCACGGAGAGTCTCGTGCAAGTGAAGAGCATACAAAAGTACTTTCCAGGTAACCAAATCATCTACTGGGACCTCGGACTCAGCGCCGAGCAAGCCGCTACTCTCAAGACGCTTTGCAGAGTGACGTACAAGCGCTTCGATTTCTTCAAGTACCCGAAGCACGTGGCGACGCTGAAGACGTACGCCTTCAAGCCACTCGTCATCATGGAGTCATTTAGCGAGTTCACTCCGGTCCTGTGGTGGGTGGACGCCTCGGTACGCTTCACGTCCTCGAATGTCGATCGCGTTCTGTCTCTTCTGAAAGAGCGGCACGGCATGGTCATGTTCCGCGATGCTGTGCACTCCGTGTGGGCGGCGACGTTTCCTCAGATGTACTTTTACGTTGCCGTGGACGACGAGAGCTTGAAGTACACGACGACGGCGACGGGAGCGTCATTTCTTGTCGCCAACACGCGAGAGCTCTTCTCCACGCTCCTGTTCTGGTTCTATGCGTGCGCTCTTGACCGTCGCTGCATCGCTCCAGTCATGGCACCCGAGCCGTGCCAGTTTGGGCCGACCATCAATGACTTCGGCAAGTGCCACAGGTTCGATCAGAGCCTGATGACGTTATTGGTGACGAACATTTGGGGTTTTCACAGCGACGGCTATCGATTCGCCGAAGACATGTTTTACATCGAGAGAAGTGAAAAGGGAGACAAGGAGGCTCTCCGCTGTCCATCGGGTGAAGGACACAATTAAAACGATTAAGTGGAGGCGCTTTTTTCTGGTTTTGAATGGGTTTGTTTGGGTTCGGGAGTGGGTTCAGTGCTGTTGCAGAGCTCTTTTGTATTCAGTGTTTAACGAGCTTCCGGAAGCAGCGGGCCGCTCGCCGAGGGTGCAAACCTGCTCGGGTGTAGCCAGCTCAGCCTATTCCCTGTTTGGTGGGCGAAACGTTGGACACTGGCATGGGCTCGTCGCCAGAGGGAGCCACCGCAGGAAGCCAGGGAGCAGCCGCAGCGCTCGTTGGATTCGGAGGAAGGAAAGGAGAGTCTGATTGACTTAAGCGTAAGCTTAAGAGCTCCGAGGTGACGATAATTAGAGTGTCGTCGTAGCACACGAGTCGCAGCGCTTTTTAGACCATCACCCGATGTGTGGTGCTAGCTTTGTTGGCATTTAATAATAATAATAACAAGAATAATACACTTGATAAAGCGCCCCCAGAGAACTCGATGTCTTTCAAGGCGCTCTAAATTTGCTTGCTAAGGGAAGCGCAGTCGAATGGTGAGTAGAAATATCAAGCTTGATAAACTACATTAAGTGTGGTTAGTGGCACCATGCAACAGTCTGAACACGCATGAGCACATACAGGACGAATCGCAGGGACCCACTAAATGCTATCACAAAACTAGGTTTACCCTTAACTAGTGAGTTAGTTTTATTATCATTTAGTTTAAGAAAATTTGGTTCCATCCATGTGCGGATGTCATTGCAAGGAATATGAGAGAATTCGACGAAGGCTGGGAGGCCTGGCGGGATCAAAACAAAAGGCCGAATTCTCCAATTTGTCGTCGCGTTCTTCTGCAATTTGCACTTTCGCTTCGACTTCATTGAGCGCCACGAAGTGGCCGTAAAAATACGTCATGCCCTGGCTCGCTTTTACGCGTGCGTCCGGTTCATTGGTTCGATATTCAATCCGGCACTAGGGAAATGAAGGCGACGAGGAAACACCGATAGGCACACGAATGACGTTTACGTAGTGACGTGTGCGTAATTACCGATCGGCGAATAACTTCTATCGACTTTGCGGCAGCACTGTCATAGCTGGACGTTGCGTTGTTGTTTAGTCTGCTCAGTCCTGATATGCCAGGCGGCTTTTATCCAAGCGCCGCGAGACAGTGACACCATATCTATATTAGTACATGCATTTGTGACATCTGTCTTGACTTCTGTAACTCGCTGCTTGCTGGCGTACCGGCCTGTACACTCGGGCACTTACAGCTGGTGTACAACTCTGCAGCTAGGCTTGTCTGTCGTGAGCGTCGCAGTTGCCATGTCGCACTATTTCTCGCCGATCTGCCCCCCCCGCTCCCCTGGTTCCTGAATGCAATGGTTGCTAGTGCTTGCATGCAAAATAACGGATACTTGTAATACTTAGCAGCGCATCTAACGATTGTAATGTCGCCGTAGCGAACGAGTTCTAGCCAGATCTTCTTCTTAGGCCGTCACCCGATATGCCGCAAAGATGGCACCCGTTTGGCATTTCGCCACACGTCTGTCCAACATCGTAAGCAGCTGCACGCGTTCGTGAAGGGCCATCCGAGTCGCCGCCACCGATCTCCATGCACCAGTAGTTAAAGACGTGCAGGCCGCGTACCTGAGACGGCCATTAATCCAGCCTATCGGGCGCCACCAAGCGCTTCGAGGCCACGCATCGTTAGCCCGACCGCCGAAGCATGACCGCCGAGCGCCAAGCGGCTTTCACAACGGACCGTGTCTCGATGCGACGCGGTCCTGACCCGCCGCCGTCGGCTGGCTGAGCCTTGCGCTCTCGCTCCCCTCGCGCCGGCGACTGAGCGACGGCGGCACAGGAAGTGCGTTTTTCGAGCCGCCGCAGCGAGGAGCGACGAAGCGTTCCGCACTGGCCTGCTGGCAGCGACGGTGACGTAGTAGCGGCAGCTGACGCAGCGAACGTATTTCCTTCGGAAGGTGAGCTCGCAGTGCCGGGCCCGGGCATGTTCGGGCATGTTCGGGCATGTTCGCTGGGTATGCGGTGGCTACTGTGTGAAATGGTCAAGCCCAAAGGCAAAGCACGGGGGTGGCAGAGGCGATTCCAAATCCATATTCCAAATCTAAATCCAATTCCAAGGTGGGTGGCAGCTGCCACCCCCGTGACCTGGTAGGTGAGACACAGGTTTGACAGCCGGTCGGGCGGCCATGTCGGCCGAGTTTCGAGTGCCGCAGTCGCTGGGAAAGGGGGAGGGTGCGCCCACGTGACCCCTCTTTTACAGAGGAGCTCCGCCCTCAGACCCCCGCGACACCCAAGCGCTCCGATCCTGGCTTCGCCTTGGGTCAACCCCCCGTGCGGTAAAGTCCGTCAACGTTTCTAGTCAACGTTCTTTCGCATGCGAGGCGTGCGTAGTCAACGTCTTCAGTAGACACCCTGGTCTTCAAGTCCCAGCGGTTTGAGCACGTGTCTCCGTTGCTAAAAGAGCTAGCATGGATGCCGGTTTAGCGACGTATACAGAGCCAAGTTCATACGCTGACCCACAAGGCCCGCCACTGCTTGGCTCCTTAGTACCTAGCTGAGCTGCTGCATCAGTTTCAGCCTATTCGCGCCCTCAGGTCCTGTGTGGACGATAAATTAGCTGTTCCATTCCTCCGCTTAAAGACCGTTGGTGACAGAAGCCTTAGCTCTGCAGGTCCTGGACTGTGGAACTCGCTTCCACAATTCTTAAGCAACGACAACTGCTCGTCTGCTGCCGACTGTGGCTCATCCTTTCCAGCGGTCCTGAGCCGATACTTCCATTCTACTCGCTACCTCAACTGCTCTCCTAACTCTGCTATGCTTCCCCCTTTCTCTTTGTTGTGTGAGACGAAGTCTGATAGCTACCGAATGCGTACCGAAAGCCGCTTAGGCTGTGAGTGCGCTATACAAAACTCTCCTGCGTAACACCCACATAGTCTTTATGACTTTGTGGAGTTACAGAAGGAGATACATTACATTACCCAGGACACCAAACTCTCTCAGTCAAGCCTGCCTAATTTCAGCCGCGTAGTGCTTTTGAAAAAAATGCTCTTGCTAATATAGCGATGTCACTACCAAGTTGGTCCATGCATTTGTGTCATCCATTCTGGGCGAATTCTGCATTGGGCTGCTCGCTGTGCTGTGCTTTTGACCTGTGCACTAAGGCACGGGTCATGCGCTTGTCACAAAGCTTTGCAGCTATGCCATGTTGTCGTCAAGGTCTCGCCAAAGCCGAACTGTATTACAATTCGTTCACCGACGCATACTTTCCATCAGCCACCTACCGAATTTTAGGTTTTCTAACTCGCATTTGGTGTCCTCTAGTGCCATTCGACCTCTGTCGGAACTTGCGGATTCACTCGCTCCAGCCTACATACCAAGCCTAGCTACTGCTTACTTCGCGGCGGCTGCTGCTCCGCTCCGGCGTCGTGCCGCGCGCTCGTGAGACTTCGAGTCATTCGATTCTTTCGAGACGGCGAATTTCATTCGCATGCGTCAACCATGTGAAACCAGCCACAGAACAAAGTCGCGACTCTCCTTTCGGGCTTGAAGCTATTATACAAAAAAAGTAAATATAAATAAAGATATAAAAAAATATAAGTATATATTACACAAAAAAAGAGAGCTAGAAGCGAACCAGCATTTATCGCAGCATTTAGTACGTCCTTGCAATTCATCCTTTGAGAGCCTATCCGTACTGCTGACACTGTGCACGCTACCGCTGACCCTACGTTACAGGTTTACACTGTGCATGTCATCTGTCACCATGCAAAGTTTGATGACATTTTCGTTCTTACTACCACTAACCGTTTGATTGTGCTGTCTTCACAGCATGCGTAAAGTAAGTAGAAAGAGGTTAAATTCTCCGAGAACTCTATAGAAACGTATTGCGATTATATTGTTAGTACGTTAACACTAGGCAATTTACCACGGCTTCTAGCAAGCTGCTACTAAAAAATGTCGCATGTAGCGTGGAATCTGTTCACACATGGGTATCACTACCGGAAAAATTACGCACGGCGTAATTTTGTAAAATTTCGTAAAATTACGGCAATAGCTTCTGCGACGGCGTCCGACGGTTAGCATTGCTCATTGCTCGTTATTAAGGGCCACTTCGAGCGGCGGCGGCGGGCCTGTCTTCCTCCTCGAGAGAGAAGAGAGAGCGGACGTTGTGGGACGCCCGGAAAGGCGTCTGCTTAGTAGCAGAATTTACCAATCGTAGTCTTCTCTCTTTTATTAGCGTCTACATAGCTATAGCACCCATAATTATATAGGGGAGAGATATAACCTCTTTTGCGTATAGGCAAATGCTATGAATACGATAACGTGCACGCGTAAGCATTTAATGTGAATATATATATGTATATATATATATATTATTTGTATACACAAACATATATATATATAATATATACACATACACATACATATACATATATTATACATATATATGTATGTATACGATATTTAGTATACATATGTATTACTATACACACACATATATATATATATATATATATGTTATATAGCATACACACAGATAGATAGATCGATATATGTATATTATAAAAATATATACGTGCAGAAATATACTGCAAATATAAAGGTACAGTATAGCTAAAGCGAAGCATGAGCTAGATCGTGATTTTGAGGCGGGTGGATTTTTTTAGCGAAAACCTGTTGCAGCAACACTAGCTATACCGGCGTTCAGTGCAAAAGGCGGTCGCTCAGTCAAGAGGCCGCAGCAGCGAATCAGCCGCTGCCGCTGTGCCAGATCGACTGCGTGCGATCGATTGGCGATTGATCGGTGCGCGAGTAAGATCGACAGCGAGTAGCGGAGCGGTCGCATGAGACAAGCCGGTCGGTCGCGCGAGTTGGTCACCTGACGTAAGCTGCTGCCCAAGAGCGAGCAGACTTGTATCGGCGGTCAACTTGTATCGTGTGCAGTTTGCCGCCACTAACGGCCGTGTTATGCTGCGGCTCAAGCTCGCTACGAGTGCGTGGCGTCTTAAGCTTGCGTTTCCCCTCTCGTCCTGCCAGCGTAGGCTTGTCCGAATATCGTCATTCCTCGCTCGTCCTTCCGACGAAATAAATACACCATTCCTCGCTCGTCCTTCCGACGAAGATTTTTTCCGTTTTTGTCGGCCATTATCTCGCGTGCAATGCTCGTCGTCCACGTAGCTGCTCCTCGTCGGCCATATCGCTGATGTGATTGCCAAGCACAATCTAGGCTTTCACTTCTATGCGGATGACACTCAGTTGTACCTTTGCTTTGATCCCTCCCAGCCTTCGAGCACCTCAAATTCTCTCAACTCACTTGCTGCATGCATTGATGATATCCGATCATGGATGGCAGCAAATTTTCTAAAACTAAACGATGATAAAACTAACTTACTAGTTATGGGCAAACCTAGTGTTATTCAGAAATTGGAAAGGCTGACTTTCAAAATTGGCTCTGCCAGCATATCTCCAGTTGCATCAGCTCGAAATCTAGGTGTCATATTCCAAAGCGACCTCTCGTTAGAAGACCACATCAGCTCCACAGTCAAATCAGCCTATTTTCAGCTTCATAACATTGCTAAAATTAGGGCTTGTTTAGATAAGGATACCACGTCCAAGTTGGTCCATGCATTCGTGACATCTCGTCTCGACTTCTGCAACTCACTGCTTACTGGCCTACCAGCATGTGCGATCAGGCGATTGCAGCTGGTGCAAAACTCTGCAGCTAGGCTTGTCTGTCGTGAGCGTCGCAGTTGCCACATTACTCCACTTCTCGCCGACCTGCACTGGTTACCAGTCAAGCAACGGATTGACTTCAAGGTTTTGTCGCTCACTTTTAGGTCTCTTCATTCTATGGCTCCAGCCTATCTTTCAGATATACTACCCCATCAGGCAAAGCATCGTACCACTCGCTTTTCGGAATCCAACAGTCTAGAAATACCTCGTACAAACCTTAAATCCTTTGGAGACCGTGCATTTAGCTCGTATGCTCCCACAGCCTGGAACTCCCTCCCGTCCTGCATCAGAACATCCCCTGACCTGACCACATTTAAAAGAAACTTAAAAACATACCTATTTAGGACAGCATTTAGTGGGTCCTTGTGATTCGTCCTCGATGTGCTTATGCGTGCTGACACTGTTCATGCTGCCACTAACCACATTTGCATGCTGACCCAGTGCATGTAACCCCTAATCATGTTATTCATTTTGTTTGTTTTTCAAGCATGATTTTACTTACTATTCTATTGCGTATCACTTTGCAGCAAATGTAAAGCGCCTAGAAAGAGATTAAGTTCTCTGAGGGCGCTTTATCAAGTGCAATATTATTATTATTATTATTGGCCGATGCTGCTGCTGCTCGTCGGCCATATTGGTGACAGCTTAAAAATGCGGCTAATCGCTTCACGTTAAAGGAACTACGCCAATGCATCATCCTCTCTGCGTGGCGGACAAAAGGTGCTACGCGGGCGAGTTTATATTTCTCTATTAATCATCTCCGTCTGGACGCTCTGGTCGATGAGAAATGCAGCTCTGAAGCAGTCAATTACATTTGACAGCAAGGTTTCGCTGCTGCCACAAATCGGCCGCCTGGATTTGACGTCGTGAAGTCGGCACCACCTGAGCGAATCCAAATCGACCCAGGGAAAGCGGCCACTCGTCATTCTGCTGTTAACACACCGCCTCATGGAGGAGGGAGTCCGCTGTGGTATTTCGGGACCACGGAAATGGCGAACCCGTTCCTCAGCGGGAACTGCGCCTACAGCGACTGCGTCGTGACGTCCAACAGGTCCTACGTGAACGAGGCCGCTCTGGTAGTCTTTGCTGGCCCTGCTGGTGGTAACCAATGCTGTGGCAAGACTTCAACGGGCGTGTCCTGCCTCACTCACCGAGATGAGCGTTTTGACATGCCGTCACGCTCGCCTACGAACGCCTTCGTCTTCTACCTGATAGAGGCGCCTACTCGGAGCCGCAGAGAGTGTCTCCTTCCGCTCGACGATGTCGTCAATTACACGTATTCCTACAAGTCGGATTCTGACGTGCTGAAAAAATACGGCACCTACTATCGTCTTCCGCCTCACGAGGTGACTTCCCAAGTCCTCGACTTCTACCATTCTTCGAACAGAACCGTGCTGTGGTACGTGAGCAACTGCGACATCACGCTACAGGCCAAACTGCGGATGCAGTACGCAGTAGAGCTGAGAAAGTACATCGACGTAGATATCTACGGCCGCTGCAGCAACGCATCTGACGGATGTCTCAGGGTAGACAAACGATGCGCCTCGCTGTTCAGGCGCCGCTACAAGTTCTACTTGGCCTTCGAGAACAGCCACTGCGACGAATACGTCACGGAGAAGTTCTACGACGCGCTGCTGCACGGCAACGTGCCCATAGTAAGAGGGCTGCCTCGGGCACAGTACGAGAAGCTGGCGCCGCCACGATCCTTCATTCATGCGGATGATTTCGCTTCGCCGAAGGAGCTGGCCGCCTACCTGCGCCATCTGGCGGCCTCGCCGGACGAGTACAATGGCTACCATGCGTGGCGCGCTCAGTACGGTGTGCGAAGTGTTGACGACAAGTGTAAACTGTGCGAGCTGGCCTCTCTGAGACCGTCGAAGCGCGTTCGCGTGTCCGATTGGTGGAACGTGGAGAGTAACTGCCGCGCCGGCGGTGGCGTCTCAGGCGGCAGCCGCTAAGACGGTGGAAGCAGCTGTGCTATGGTCGGCGCCGCGCGGGCTGAAGCAATTTCGCGATTTTCGTTGATCGCACCTACAGGTAAGGGCTCTCGAGCGCCCGACTTGGGCGGATGAGATCACATTACATTACATCACGGTAGAGACATGAAGCACTGGCTGCTTCGCCCACTCCGCCCACTTCCGCGGCTAGGTCAGCCATTCTGCATTTCTGCAAAATGGTGGCTCCTCTCGCAAGAGTTGAGAGCCTCCGCCTGTCGACGACGTTGTGAGCTTTGCCCCCGTAGGGTCAGAAGTTCCTTCAGACTGGAATCTGATGATGATGAAACCGTTATGAATTTTTTTGTAGCGACTTCTGAATGCAACGGGTACTTACCTATGAAATGAGATGCATCTAAAACTACGTAATGTGTCTTCGTCTGTAAATCCCCAAAGCCACAGAGACTATTTAGGACTCATTATTTATAATTATTAAAATTATCATCATATTTTATATATTATTTTTTATCATGATTATCTTATAACGCATGAAAGTTTTGTATCGCTCACTCGCAGCCAACGCGGCTACTGAATTTAGCAAATGTAAAGCACCTAGTAAGAGATTGAGTTCTCTGTGGGTTCGCTATCGAGTGTATAATTATTACTGTTATTATTATATTGAATGCAATGGGTGCTAGCGCGTGCTCACAAACCGGCAGATATGTATCTTGGTGTGACGTTTCAAAGTGACCTTTCATTGGACGACCACACCAGCTAGTCAAATCTGCCTACTTTCAGCTACGTATAACTGCTGAAATTTGGGCTGATTTAGACTGGGATTCCGCATATAAATTGGTCAGTGCACTTGTGACATCCCGTCTTGACTTCTGTAACTCACTTCTTGCTGGCCTACTGGCCTGTACACTCGGGCACTTACTGCTGATGCACAACTCTGCAGATAGGCTTGTCTGTCGTGAGCGTCGCAGTTGCCACATCACAACACTTCTCGCCGACCTGCACTGACTCCCAGTCAAGCAACGTATCGAATTTAAAGTTTTTGTCAATAACTTTCAGGTCCCTGCATTCTGTGGCTCCACGTTTGTGATCAGATCTTTTTCCCCACCAAGCAAAGCATGGTTCCACTTGCTTTTCGAAATCTAACTGTTTAACTATGCCTCGTACAAACCTCAAATCCTTTGAAGACCGTGCCTTTAGTTGGTATGCTTGCACAGCCTGAAACTCACTCCCGACCTGCGTAACGACATCTCCCAAGTTGTACACATTTGAACAGAAACTAAAATGCATATATTTACGACAGCATTTGATGGGTACCCGTGATTTGTCCGTTGGGAGTTAATGCGCGCTGACACTATTGCACGTTGCCACTAGCGACAATTGCATGCTGACCCTGTGCGAGTCACTCCTAAACGAGTTATTCTTGTTGTCTATTGAGCTGCTAAAACTAACCACTCGATCAACCTTAGTTGGCAGCAATTGTAAAGCGCCTAAACGAGATGGATTTTTCTGACGGCGCTTTATTAAAATTATTATTAGTAATACTATTACAATAATAATTATAATAATAATAATAATACTTATAAATAGTAATATATATATAATACTATTGCACCACGCATTTCGCGTCTTTGTCCGTAACTCTACAAAGCCGCCCCAACAGTCTATGTGGGTGTTACGTAAGAGAGTTTTGTATAGCTGACTGTTTAGCTGTAAGCCTTCGCGGTTATTCGTTACGTAGCCGGAAGCCCGCAGACTCCATCTCTCGCGCGCACCGAAGAGAAAGTGAGAAGCGTAGCTGAGTCATAAGAGCATCTGTTGCAGGCGGCGAGTGGCAACGGAAGCAGCAGCAGCAGCAGCTCAGGACGGCTGGACAGAGCCTGCCATAGTTGGCAGCAGGAAAGTAGGCGAGGTTGCGTAAGAATTGGAATTCCTGGAACCACGAAAAGCACGGAACCAGCAGCGGCGGCCTTCCTCCTAAGGGACGGCGGAAAAGGACAACCTGCCATTCTTGCTGCGGGAGAATACAGTTCGCTGTCGTAAACCATGGTAATAATAATAATAATAATAATACATGCGATACATTTGATTGAGTGCTCTTGGAGAAATTTTTCGATCTCTATTTCTAGGCGCTCTACACCTTGGTGAGCCGTGATGGCACACTAGGTAAGGCGGTTGCTTTCACGACCTCGGTCCCGAGGTCGTGGGTTCGATTCCTGCGGTGGGCGATCCTTTATCGCCACTGCAAGCGGTGGTGATAGCCGCAAAGGCTCTTCTGTCGCTATACAAAAAGAGGCTGTTTATTCAGCTAGTATTTTTATTCTAAACCTGCTGCAAACGAAGAGCGATCGATGGTGTTGCAATAAGAGAACGCTTAAGAGAGTTAAAAGCCGCAACGAGGCACTAAAGCATGGAAGGACGGCCAGCGTAGTTTAATAGCGACCTGAAGGCTGCTCCCTGAGCGCTCGCGCGTCCTTGGCGTAGAACTTTACGTTGTACAGCAGCAGCAGCAGCAGCAGCAGCGGCGGATGCGCTACGCCTGTGCGGCTGAGCTGCTGCGAAGCCGCCGTAGGCAAGTCATAAGGAATTGTAGTTCTTACGACACGTCTGCTACAGAAACTGCTGGAACAGTCTCGCGGATTGACGTCGCGTCTTCTGCAGCCGCGTCTGCAGCCAGCCAGGTCACGCGAACCGAAGAAAAATGTCTAAAAATCTTCTGGGAGCTCGGCTCCTCACTAGCGAGCGGTAGGAGCCGACAGCCGGTTGCAGACGGCCCAAGGCGGGCTCAGCTCCGCGGTAGGCGACGAGCTTGCTTTTCATTCGAGCATTTACGTAACTCGCTTCTGGCAGCGGCGGGCCGCTAGCTAACGGCGGAAGCCAGGCGTGCAGTGAGCTCCGCTTCCGGTCTGTTTCAGAATCGGCAATGGAAACTTAAATATTCAACAGTGGAAGTTTAAATTAAATTAAGTTTAACTTAAACTACAGGTTTAGTCCGTCCAACGTTCATGTTCCTTCAGGCCTAATTGGCTGGCGAGTAGCTGGATGCCGGCATCGGCTTGTCGCCTGCTGTGCCGCGGCCAACGGAACGCCGGGCCTCGAACTAGTCCCCGAGGCCGATGCGGAAGAAGTTGAGGAGTGGCCGCTATGAAGGTTGCTAGGCGACGGACGTCATGCATGCATGCCTGCCGATGCTCGGCAGCCAGATTGGTATTAAACAGCGGATAAAAAAGGCGAGCTAATAAACGCGACACAATACACGCGACGTAATAGATGCCAGGTAAGAAACCCCAGGTAAGAAACCCCAGCTAATAAACACCAGCTAAGAAACACCAGCTAATAAACACCAGCTAATAAATGCGAGGTAAAAATCACCACGTAATAAACGAACGTGAGGTAATAAAAGTCAGGTAATAAGAACCGCGTAGTTAGGATCGGGTAATGAACCCCAGGTCATAACACCGAATAATAAAGGTGATTGTAGCGAGCGCCAGGCAATAAACGCGATGTAATACACATCGCGTAACAAACGTTAGTAATAAACGGCTAACAGAAACCGCCAAGTAATAAGCACCATTTATTAAACACCAGGTCTGAGTAACCAACTCCGTGTGCTCGGCAGGCGTGTAAAAATATGAAAATTAAGACAAGACTCATCGACCCTAAATTATAATAATAATTAAGGGAAAATAACAATATTAAAATATTAAAAATAATATATATAGCGGTGTACTACACTCCAAAACAGACCTTTTTCTAAAAACTACAACCATCATGAACATAAATACATCATAAAGCTTGATGAACCTTATTTGACCAATGGCAGCACCAGGCAAGAACTTGGCGGCAGCAGTTACTGAAGAGCAACGTTTAATTGCACAACGCAGCCATAAAGCCTAAAACTTGTTACTGCTCTCTGGCGGTAGCTTCCGCTTGATTAAAAGTGGAGTAACTAAAGCAGAGAAGGAAACCCTGTCAATGGTTCCATGTTCCGACATCGAACTGCCCTGGCGTTATTGAAACAAACTCCCGTCCAAAGGTGATTTTCTATTGAACACGTGTTCATCTGAACAAAGACAAACGACTCAAACGATAGAAAATAGTAATAATAATAATAATAATAATAATTCACTTGGTAAAGCGCCCTCAGAGAACTTGCTCTCTCTCTAGGCGCTTTACATTTGCTGTAAAGTGAAATGCAATTGAATGGTAAGTAAAATCATGCTTGAAAAACAAACGAAATGAAAATTATGGTTAGGGGTGACATGCACAGGGTCAGCATGCAAATTTGGTTAGTGGCAGTATGCACAGTTTCGGCACGCATAAACACATCAAGGACGAATCACAGGGACCCACTGAATGCTGTCCTAAATAGTAGACCACAACTTCCCGAATAAGCAAGCTTCGAGCGTCTCCTGCAGGAAATTTCGCTCACAGACTTCAGAGTAACACACACTGCGTGCTTTTTACCTCTTAAGATCAAAATGGCTTCTTCAGATACTGTCTTTAACTTGTTGATTTGCAAACAATCGCACTAAAATTAAGCCGACTACCGTTCAAATTCCTCTGCAATTATCCGCATTCTATGAATCTAGATATTAAAAACGCAATATAGCTGCTTCTGAAATCTTTTGGCGACAAATGCAGCGCTCGCGACTTAAGATCGCCTTCTCCAGACAGAAAGCCTCTAAGCACAGCTGCCGATCAATAGATGTCGCTCCGGTGCACGTAAGCTCAACATCTGCGGTAGAGCCGCGCAACTATAAGGAACGCCTAGACCTTATTAGCACGTCTACGGTGTTAACTTATTGTGGCATATTCCAAAAAGCCAGAATCTGCCCAGAACGAGGTAGAGACCACGCGACTGATTGGCCGTCACTAAAAAGCGCCTGTATGCGGTCTAGCTTATACATTGATTACTATAGATGATTATTATGTGCAGCGTAGTGACTAATAATAACTAAAGCTGTGCTAAGTAATCTCTTGCAATGTCACCATCTTTCGGATCTAGCATCCCAAATATTTTCATCCGTAATCAAGTAACACTCTTCGTCCGTTAACGTTCAGGTTACTGTCTATAGAAAGATTTTACCAATCTTGCAACGGTCTAAATAGGCAGTATCAAAACAAAATTTTTGCTGCAGTGCATCTTAGATAGAGCATGTCTTAAAGTGCCTCAACGCTACTCACGTGGTGCCGGCCATTTGCAATGGCCGACGCTCCGCCGTTATATTGGTTGCAGAGCCGACGACGTTAGGCTAAGACGTGAGGAGCACCTAGCGCTTTGGGAGTTACTGTTCTTTAAAGAAAAATGTACAATTCATTTGAATGGCGCCCGAAGAGAAATTAATCTATATTAACCCCCTTCGCAGATGCTACCGGTCACGAGCACACGATCTCGGTCATCAAATGCATTCACCTCGACCTTTGCGGAGGCGAGGACATGACCCACTGGGTCAGACGAGCGCGAGAGTCGGACTTAAATAGGAGCGGTTTGGGATGACCGTCTAATCACGCGACAATCCCATGCTATGAGTGAATGGCAACGATGAGAATGCAGAAATGGCTGGAAAACGTGAAAAATATGTCCACGCTCTTTAAAAGACGCAGCAAGAAATGTAACAGTATGGGCTAAATGAAGTGCGAATCATCGCACTCAAAAAAAAGCATACAAGAGCATTGGAGCATCGCGCTTCGAGCAAATTGCATGCTTACAGCTGCATGCAGAAAGCCCGACAAGAAACTGGGCTCTGCTAGCTGGTAGGATTCGTATAGGGCCGCCTGATTGGCTCCGACTCACGCCCGGGCGGCGGCTGCGGCAAATCACTGCCGCCGCTGCGAAAGACTAGGGCGGGTTTCCTTAGCGAGCGGTTGCGTACCTCGCTCAGGGTAACCGCTCCGCCCCACTTAGCCAAACCGCCCGCCCGCCGGCACTCACCGGTCTCGTCGCCAGCTGCGGCCCGACGTGGTCACGACGGGAGAGACTGTGACAAATTTCCTCTGCGATTAACGGGCAGGCTCCACTCAAGGCCACCGGACTCCGCCCCATTTAACCGCCCGCCCGCCCGCACGGAATGGCCGCGACAGACGCGGCGGCGGCCCGCGGCGGTCGATCGGCTGCGGCGGCGGTCTATTAGCAACCCCCCCCCCTCCACCCGCTCGCCCACTCGTAGCCGTGGCCTGACTGCAGGCAATCGCCGCGCCGATCATCGCCGCTCGCCGCAAAGGGAACGGCTGGACGCAGCGGCGCTTGACGCGGCTGAGGACCTTCTGCCGCTTCAGCCGCCGCCGCAGCCGCAGCCGCTGCTTGCGTCAATGCTGCTTCAGCTGACCGACGCGACGCTTCGCTGGCGCGGCAGCAAGACTGAAAGACTGATTGACGTCGCGGCCGAGCGAACCTGGCGCCGCGCACAAGAAGATGGCCGACGCGCTGGCACATCCGGCAATGCGCCGCGCAGTTTCTCTGCTCGGAATGAGCGAGACTGTCGGCGCTAGCAGTTGCAAAAACAGCGAGAGACACGGCCGCGCGGGGCGGCGACGAGCCGGAAAGACGGGACTGCTGACAAAAAAACCTGCGGCTCGCTCGACATTCTATGAAGGAATTGTAAAGTGCCTAGAGGAAAAGATTTGAGTCTTTTGAGGGGGCTATATCAAATGCATTGCTCTTGTTATTACTATTATTATTATCATCCGAAACTTGAGCGTCCACGATGCGAGTCACCTCGCTCTCGGTGCGAATAGTTAAAGATTAGCAGGCCGCCTACGTGAGACGGCCGTAAATCCAGCTTACCAGGCGCTTCGAGGACACGCATCGTTAGCCTGACCGCCGAAGTATGACCGCCGAGCGCCAAGCGGCTTTCACAACGGACCGTGTCTCGGTGCGACGTGGTCCTGACCCGCCGCCGTCGGCTGGCTGAGCCTCGCGCTCTCGCTCTGCACGCGCCAGCGACTACGCGACGGCGGCGCAGGAAGTGTGTTTTTCGAGCCGCCGCAGCGAGGAGCGACGAAGCGTTACGCACTTGCCTGCTTGCAGCGACGGTGACGTAGTAGCGGAAGCTGACGCAGCCGAACGTATTTCGAAAGGTGAGCAGGCAGCGCCGGCCGAGGATGTTTGGTGGGTGTGTAGCGGCTACGGCGTTATATGGTTAAATGGTTAAACGGTTAAATGCCCAGAGGCGAGCCTAGATTTTAGAGCAACTAGAGATTTTCGCTTTATTCTCGTCAATTATGACCGTTTG
>WPIO01000487.1:0-37818 GCA_009760855.2 Cristatella mucedo | reverse complement strand
AACCGTATTCGGTGGAGTCCACCAAATCGTCCTAGCACTGCCTCGTCCTGTTCCGTCCATTGCCGGCGGACAGCACACCCTCCTCCGTCGCTTTCAGAGAAATGAGTCCATGACGTCGAAGCGCAAAGCTGGACAGAAGACCAAAAGACCAAGAGACACCAAGAGCGAGCGTAGCTTGACTCTTCAATACTTAGCTACGACAATGGGGCAAGAGCTTAGTGGTATTGGGCCCGACACCACGGCCCATTACGGTAAGGAATTAATACCGGCACTTGGCACTGGAACGTTCCCTCTTTCCATCTTGAATGGCGAATGTTTTTCAGACGATTCTTTTCGAACCGATTTGATGACCGGGGTTGACAGGCCAGTCAACATCCATCAGCAGCTCCCGTGGGTATCTAACGATTTGTAAAGGCCGACTCGCCACCGCTGGTCAGAGAGCTTCCTGGCTTGCTCTTAAGCTCTTGCTCTCTAACCGCACTGAGGCTTCTATCTGGCTCCATGCTCTAGGATATAGGAGTTCTAGCCCGCCTCCAAACAGCTCTTGTTTGCGATAAAATTCAGCCAAGGCCAGCCAAGTGCTACAACTAGGTCATATCAATAAAGGAAAACAGCTCCCTGAGATGTCTAGGGTTGAAAATTCTCGGGAATTAAAGGAGGCAATCAAGAAATCTGAGCAGTTATCGTTTGGAAAAAAACGTGCAACTATACGAAAGTACAATGCTTCTTGTGAAACTCTTTGCAGGTGGTAAGGGCCCAGAGGTAATACATTCCGAAATTTCGAAGCTTAAGGAGCACTTGAAGAAAAGTTGTCAGAATTAATATTCTGTAAGTCGGACACACTTATTACCTTCTGTAATGCTGTATTTGAAGTTTAAACACGGGTATTGCCAATGCGAACGCATTGATTCTAGCTCTCTAGCGACAGCTACATCTTCAGTCAAATCAAGCAAACCAAGGTAATAACTGCGTCTTTCTATGCAACCTCGTGCTCTTCACTTTATTGGTTAAGAATCACTAATGAAACCAGTGAATTAAAAAAGAGCCCCCACTTGTGAATTTGAGCAATCGGGTATTTGAAAGAGCAACTGACAACTCTGGTGACCAGGTTTTTGAGAAACTGAAAAAAGGTAGACCTGCTCTTACTAAGCAAATTGGAATAACTCAGACCATAGAAAGTTGGAACGAAGGTCATGATGTGTCTTCTAACTGTTGGAAGAGTTTCTGAAGCCTTACAGAAAAATCTAAAAGAAAATTGCTAATGCAAATGCTGTGAAAAATAATTTTCCTGATGAACAAACAAAAATTGTTATTGGTGCTATCCGAAAATGTAAAGCCGAGCAATTAGGTAATAATCCTATCTGGGGTTCTCGGCAAAGATCTTGTGTCAAGGTTTACAGCGCTTTGGATAATTTGTCCAAAGGAAAAAGTTGCCTCTTGGAATTAATTAAATGATAAGGAATTGTGATGAAACTGATCATAAAGAGACATTACGAGGCATTTACCAAAAATTTACCGATGAGGGTTCCAAACACGGAGAACTAACGAGGGGACTCCAAGGAGAGCCAAAGAAGGATATCACTTATGTTCATGAGATGTCAAGAGTGCAAGTTTTAGAAAAGGCTGGCAATTGAGTAACTGAAATTCCTTTGATTGTTAAGAATAAAGCAGAAGTACGTGAGAGATTGGAACTAGAGGTACGAGAATTTGCAGCTGGGAACACAAGAGTAATAAGTTTAATTAGTGCTGCTGCAGATTAACTCTGGAAATCGCAAAAGGCAACGAATACTTATATTTCGAAAATCAATGAACTTTTGTCTGACCCGAGTGCATAGAAATGTCAGGGCTATTAAAGATTTATCAGGATATGTTAAAAAATCTTGAAGCAATAAAAAGAGTGTCTCAATCAACACCTAAAAGATCCTGGTTTAACATTTCCGGAATACAAATTTCCGTTCGGGTCCAAGGAGGTAACCCGATCATGATTAGGAGGAAAAAAAATAAGATCTGTTTCAAAAACTTTGAATTTCGACGGAACTCCCTAAATAGCTTAATAGATTCGGAAAATACCTTTGTTCATTGAGTTTCTGGTAGATTTGAGCAAACGATAACGATTAGGTCCGGAATTCATTTTGCTGTTTCCGATGCGATTAACGTTGACATTGCTAAAACAATTAATACTTCAATTACTAGGTCAGCAGCTACTGCAGACGAATTCAAACTTGGAGTTGATACAGCTACTTCTAATTTCTGGATTATGATGTCATCGGGTTGGACATTTCTTGCAAACAAATCCAGTGTTCTAGTATATTTGTTGCAACTAGTTCTACTTATACAGCAGATCCTAATTGTAGTACACATTATTCAAGTATTACTGATCAAGGAGCGTGTGTACCAAACACAAAGTTTGTTCTTGAAAATTAAGTATTCGTGCCCGACGTTAATTCAGTAGTTTTGAAAAGCAATGTGGTTGCAAGTGGCTCAAGTGACATAAACGTAGCGGAATAACAACTTTTTAGAAGTTCTGCTTACACTTTCTAGCATTGGAAACAAAGTACTTTTAAATAACATGGCTTAATTTATGAAGCAGTTTCTTATATATTCATAACTGTTACAAATCAAGATACTTTTTTGTTTTGACTTTGATTCACAGCAATTAATAGTTACATTAGAAAGTGTTGAAGTATTACATAGGAATCTCAATAAGGTTCACTATAACAACTGGTTCTGATTCAAAATCGTTAAGTCTGGCAACAATACTTAAGTAAAAGGACTTTAACAAAGTTGGGCTTAGGAAGGTTGAGTTCGCTAGCACTAAGAAATAATCATTGAATGTAGCTCATGGTGTGAATGAGATCAGCGACAGTCATAAAATTATTTTAGTTACAGTTCCTCCTGGTCGTTATGACTCAAAATAGGTAACAAGTACATCGAAATCTTCGCTTAAGAATTCGCCAAACCCACAAAGTAGAAACGGGTATTTATATTAACAGGTCAAAAAATGATACTGAAATTAGGTTTTCTGTTTACACAGATGATAAAATTGCAATGGGAGTCGTTGGTGATTAAGTAGTGGTGTTAAAAATTAATGCTTCCGGATGGTCCGCTTTGATCAGTGACACAATTGGCTTTAATTCTAATGAAGAGATTTATTTTAATTCAGCAATTGTTGGAGGAGCACTTTTAGAAGCAATTAAAAAGGCTATGTGCTTCCCCAGATCTTAAAAAGCATGGAACAAAATGAGTTTGCCCGATAACAAAGGAGTGAAGTGAATTAGCGTCGATTGCGATTTAGTTCATCCGGAGACGAATTACATAGAATATTAAATGAGATTCCTTAAACAGTGTTGTCAATTGTACATCATTAAAATCGCTGGTATTAATTCATGGTGACAAAGTAACAATCCATTAGCCAAACTTTACGTTTCCGCCAACGAGAGGAGCTATAGAAGTGATAATTACTTTCAGTTGTAGTATGACAGACCGAATGGCATGGAAGGTAATGGTGTACCTGATGTAATGGCGACAGTAGAAGTTTCAAGATTGTATAGAAGAATGGGAAGCTACGCTAGAATTGGACATAGTAAGATTTTGGGCGAAAGTATGGCTCTGGCGTCCTTGGTATAGTTACTAATGGCATTGGCAAAGTTGCACCCACAATCTCTGGAATGACTAATAATGGTGCAAGCATCGCTAGAAAAGGTTGTGAAATGCTCCAAACACGTAAACTGGTCGAACTGTAAGCAAAGATAGAGAAGGCTGATCAAGAGTACCCTTTGAAACGACGAGAGCTTGATGACAAACTCGAGGAAGTGAAGCGAAGGAAAGAAGTTGAATACGAACTTGAAACTCGCAAAAAGGAATAAGGCTACGAACATTCGATGAAAGAGATGAACCTTGAAATCAAGCTTGCTGTGCTTGAAAAAACTAACTCCAAAAAACAAAAGGAAAGTTAAAGTTGAAATTGAATCAGAAGTAAGAGATTACTCAGAAGCACAGCAAAGAAAACGACCCAAAAACGTACGGAGAAGTCGAGAAAGGAATTAAAGAGAATTGCTTTGCTGTTAAAGAATCGTCGTTTGTGCCTGCTCCAGAAGCTAGAGGAATTGCAGACGGCTATAGAGGATCAATGAAAGAATTAGGTGCTAGTAACTACATGCAAAGCAGCAAATACATTGTATACTATGCATGCAGAAAGTAGGGCTAGTACTTCGATTGACACGATTTTGGAACTTGATGATCCAATTCTGCCGTGGTATCCTATTAGGAACTACTAGTGTAGTGACTTCTATCAAACCAATGCAGCCGAAACAGACGTGTTTACCAACAATGTAGTAACTTTTACTCTACGTGGATTGCAAAGTTTCTGTTATGGGCTTTCAGATTGGTATTAGGTGCTTGAGAGGCAAATTCAAGTTCCAGGTGCAGTAGCAGGAACTTACGTGGCGTCTAATAGAAATCTGGCAGTAGGTCGTGTTAATAATGCAGGTGCTTGGATCTATAGCTGAACGAAAGCTCGCTCCACAAAAGCCGAGCTGGTTTGGTGCAGCAGCTGAGGTGCTCGTCCCTACTAAGGTCTGGCAGAGGTCGCGGGCTCGAGCCCCGAGGCATATGTGGGGCACCTGAATAGAGATTAAGTCATTTTTGGGCACTATATAAATGAATTATATTGTAATAAGTTGGACTTCGCGCTGAAGATATTTAAAGCTTGGCCTTCCTACAAGGGCCGGTTCAGTTGCAACCCTAATGGGCCAGCTAGACTAACAAAATGACTACATTAGGACAGAAGGTCCCGCAACTGGAAAAGAGAAAGGATGAGGCCACCAACAGTGGATGATATGCATACAGGAACTAAAAATTATACAAGCCCTGCTGCATCTGGATTGCTACTTCGAATTACGAGTTCATTTTTAGGAGAGGTCTTACTAGTGCTGTCGCTGATAACGTAGAAACATTTAGCATTTCACTGCCGCTTTCTAGATTGTCTGGTTTCTGAGCTGACGTGAACAGAATACTATTTTACGTTCCTTTTCCCCTTGAACTTACTCGCACAGGAAGAGCTGACTATGATGCCATCAAGACTGGGACAACAGGACTTTCTCGTAATACAACTAAGTCGATAGTTACAAGCTGAGCAGCTGTCAATCAAGGTCATGGTGTTTGTATTCCTTTCGAGATTGCTCTGTCAAAAATGAAACTCATGGTTCAATGCATTACTTCTGCCTGTTGCACTTTGAATATGAACCTGTTGGTTACGTTGCCCCTGGAAATGTTCAAATTCCTATAAGGACAGAACAAGACATGCCGTTTAGGTGTGCACTGTTTCTGTATCCACTTCAGAATGAGATGCATTATGATTTTGAGTCGCACTTGATTAGCAATTATGGGAGATTTAATAACAAAGTTCAAAGTGGTGGAAAATAATATCTTGATAGATTTGTAAAAACTGTGCAAGTTGTTAGAGAAGTGCTTGATAAATGTAAATTTTTGACAGCAAACCATTGATTAATCGTGCTCGAAATATAGGTGTCGTTTTTGACAGTTCCTAAATTTTAAAAGCTTCATTTAGAAGTTTGCTTCTACAGCTAGCCATCACATCCGATCCCATTTCAAGATTCGGAGCTATCTCCCGGAGTGGCTTCTAAAATATTTAACTAGCTCTTTAGTTCTATCTCGGCTTGATTATTGCAATTCCCATTTGGCTGAGCTGCAAAAGAAAGCTATTAGGCCCCTGCAACAGACACTGAATATGGCTGTAAGGCTAGTCTTCAAGTCCCAACGGTTTGAGCAGGTGTCTCTGTTGCTAAAAGAGCTAGGATGGTGGCCGGTTGAGCAACGGATACAGAGCAAAGTTCTTACCCTGACCAACAAGGCCTGCCATGGCTTAGCTCCTTCGTACCTAGCTGAACTGCTGTATCAGTTTCAGGCTGTTCGCTCCTGCAAGTCGTGTGTGGAAAATAACTTAGCTGTCCCATCCTTCCGCTTACAGACCGTTGGCTACAGAAGCTATAGCTCTGCAGGTCCTAGAATGTAGAACTCGCTTCCACAATTCCTTCAACAATTCAATGCAACGACAACTACTCTCCTACTGCCGACTATGGCACATTATTTTCAGCTGTCCTAAGCTGCTACTTCTATGCTACTCACTACCTCAACTGCTCTCCTGACTCTGCCATGCTTCCCACTTTCTCTCTGTTGTATGAGACGATGGTTGTTTGCTACCGAATGCCTACCGAAAGCCGCTTAGGCTGTGAGTGGGCTATACAAGAGTCTCCTGTTTAACACCCACGTGGTATTTATGACTTTGCGGAGTTACAGGTGGAGATACAATACATTACATCGACTGCAGAGTAAATCTCAGTTAAGTAATCATGGATACAAGTGCTCCACCACTAATAGCACTTAGTGTGATGGTCGTTGGAAATTGTAATTGCATTTATCTGCCGCCCTGTTCCGATACTAATGCCGTTTCAGGAGAAGCCCCCACAATAAATTCTGCAAGCACCAGAGCGTATTTTAAACATGAAGCCTTCATGCAGACATTACCTACGAACTATTACATTGATGATAATATAGGTAATTCAAGCATCAATCTCTTGGTTAGCTATTTATTCACTCGATTAGTAGAGATGAAACTGTTATACAGCTAGTTCCTTTAGCTTTGTCGCTTTGAGCTTGGCTTAGGTTAGTGGAAATAGTAACGATAATTATTTAAAGTTTGCTGTGCAGCGGCCAACGAAACCTTAGTCGCTCACAAGTCATGCCTCCTTCCTTTACAGCTTTCGTTGCTTCCGTCGTGGTCTCGTGAAGGTATAGCCATCCGTCGACACTATCTTCGCCACAGCCACCGCTGCTCACGCCTGAGCCCCTGAGCCAGCGCTTCGTGGCTCGGTGTGGCCACCACAGGTACTCCACATTCGTATCGTATGGAGCAGAGAGACGGAGAGAGAGAGAGAGAGAGAGAGAGAGAGAGAGAGAGAGGGCAGGACGAAAAATCGAGCAATTGCCAGCGAGCAAAGCACTCACTCAGCTCTGGCTAGCACAGGCCGACAAAGCCAGCCCCGTTGAGCACTGAGAGTACCTGCCGAAAGTAACGATACTAATATACAGTCGTTTTCGCAGCGTCCTACGACTTCTTAGTCGCTCACTAATAACTCTCTGTGAGCTTCAAAAGCTATAAGGCAATGTATTTCCTTTAACTAGCGCCGTACGAGAGCTTCATACATTTTCAGGCACATGTCATACAGCTCGAGCTTTGACTTTGGTAATCAAATACATTAACCTCGACCTCATGCTAGGCCAGCACCTTAACCACTGGGCTAAACCAGTGAGGATAGATCTAGGCTTATTCCAGGTGTGCTGCTAAATGGATTCATCTGTCTGCGTCAGGCTGCAGTCAGGCTTTCTCGCAGTATTTAAAAACCGTCGAATATTTCCGACTTTTTTCTTTGATATTTTAAAATGCACAGGAGTGCCTCAGACACTGGCTTTAGCTGCTGACACCGTGCTAGTTATCGCAACCTCAAGGTCATTCTTGGCCACTTTTCAGAATACCTAGTGTATCGATAAATCTATGCAGTTGTTTTACGATGCTGCTTTAATGCCATATTTTTATGATCGTTATTGATACGACACTTGCGGTCATGGCCGGACTACCGACAACCTACGAATGTCCTCCCACACTGGAGCGAGCTGGCCAGTTTGAAGTGGGTGGGCGTTCTATCTAATATTCACCAGGCAAACACTCGTGCCAACTATTAGCAAAACGGCTTTTTGCAGGAGCGGGACGAGCAAAAAGGATTAAGGATGGGTGTACACTTCGGTTGATCTTGATCGAGAAGAGAGCTGAAAGACGACACAGCACCAGTCCTCGGCTGTGCATGTGAGTTAATATAGCTTACGACGATGTGTGTTCTACAGCTGGAGCATTTAGGTCACCATCGGCAAACACCTCTAGTAATGAAAGAATGAGTTCCGGCGTCTAAGCAGTAGCTCGAGTAAAACTAATGCATCTTTCGATTAAACAACTTCCCTGTGGAACTTGTTTGCCTATTAAGCCAATTAGTGCACGACTCAGTTAAAGAGTCCATTGGATGTATTAAAAATACGCCTGTCAAGTTTAGCTTTGGCCACCTTTCAACAGCTCAGGCGTTCAACAGGCCGAGCCTGTGGTCGACTCCAAAAAACAATTGCAGAAGCAGTAATTGGTGGCTAACACTCGGAGCATGATTACTTGCCGCTTCGCCAGCGTCGTTCCTCCGTTTACTGAGCAGTGTGAACGCTTATTCTGAGATGCTGAATGACCGGCCCCTGATGTCGGCCCACTCGTCCTTCGCTGCCGATCGCTGCCAGCTCACGAATCGCTCTGCACCGGCGGCAGATCTGCTTTGCGGCCGCTCTCAGCTACTGCCAGGTAGTCATAGCAAACTTGGTGCGAAGCCGCACAGTCGACTGCACCTGGCGGGTCGCTGTGAGAAGCGAAGGAGGTCTTTCGTTGTCGGGAAGCTCTAGGCAGGGGATGGGACAACAGTTCGTCTCCACCTGGCCGCCTCCCCACCCTCAGCACACACCTACAACCAACAACTACCGCCCAGTTCCGCTTTTACATTTCCTATCAAAGACACTGGAACGGGTCGTGGCAGACCAGCTGAACTCATACATCGAAACCTCACACGTTGCTAGTAAGTTCCAGTCTGGCTTAAGAGCTAATCACTCCACAGACTCAGCATTGCTTCGGGTATACAACGACTTACTTAGGAATGCAGACAAGGGTTGAGTGTCTCTGCTTGTTTAGCTTGATCTTTCGGCAGCTTTTGATAACATTGATCACAAAGTTCTTCTAGAGCGCCTCTTATCTCGCCTGGGCATCACTGGCACTGCTCTCTGCAGTGGTTCAGGTCCTATCTCAGTGGGAGACTCCAGAGTATTGACGTGAATGGACAAAGATCATCTGAAGTACCTCTGAAATGTGGAGTACCTCAGTGCTCCGTGCTAGTTCCGGTTTTGTTCACGGTTTATACTCTGCCTCTTGCTGATGTGATTGCCAAGCACAATCTAGGCTTTCACTTGTATGCTGGTGACAATCAGTTGTACATTTGCTTTGATCCATGCCAGCCTTCGAGCACCTCATATTCGCTCAACTCACTTCCTGAAATTAAATGATGATAAAACCGAACTGCTGCTCATTGGACACCCTAAGCGTGTGGCTGGATGAAAAGGCTTTGCTGTTCTAATAGGTGACGCTATTGCTCGACCTTCACCATGTGCTCGAAATTTAGATGTCGTATTCGATAGCTGCCTCAATTTCAAAAGCTTCATTCAGAAGACTGCCTCTACAGCTGGCCATCACATCCAATCCCTATCAAAGATTTGGGGCTATCTCCCACAGTGGCTTGTAACAACTTTAACTAGCTCTTCAGTTCCGTCTCGGCTTGATTATGGTAATTCCCTTTTGGCTGGCCTGCCAAAGAAGGCTATTATGCCACTACAACGGACTATGATAGGGCTGCAAGGCTAGTCTTTAGGTCCCAGTGGTTTGAGAACGTGCCTCCTTTGCTGAAAGAGCTAGGATGGTTGCAAGTTGAGCAAAGGATTCAGAGCAAAGTTCTTACTCTGACCCACAAGGCCCACCACGGCTTGGCTTCTTCGTACCTAGCTGAACTGCTGCATCAGTTTCAGCCTGTGCGCACCCTCAGGTCCTGTTTGGACAATAAACTGGCTGTCCCATTCCTCCGCAGACAGACAGTTGGAGCCAGAAGCTTTAGCTCTGCAAGTCATAGACTGTGGAACTCGCTTCCACAATTCCCATACTACGACAACTAATCTCCTACTGCCGACTATGGCTATTCCTTTTGAGTGGTCCTTAGCTACTACTACTATTCTACTTACTACCTCAACTGCTATCCCGACTTTGCTATGATAATTGATTGCATAGATTTGATATTGCATAGATTCCCACTTTCTCTTTGTTGCGTGGGACGAAGTATGTTGGCTACCGAATGATTACCGAAAGCCGCTTAGGCTGAGAGTGGTCTATAAAAAACTCTCCTGTGTAACACCCACGTGGTCTTTATGACTTTGTGGAGTTACAGACGAAGATACATTACATTACATTACAATGCATGCATCGATGACATCCACACATGGACGGCAGCAGATTTTCTAAAACTGAACGATGATAAAACAAACTTACTAGTTATGGGCAAACCCAGTGTGATTCACAAATCCGAAAGGCTGACGCTAAAATTGGCTCAGCCAGCACATCTTCAGTCGCAGCAGCTCGAAGTCTAGGTGTCATATTCCAAAGCGACCTTTGGCTAGACTACCGTATTAGCTCCACAATCAAATCGGCCTATTATCAGCTTCATAACATTGCTAAAATTCGGGCTTGTTTAGATAAGGACATAGCGTCCATGTTGGTCAGTGCATTCGTGACATCCCGTCTCGACTTCTGCAATTCACTGCTTACTGGCCTACCGGCATATGAACTCAGGCGCTTGTAGCTGGCGAGAAACACCCTCAGCTGGGCTTGTCAGTCGTGAGCATGGCAGTTGTTGCATTACTCAACTTCTCGCCGACCTTCACTGGCTACCAGTCAAGCAACGGATTGACTTCAAGGTTTTTCACACACTTTTAGGTCCCTTCATTATTTGGCTCCAGCCTAGTAGATATACAATGAATGGCATGTAGCCTATAGCTCGATCGAATGACATCATCAATTAAACAAATCGTCCGATATACAATCTCGCTTTCGCTCGATCGTTTCTCGTCGTCCAATTTATTTAATGGCTGCCGTCATTCTCGAGACCCTATTCTCCATACCCTTCATTGTATATTTACTCAGAATTGTTTAGCTTGATGTGACTCTATAGGAGTAAAAAATAGTTGAAATTAATTTAATATTTAATAAATAAATTCTTTCTATCTTCACATACTTGTCTCATAACAATGATAACTTTATGCGACAGGTGGGTGAAAAATTTAGCGATCATGCAAAACATATCAGAGAAGGGGTAAGTAAACGTACAGGTCTTATCCCAAAATATCCTTTATCAAAATACACTGTAGATGCAATGGTTGCAACTTTACGATCACCAAAATCTATCAAACTAGATAATCCTATAGCTAAGAAAACCGTTAAGCCTAAAAGCGGATGGTCTTTCGATAGAGAATCCAAGAGGCTAATGAAGATACAGGAAACAGGTTGTTTTTTAGGAAAATCTTCTTTTGATGGTAAATTCTTTGATTATGAATATATTTGACTAAATAAGAACGTAATTGATTTTACGTAATATATGATAAGATTGGAGCAGAACTTAAATTTCTTATTAAAGAATTACTTAAAAACAAGAGTGACTTAAAATGACCCTTGTTATTTCGCCTATTTTAGTTTCAGAAAGTGCTGCCTATAATTACCAACCATTTGCAGGAATAAGTAATTCAAAAATAAATAGAGTTTCAGATATTGATAGATTAAATAAAACCCGATTTGCAGCTTTTAAAAATAAAGTAGAGGAATGATTATAAAGCGGTTCTAATTGGATTATAGTGTGCATTAATGCTATTTATGCAAAGTTTTCATATTTTCAACATGCATCCGGTGGTAGTTATTTACCAATGCCAGAAGGATTAGAAAAGAAGAGATCGCAATGCTTATAAAGAATGAATCAGATCGTCTTAGTGCTTTATGGTGCGTGTTAATGTTTCTCCACTGGAGAGATAATCATCAGGAATCTATTGCCGATTTAAAGTAAGTATTACATGAGAAATATTCACTGCTTCTAAAGAGAATAGAAGAGTTGTTCAACGTTAAGGGGAAGTATCCTTCAAACGTTTTAAATGTTGTTGATATAACTCATTTAGCTGAACTATTTAACATAACTATTAATGTTTACGAATATGATAATACAATTTTAACTTCACTTACAGTAGTTGATGAAGAGAAAGAGAGACATTTAGATCTTCTTTTGTATAGCACTCCAAATAAAGCAACTTTCATTATGTAATTTTAAAAAACATCAATGGTTTGTGTAGAGGTAGCAAAGGATATGGAATACAGCTTACTTTTAAAAGATGTTTGTGTCGATTTTACTCTAAAGATAAACTAGAATTACATATGGATGCTTGCAAACGGGGAAATGGTGTTAAGTCTAGAATAGGAATGCCAAGGGCAGATAATAAAAAAGAGACAAATGTTATTTTAGAGATTATGCTAAAACGTTTTGGTGTCCTTATGTTGCTTATGCAGACTTTAAATGTTTACTTACAACCGTTAGAACAACAGATAAAGAAGATCCTACTACACCACAAGGTACTTTTCAAAAGCATATTCCTTATTCATCTGCTTATACTATTATTGATTATGAAGGAAAATAAAGAACATTTACATTATTCAATGGTTCAAATAATGTTGGAGATCTATTACAAAGTTGGTTAGAACAAGTTGAGAGAATAAAAACTGAAATGAAACCTGTTCTTGATAAATGTGAAAAGTTTGATTATAGTAATTTTAATGAAGGAGACAAAAAAGATTTTGAGAATGCAACTTTTCTTCATATTTGCAATTTAGATTTAGATGGAGATAAAGTTTTATATAATTTTCATTTAACAGGAAAGTATAGGGGTGCTGCAAATAATGCTTGCAACTTAAATCTCATCATTAATCCAAAGAAGTTTAAACTTCCAGTATTTACTCACATCTTAAAAGGTTACGACTCACATATACTAGTACAAGAATTTCAAGATTTAAAACTAGATAAAAAAGTCATTGACATTAACATGGAGAAATATATAAACATTGAGATTGGTTCACATACTTCCAAAGACTCTTTACAAATGTTGCAAAGATGTTTAGCAGATCTTGTAAATAATATTGTTAAATCAGGAAAACCATGAGAACAAACAAGAAATTACTTTTCAATGTTGGATGATAATTAATTCAATCTATATTAAAGAAAAAAGGTATATTGTCCTATGAGTATATAGACTCATTTTCAAGACTAGATGAAAAGTCACTACCCTTAATTAAAATTTGTTAGAGCACATTAAATGATGCAAACATAGATAAAAAAGATTCTGATCGGTTTACAAAGTTTTGGCATCAATGAAAAAATTGATCCCAGCACTGAAGATAAATTAGGAAAGTACAGCGATATTTATCTAACTATGGATGTCCTTCTACATGCAGATGTATTTCAACATTGTAGGCATTTGTCAAAGAAAATTGACGGTTTAGATCCTGCCAATTTCCTAACAGCACCAGGTTTAATTTAGTTTGCAGGTTTGAGATTTTCAAAGGATAAACTAGATCTATTAACGAACTTTGAAAATTGTTTCTTCTTCGAAAGTGCAATGAGAGGATGAATAACACTAGCATCCTGTGGATATATCAAAGCAAACAATGAAATGGCTTCTAATTATGATAGTACTAAAGAAAAGAGTCGGTTACTTTATGTCGATGCAAATTCATTATATGCTACGGCAATTACACAACCACTTCCGATTTCTGATTTCAAGTTTTTAGATAGTAAACAAATAGAGAAGATTACAACTAAGAAGAAATTATCATTACAAGAAGATGCTGAAACTGGTTATGCTTTTGAAGTAGATATGCACTGTCCAGAAGAATTACGTGACACTCTGATTATCCTATTTTACCAATTAGGAGAAAATTAGGTGTTGAAGAATACTCTGAATATCAAACGAAAACATTATTAGGGATGATAAGAAGAAAATACATGATTGTGAAAGTAAAGTGGAAAAATGATTGTTAATCTAGAACAAAAAGTTAAATATGATATCCATTATAGAAATTTAAAACTTACCATTGAAAGAGGATACGTATTAACTAAGACACATAGTAATTCTTTCACATGAAGTAAATGGTTAAGTGGATATCAAGTTAATAACATGGAAAGAAGAAAAGTAGCTAAGGATGAGTTTGAAAAAGAATATTTTAAACTCAAAATATATGCATTCTTTGCAAAGACAATGGAAAATGTGAGAGAAAGAGTAAACATTGAATTGTTTGATCTTAAATATGATAAGGATGTTGTAGTTTCAGATAAAAATTAATGAGTGCACGGTTTAAAGATAGAAGATTGTTTTATTGAGATTCAGTTGGAATCGAAACAAAGAAAGCAGAGATCTGTCGTGATAAGCCTATTTATTTAGGTTTTACGATTCTAGATATTTCAAAACTAATAATGCAAGATTTATATTATAACACAATATTAGATTATTATAATGATTAAGTAAGCCTTGCTTATACTGAAACGGATTCTTTGGTAATGCAAATAAATACTGATCATGTTTATAAAGACTTTGAAAATTATTAAGATTACCTTGATGTATCTGGTTATCATAAGAATCAGGATATATGGTAAGTAGAAGGAGCTGAAAAGATTATACCTGCTAGTAAGGGAAGTCTAGGGAAATTCAAAGATAAAATATGTGAAAAATATTCAGTAGATCCAAAAACAAAAGATTTCATTAGAGATAAGAAAGGCGATATGATTGAAAAATCAATTGTACTTGATGAGGAAGTTTTCTTAAGACCGAAACTTTATTCAATGCAGATAGCTATAAAGAAAGATAAAGGAATAGAAGTTAAATCTGCAGTCAAAAAAGCAAAAGAAACCAAGAAAGATGTAGTAAAGAAGTATTTAACTCATTCTGATTATGTTGATTGTCTTAAAACTGGTTATGATGTTTATTGCAATCAGTCAGGATTTCAATCTAGAAACCATCAAATGTATACTATAAAACAATCTAAAAAAGCACTATCAGCATTTGACTCAAAACGATATTGGTTAGACTGTGGAATTCATAGTTACTCTTACGGTCACTATAGGATAAAAGAGTCACCAGGCCACTGTAAAATTTGTAATATTAGTATAGATGCCAAAAAAAAGATTGAAAATACTAAACAGTTACCTGTAAAGAAAGTTAGATTTTCAGATAAAAAATAAAAAGATGATAAAAAACTAGTAAATATACAAGAAGAAGTAGAACTATACGAGTCAATGGAGAAATTTAATATATGTTAACAAAATTATGTTTACTAATATAGGATGAATCCCAAAGAAATCGATATTACCAGTTCTGATAGTGAGTCAGAGTATTCAGAGGATTCAATCGACAACCCTGATTATCAAATGGAAACAGAATCTGAATCTGAGTCTTACGAGTCTAAAGTTTCATCTTACATCGATACTGATTCTGAATCTGGTGAAGATCTAGAAGAATTTCTATTCTGTGAACAATATGAATATCTCATTTATGAGAAAGTACAAGCATTCAAAAGTATCTTGAATCATCGGTAGATAGCTCTTAAGTTTTTCAATTTCAGTTAAATACAATTTTATTTTCATATATAGAAAAGGATGTCTCAAGAATTTTAAGTTGTGAACAATCTAGAGAAATGGCTGTAAAAATCTGCCTTCAAAAACTTAAAGGGCAAGATCAACGTATATTTAAAGATTCACTAGACAAAGTAATCCCATATATTGATAGTTCTTAAATTAGTATTCTTATAGATATATATGAGATAAATGTGATAAACTAATGGAAAGTCGTAGTAAGATAAATGAGATGCTCAAGGTAGCAAATAAAAAATTCACAAACACCAAATCAAAGACAGAAGTAGTTAATTATAAAGGAAATTGTATAAGTAATATATATATATATATGCATGTAAGAATATTTGTTGCAAACCAGCTTTAAATTTTTTTAAATGTATACATGATAACAAATTTAGTTCTTATAAATTTCATGACTTCGTTTTAGCATTGAATGATTCACAGATTACTTCACTTTTTGACATTTCTAATGAACGTGAGATTAGATGAAGAACTTACAAAATACAGTGATTCTTGTGTAAATAATAGAAAATCAAATAATAATCTACAAGAGAGTTTTGGTTTGTAATAAAAAATTTTCTCTGATTAGTTTTGTGTATGTATTTTATTTTTTATTATTATATAGGAAATGAAAGCCGTTACTGACCCTATGCTAGCAACAACTGCAGCTTCACTTAAATCTTACCTTGATTATCTCATTATGTCAAGAATGACAGCATATGACAAGCAGCAACTCAGTTCTGATATTTCACTTATGACAGATGAGTCTATTAAGAATCTTGATGAGGCTGACGTTGAAGCACAAAATATTATTACTGCAGGTCAAACTGAAGTTCTATCAGGTCTTGAGGAAAGAGTTGGATTTAAAGTTGATGCTCTCCTGGACGATCATAGTGAAATTGCTGATTATACGACTTAGATTGCATCACAACTTTCATCAATGTCTATAGTCGTATCTTGAGTATCTGGTGTTAAACCTGACATCACTGGAAGTGCTAGAGATGAGTGTGACGCAGTTCTATCAAGTATTACTGATGGTAAGAGTTCAAAACAAAAAGCTGCTGAGGCAGCACTTGCTCAACCCGATCCAAACACTTTATAACTAATTTAAATAAAATATAAAAACAATATATCGAAGATGAACATCGAGACAAGAAGTAAATAGTGTCCTAAAGAAGCACAAGGACAACAGCATTCAAACTTTAAAATATGTTTTTCAACTTCCATCAATGTCTATAGTCGTATCTTGAGTATCTGGTGTTAAACCTGACATCACTGGAAGTGCTAGAGATGAGTGTGATGCAGTTCTATCAAGTATTACTGATGGTAAGAGTTCAAAACAAAAAGCTGCTGAGGCAGCACTTGCTCAACCCGATCCAAACACTTTTTAACTAATTTAAATAAAATATAAAAACAATATATCGAAGATGAACATCGAGACAAGAAGTAAATACACTCTTAAAGAAGCACAAGGACAACATCATTCAAACTTTAAAATATGTTTTTATCCAATGGCTAAAGTAGAAAACATCAGATCAACTTTGTTAGATGCTGTAAAACTAGTATTAGAATATAAATCACTTAGAATAATTCCCCTGATCCAAAAATAGCAAATATATTTGCTGAAGTTAGAGATAATTCAATCCTTAAAGAGTTCCTTAAAGACTTAAAAATAGAAAAAATAAATAGTATGAGATCTGAAGCTTACTCTAAAAAAAGAACTAACTAAACTAATGAAAGTAGAATAAAAGAGTTGTGATATACCTGAAGAATTGATTAAAAAGACTATGTATCGGAATATTTAAATAGGTTCCTCAGGAATAAATCTAGAATTTTTTGTTTTAAATGTGAAATCCACTGATTTTGTTATAGAGATGAAAACAATTGTTAAAAATCTTACATCAAGATAATTATAACGAGTCAATACTAATGACGTTCCTCTTGATAGAACTTCTTGTGCAAAAGCATAGTTAACTATTCCATAAGCAAAACTGACTACTGGTCATGAAAACTCTATTCGAATGATAACTCTTCCATTAGAAAGTTTAATATAATTAACATATGAATTATATTTAGAACATAAATCTTTATCTTCAATTCTAAATGAAATTTTTTTAGAAGCTATTGAAAAAGTAGTGTCCTAATAACAAATCTCTGCTTAATTGATGAAATTAACATTTGCCCATCTATTTTATTTTTTGATGTTATATAAATTATTACTTTTGTATACTAACAATCATATGCAGCAAATTGATTCGGAAATCCTTCAAATCGTTGGTTATCTTCAATTAATAAAACTTCTCCATCTTCTTTTTTAACTATTTTGTATTTAAAATCATCAATTATTTGATAAGTTGTATTAATATCGGCTGCATTTTTTTATATTCATAAGACTTATTCTCATACTAGAGTATACTGTTTTATTATTTTTCCATCTAATCAGATTTTTTAACAACTGCACGACTTGGATTTGATGAAGAATAAGATTGAGGTATTGTTTCAATATTACCTATACTATTTGCAGTTAAATTGCCTCAATATTTCCTAAAACGTGTATTAGCACTAATATTAGAAATATATAGATAGTTTCCACACTTTAAATGAAAATGTTGAAGGAATTTTAAAGGAATTAAGTCAGATGGTCCATAACCACCTAATTTTAATTCATTTCTTCCAAATTATAAACTTTCAACAAATAAGTTTCCACTCATTATTGCAGGTCTCATATATTTATCTAATTTAGTATCAATATTTTTTAGTCGCTAAATCTCTTCCAATAACAGGATCTGATCTTCTTACATACTTTTTTGAATTTGCAGATAAATTACCTGTTATGCATTTTTCTGAAACTGCATCTTTTCTTAGATACTTGTTATCAGCAAATGCTTTATAAACTGTTTCCAATGTATCAACAGTTTCTCCAACATTTATTATTCTCTTTGAATCAAAGTACAATGTCCCATCCTTTTGTAAATCTTTTCTAGAAATCATACTCATCTTAATGCTAAAAAAACAGTAATTAATAAAACTGTATACTTCACATCTTCTGTAACATATGTATTATCACCAGAACTAATAGGTTTTTTATCTTTATCAAGTATATAAATACCAATATCGTTTGTCTCTATGGTTCTAATATAATGTCAATTGATGATATTGGTGAAATCTGAGGTGGTGATAGCATTTTTTTATACATAACTGTTTCATCCGGTATATATTTAGCACTTGGAGTATCAAAATAATATCCATCTTGTCCATAAGTTGCACATGTAACATACAATCCTCTATCAATCACAATATCATTACTGCTTTTAGCAAATGTTAAATCTCCTGATGGTATAATAGCTTCATTCCTTCTAGGAAAGGTAGCCGACCCTCCAACTCTTGTTGGACCAAGCTATTTTGCATAAAATTTAACTTCTGCTACATTTCCATCTCTTACTTTATAAGGATAACCAAGGGTTACACCATCAGTTGGATTAACAGGATCATTTAAAACTCTAGCAAAATTGTTTTGCATGTCTAGATTACCATTAACTGTTCCACCATTTACACTAAGAACGCTTGAATTAATATAACTTTTATTTGGAACACTATACTCGTTATCCGGAGGACCACTGGCTCTTATACCAGCATCTACAATTAAATTTCCTCTAATTGTTCCACCTGTAAGTTCCAATTTAGTATCAGCATAATCCTTCGTTGCGGTATCACTCAATATAATTCATTTATATTATTCATTTATATAGCGCCCCAAGAGAACTTAATCTCTATTCAGGCGCTTTACATATGCCTCGGGGCTTGAGCCCACGACGTCAGTCAGACCCAGGTGGGGGCGAGCACCATAACCTCTAGAACACACCAGCAAGGATTTATAGGGTTAGCAAGATCTACAATTCTAAATTTATTCATATCAATATCTCCATCATTCATAGTAGATCTAGAAATCTTAGTAACAATATTTGTATATATATATATATATATATATATATATATATATATATATATATATATATATATAAGTATATATATATATATATATATATATATATATATAGACTTTCTATTTACAGCATCCTCAGCATCAACAGGATCGCCCGGATTTTTATAAGATTTCCATTCATGCTTACATTTCCACTGAGTACATCACCAGTCTTTCTAATACAGTTCTTTGATGACTTTCCTCTACTTCTTTTTCCTAACATTTCTATACAATAATAGCAATATAATCTATAAAAGCAATTCCACTAGCAACTGTAAATTTATTGATAGCATATCTACATGTTCCATCGATGTTAATTATTAAAACAACTGTACCCCTTACACCATAAGTATTATCACTAGTTAGTTCTAAATAAGAATTAGTTTTATTAGTTGCATACATTATATTAGATACCATTCCAAAAATAGGTAATACTCCTGGAAAGAATGTTTTAAGATTAGTAGAATAGGCGACAACTTTTCCATTAGCTGCAACAACAGGTATATCACCAGGTGTAATTTGTTTAGGTTTAAATGCATTAACTTTACTTCCATTAGTAGTAATATTTAAAACTAACATAACAAGATTGAATATAATTGGATAAGTACCATTCAAACCCACGTAAGTAAATGTTACTTGTTTGTTAGTATCAACGTATTGCTTTGTTGGTCCATCAGAATCTTTTACATTGTTAACATTCTTATTTACCATATCAATGCTTGCCATTGCTTTACCTTGAAATACTGCTGTCATACTTTTAAGTAATCCATAGTTTATTACTGTATAGGGTCTTAGATCTGAGTAAGCAGTTCCATCAGCAGAATTACCAGATATACCAACGACATTCTTACAGTTAAATTGTGATTTCATTACTGCTCCACTCGTTGGTTATAAATCAGTTGTAATTGATGCTGTTGCTAATTCTCCTGAAGCATTACCAATAACATTGTTACCAGCACTTGAACTAAGAGCATAACCCAATCGTATAGCGGCACCACTATTAACAGGAAATCCTAAATTAGCTATTCTATAATTATTTGCATCAAGATCTGTATAAATATTACCATTAACTTGTTTAACTTTTTCCATTACTTATAATATATGATAAAAAAGTAAAAAGAGGAAAAAGAGTTGAAGAAGATATTAAAGAAGGAACTAAAACAACTAAAGAGGTGTTAGATGGTGTTAAAACAGCTGCAAATGTATCAGAAAAAGTAGTGACAAAACCTGCACCTAAACTTGCTGCAAGATTATCATTAGCCACTTGTGACAAAATTGCATCAGCAGTACCTAGAGTTTTACAATCACTCAAAGTAATTGGTGCAGGTGCATATGTATTAGGTGGATTTCTTAGTTGATTTACAGGAATAGTTGATCTAAGTTTATTTAAAATGAAATAGTAGATGATATTAGTAGTTGTAGGTATGGACAAGTATTCTGAAAAAAAATGACAGAAAGAACAAGGATTACAAAAGGTGATTGCATCTTTAGAAATAGGTCTTAAGATTAATGATGTATTACTTATAGCAGAAAAAGATCACTATCATTGGCAATGGAACCCAAAATAATATTTAAGTGAAGTGTTTGGTCAAGAAGTGAATTGGAATGCTACACAATAAGATCCCATATCTTGGTCTAATAATTTCTTAGAGGTTAGGTCAGGAGGCTTACTTCCTGCTACTCCTGCTATCATTGCTGCTATAGCTGCAGCAGTAGGAACTGCAGGAACAGTTATTTCAATTGGTGTCACTGTTGCTGGCCTAATAATAAAACTAATCAATACCACAATGTTTACCGTAAAAGCACCGCCTATGAAAACACATGCTCAGAGGATGGATGCTCTAACATTACAAAGTGAAAGACTAACAATTGCTATTAGTGATTTGAAGAACATGGTAAAACTAATTAACCATGGAGTTGATATTAGTTGATATAGTGGTAAAGTACAAATCACAAGAAGTAAGAAACAGATTTGATTACATTGAAAAGGAAGGAGCACTAGTAGAAAACGGAGGTGTGGATTATTCTCCGGAAGTAAGCAATGCAATAAAAAAAGTTGAAGCAAGTACAGTGGGTGGAAAAAGCATTGTGACTATAAAAGTGAGAGCCAAATGTTACTTAGTGTACTTTATGCACAGGAGAAATCTCAAGGAGAAATTGATAGAGAAGTTAAACAATTACTTAGCGAGTTGAAGAAACGATGCATTAATTAAAAAATCTGTATATCTAACTAATTTTCTGTCTTCTGTTAAACAATAAGTAAAATTGAGTCGAGCGAATTCCAAATGAAGCTTTATTGCCATCGTATCTCTCGCTTCAGCAGAGGGAACGGGATCTTCATATCGTCCGATGTGATATTTATGATGATCTATTTTAATATATGCTTCATATTTATTTTCTCTCTTTTTAAAACTAACACCAATAGATTTTGAAGTGTTATTTTTTCTTATTCCTTAATTTCTATTATTTTTAGATGATGATGCCTCACGTAAATAATTGAAACTATTATTTAATCTATTACTGTCAATAGGATCGATTCCTTGCAAAGGAATTTTACCAGGAACTATTAAAAATGCTAATCTGTGTGCTTGATAAGGCGTTCTATCTATAGTTATTCTTCTATATCCAGTAGTGGTATCAATTGTTTCTGCTTCCTCACCCGCAGTTGCAGATGTACAAGTAATTTTATTTGTGAATTTTTCAGTATAGGCATTATACTCTAGTAATTCATTAACACGTTCTCTCAATACATCAAGTTAATCTTGATTCATTTCTATATATTGTTTTATATCCGTTTAAAATATTTTTAATTTATACAGAAATATTTATCACGAAGTCAAACTGGCTCGATCTGACCATCAGATAAAACTAATTCATAAATCAATGGAACAAATATCAATAAGATTTAAACACTCTGATTTGACAGGTAATGTTTCTTTACTTGTTACTAATGCACAACTAAAACGACCAGAAAAAAAAAGTAGAAGGACTAGTAAAGGATTGCAATTGAATCTTTCATTGAAGCAATTAAGAGTAAATAGAAAAACAGGAAGTGGTATCTTAGATTGTATTAATTAATTAACCGGCAGTCGTGAAATGAATCTTCCACTTCCTAAACGTGTTCAATCAGAAAATGTTCCTGGTGGTTCTTTCAATAATACAGGAAAGTATAGTTATGCAGGACGAGGTACTTAATTTAGAAAACGTTTAGATGAGGCAAATGAGGCTGTGAATTCACTTGACAGAGCTGCATTAGTTCACGATAGTCTTTATACAGAGACTACATCTGATCCTGAACCAAAAAGAACAGAAATAAGAAATCTATCAGATTTAGTTTTAGCAGAATCTTCAACTCGTATTGCACTTGATCCTAAACAACTGGCTTATGTCAGAGAAAATGCTAAAGCTGTTGCTGCAATTATGGCTGCCAAGGCTAATTTAGGTCTTGCCAAGGGTGCTGGTTTCTTAGACAGCAAGTTCGCAATGGAATTCAGATGGAATCGCAAAGGATTGAACATATTTTATCTTGCTCGAGGATTTACTAATATTCTTAGACGAGAAATAAGAAACAGTACAAATATGATAATAATCTTCGCACAAAATAATACTGATATTTAATACATTCGCGATTCATATGTTGGTGATATTGATAAGAAACAATTAAGAAAATGGGTTAACTCTTGTTCTTCAAACAGATTTAGTGACTGTGTTATTGATCAAACTAAAACAGAATCAGAAGGAAGATTTTGGTCAGTCGACAATACAGGTAAACAATTTATAAATATGTTTAATTGAATATAGGAGAAAATTATTTATGGTAGAATATATGCAAGCAAGAGCAGACCGTACAGAGGAAGTGCTCAAGAAGCAATAGGTTTAAAGAATAAACATACTAATTTAGAAAGTTTACGTGTTGCTCCTGAACTTAATAATGCTCAAGATATACAAAGGGTTTAAGCAGAAATGCAAGCAAGAGATAGAGTTGAACATGAACTAAATGAACGTGCGTTAAAGAAATCAACTGATAACTCTGGTAATGTTGGTATTGATAAATTAAAAAGAATTAGACCACAACTTGCAGTTCAAATTAAACAAAAAGAAGAAATACAAAAAGCATTCTGTTATGATGTTATTGAATATGGTGATAAACTAAAAAGTTTGATGAATAGTATTCATTTAGACTATAAAAAGCAGTTTAAAAATATGATATAATTCAAAGAAGAAATAAAAAGAGTATTAAATGAAGCAAAGAGAGCTATTGAAGAGAAATCAACACCAGATATTTCAAAAGCATTTTTATGAGCGTATACTGCATTTAATAAAAAGAAACCAAAAAAAGCAATTAATTTAATAATTGGTGGAATTACAAATGCTCATAATAATGAAACATTGAAATATCTAAATATACTAGACAATTTATTTCTGAAATCCTAATGTTAATCCAGCTACAGGAACTAGAAGAGTGAAGAAAGTTAAAGCAAGAATTATTGAAACTCCAGTTGTTGAACCTCTTGCAATAGAAGCTACTCAAAGTGAGAAAGAAGTAATTGTTAGTATTACTAAAGTTAAGATGAGTAAAAACTTGAATGAATCACTAGATAGTCCTAATGAAAGCAACATCGAGTTATATGAAGGAGGTCTTTTCAATATTTATACTGAATTATATTCTAAACCAAACAAAACACCTATTGAACTGTAGTATTGCTGATTATCTTGGAGATCAATTTACTCCAAAACAACGACAATGAATAGAGATAGTTCCATTTTTTGTGAAATCAGAAAAAGAAGTACTTGGTAAACTTGATCTATGGTTAAGTGAACTTGCTGCTGGAAACAGAGGTGTAATACATTCAATCAGTTCTGCTGCTGATTATCTTTCTGAATCTCGAAAAGCACCAACAAATATGTTGCAAAGATAAACAATATTTCATATAATATATATAAATGAGTGACTTGGTAAAAATTGCTAGTGATATATTAAAGAATCTTGAAAGCATTAGGAAAACTAGTCAAGCAAGTAAAGATGGATTTGTTTTCAATATAACTGGAACTACTAATCGAATCAGAGCTAGGGTATACACCAATTTTACTGAGGGATAAAAACTTTAAGATCTGTTTGAAGAAATTTGCTGCAACTAAATCTATAAGAAATGTGACTGAAACTAATAATACTTGTGTCTATAGAGTTACTGGTTGTTCAGAACAAACTTTAACAATAGGTCCTGGACTATATGGTGGTGCAACTGGTGATATAAATGTTAGAATTGCTGATACAATTAATAATTCATAACAAAATCTGGATACACAACTGATAAGTTTCAAATGGGGCTTGATACTGCAACTTCGAAATCATGGATTCAATTACCTGTTGGGTGGTCATTCCTTGCAAGTAAATTTACTCTTTCTACTATGTTAGGATTTACTGCTGCTGCTTATACTACACTTTCCGCTTCTGACTTCGCTATGATGTATCCAGCTATTACATCTGTTGTTTGTGTTCCTAACACTAAGGTTGATTCTGAGAATGAAGTATTTGTTACTAATATTAATTTTATAGTTGTAAATTGTAATATGGTTGCTAGAGGAACTAGTTTTATAAATGAAACGGAATCACAAGTATTGGCTAGTTTTCCTTACGATGCATATCCATGGAATCTAATGGTTTATGAACCAAAAACTATTGAGTATCATATGTTGCTAATGATTCCACATCTGATATAGTAACTACTATTACTGATCAAAACCGAAATCTATTAGATTTTAATTCTCAAAATGTTACAGTTGCTATAGAAATTCTTGAAGTTTTATATAGAAAATGTCAATAAGATTAACCGGAACTAGTAGTTCAGAATCATAAACATTATATCCACCGAGTATGCTTGGATATGATTTAGGCTATAATAAAATTGGATTACGTAGAGTAGAATTTACTTATACTAATAAAGTAGTATTAAATATACTTAAAGATGTGAATGATAAACTTTGGTTTAAGTGGTCTATTACTGATGCATCACCTGCATATATTACAATTGCTCCTGGTTATTATGATTCAAATAAAACCACTGCTGTTCTTAATAGAGGACTATCAGAACCTCAAGTAAAAACTATTGTTGGTCAGAACGGATTAACTTCAACAACAATTAGTGCTTTTTAATGATACAACTAAAAGAAATAGTACAGGTATAAGATTTAGTGTTGATACAGATGATAGAACAATTATGTAAATAGTTGGTGATTATGTTCTTCTACTTGGAAGTAATTCCAATGTAGCTGTAAATTCAATCGGCATACTCTTGGTTTTAATTCAAATCAACAAGGAACATTTGATAGTGCTCTTGTATGTGGAACACCATATGAAGCAATAGAAAAAGCGATGTATTTTGCAGGTTTCTTTAAAGCACGGAATAAAATTTTATTGCCAGACAATACAGGAATACGATGGATAAGTGTTGATTGTGATTTAGTTAATCCTTTTGAGAATTATGTAGAAAGAAGAAAAGGATTCTTAGAGCAATGTTCATCTTTATCTATTATAGACATTGATGATAGTAGTTTAGTTGAAAAGGTGTATCTACATATTTATATTGTATTCTATTCACCAACACGTGGTGATGTAGACAAAATACGTAGTTTTAAGATAAGTTTAACAGATCAAAGTGAAAATCCTGTAAGTAATATTAGTGATGTTGTTGCAACAATAGAAATTTCAAAGTGATATAGAGCGAAGGGTAGCTATGCAAGTGTTGGTCATCATGAAATACATGGAGGTAAACATCGCGGATCTGGAGCAAAGTTTAATAATGCTCTTGATATCTTTAACAAAGTAATGGGTACCACTGGTAAAGCTGTAAAGCTGTTGATGCAAGATTAACGATTGCAAATAAAGGTATTGAAATGCATCGAGTAAGAAAACTTACTAAACTACAAACAAAGAAAGAAGAGATAGATCAAGAGTATGCTGTTAAACGAGGAGAGATGGATGATTAATTTGAAGAAGAAAAATGAAAGAAAGAACATGAATATGAACTTGAGAAAGAAAGAAAAGATGAAGAATATCATACAAAGATGAAAGAGATGGATCTTAAACTAAAATAAGTTATGCTTGAACAGCTTACTAAGAAAAAATCTAAAAAGGTAGAAAGGCAAATATTGAAGAAGAATGAGAGTTAGAAAACCATTTAGAGACTCTTAAAGAGAATGAACCCAAAGCATATAAAGAAATAGAGAAAGTAATTAATGATCAAGCTGTTCAGCTATGCAGCAGCTGGCTCAGGGGCTCAGGCGTGAGCAGCGGTGGCTGTGGCGAAGATAGTGTCGACGGATGGCTATACCTTCACGAGACCACGACGGAAGCAACGAAAGCTGTAAAGGAAGGAGGCATGACTAGTGAGCGACTAAGGTTTCGTTGGCCGCTGTACAACAAACTTTAAATAATTATCGTTACTATTTCCACTAACCTAAGCCAAGCTCAAAGCGACAAAGCTAAAGGAACTAGCTGTATAACTGTTTCATCTCTACTAATTGAGTGAATAAATAGCTAACCAAGAGATTGATGCTTGAATTACCTATATTATCATCAATGTAATAGTTCGTAGGTAATGTCTGCATGAAGGTTTCATGTTTAAAATACGCTCTGGTGCTTGCAGACTTTATTGCAGGGGGCTTCTCCTGAAACGGCATTAGTATCGGAACTGAGCGGCAGATGAATGCAATTACAATATCCAACGACCATCACACTAAGTGCTATTAGTGGTGGAGCACTTGTATCCATGATTACTTAACTGAAGGCAATACAATTGAGTTCATAGACTTTAAATTCAACAAAACTTGTATCGCTTCTGTAGTTTTTGTCACAGTTACGTCAAAATAGCTTTTCGTCGCAGCATCACTAAGATTAGCATGATCAGCAGCGAACATTAGTTATTTAATTATTTTTCACGTTTAGTATTGTTATCACAGGGCTACCATACAACACAGCATCTCGTCTCATTTAACCATAGGTAATGGAAACATTTTCAGGCAGATCGGTCAGAGTAGTAGTGTTTGATATCCAATAAGCATAAGTAATAGCAAAGCTGGTCATATTTAAGTCTCCGGTCATCATATCTCCCGATTTACTAACATGCCTACTGATTTGGGAAACATAACATGACATGTTCTATTTACTCCGAGCCCAAAATTAGTAGCTGCCGCGCCTTTGAAATCAATGGATCAATTTCCTGTTACTAACAATTGGCATCAGTGTAGGATTTCGTAACTGCATCACTTAGGTTAAGTGAATCAGCAAGATTCATTAAACGATTTCTATTTGCAAAAAGAATGAAAAAAAATTCAAATTTTATTTCCTAGCGAAAGCACTGAGATTTACTCTGCAGTCCATGTAATGTATTGTATCTCCACCTGTAACTCTGCAAAGTCATAAATACCACGTGGGTGTTTAACAGGAGAGTCTTGTATAGCGAACGCATAGCCTAAGCGGCTTTCGGTAGGCATTCGGTAGCAAACAACCATCGTCTCATACAATAGAGAGAAAGTGGGAAGCATGGCAGAGTCAGAAGAGCAGTTGAGGTAGTGAGTAGCATAGAAGTAGCAGCTTAGGACAGCTGAAAATAATGTGCCATAGTCGGCAGTAGGAGAGTAGTTGTCGTTGCATTGAATTGTTGAAGGAATTGTGGAAGCGAGTTCTACATTCTAGGACCTGCAGAGCTATAGCTTCTGTCGCCAACGGTCTGTAAGCGGAAGGATGGGACAGCTAAGTTATTTTCCAAACACGACCTGAAGGCGCGAACAGGCTGAAACTGATGCAGCAGCTCAGCTAGGTACGAAGGAGCTAAGCCATGGCAGGCCTTGTTGGTCATGGTAAGAACTTTGCTCTGTATCCGTTGCTCAACCGGCCACCATCCTAGCTCTTTTAGCAACAGAGACACCTGCTCAAACCGCTGGGACTTGAAGACAAGCCTTACAGCCATATTCAGTGTCTGTTGCAGGGGCCTAATAGCTTTCTTTTGCAGCTCAGCCAAATGGGAATTGCAATAATCAAGCCGCGATAGAACTAAAGAGCTAGTTAAATATTTTAGAAGCCACTCCGGGAGATAGCTCCTAATCTTGAAATGGGATCGGATGTGATGGCTAGCTGTAGAAGCAAACTTCTAAATGAAGCTTTTAAAATTTAGGCAACTGTCAAAAACGACACCTATATTTCGAGCACGATTAATCAATGGTTTGCTGTCAAAAACTTACATTTATCAAGCACTTCTCTAACAACTTGCACAGTTTTTACAAATCTATCAAGATATTATTTTCCACCACTTTGAACTTTGTTATTAAATCTCTCATAATTGCTAATCAAGTGCGACTCAAAATCATAATGCATCTCATTCTGAAGTGGATACACAAACAGTGCACACCTCAACGGCATGTCTTTTTCTGTCCTTATAGGAATTTGAACATTTCCAGGGGCAACGTAACCAAGATGTTTATATTCAAAGTGCAACAGGCAGAAGTAATGCATTGAACCATGAGCTTCATTTTTGACAGAGCAATCTCGAAAGGAATACAAACACCATGACCTTGATTGAAAGCTGCTCAGCTTGTAACTATCGACTTAGTTGTATTACGAGAAAGTCCTGTTGGCCCAGTCTTGATGGCATCATAGTCAGCTCTTCCTGTGCGAGTAAGTTCAAGGGGAAAAGGAACGTAAAATAGTATTCTGTTAACGTCAGCTCAGAAACCAGACAATCTAGAAAGCGGCAGTGAAATGCTTAATGTTTCTACGTTATCAGCGACAGCACTAGTAAGATCTCTCCTACAAATGAACTCGTAATTCGAAGTAGCAATCCAGATGCAGCAGGGCTTGTATAATTTTTAGTTCCTGTATGCATATCATCCACTGTTGGTGGCCTCGTCCTTTCTCTTTTCCAGTTGCGGGACCTTCTGTCCTAATGTAGTCATTTTCTTAGGCTAGCTGGCCCATTAGGGTTGCAACTGAACCGGCCCTTGTAGGAAGGCCAAGCTTTAAATATCTTCTGCGCGAAGTCCAACGTATTACAATATAATTCATTTATATAGCGCCCACAAATGACTTAATCTCTATTCAGGTGCTTCACATATGCCTCGGGGCTCGAGCCCGCGACCTCAGCCAGACCTTAGTAGCGACGAGCACCTCAGCTGCTGCACCAAACCAGCTCGGCTTTTGAGGAGCAAGCTTTCGTTCAGCTATAGATCCAAGCACCTGCATTATTAACACGAAATACTGCCAGATTTCTATTAGACGCCACGTAAGTTCCTGCTACTGCACCTGGAACTTGAATTTGCCTCTCAAGCACCTAATAACAATCTGAAAGCCCATAACAGAAACTTTGCTCTCCACGTAGAGTAAAAGTTACCAAATTGTTGGTAAACGCGTCTGTTTCGGCTGCATTGGTTTGATAGAAGTCACTACACTAGTAGTTCCTAATAGGATACCACGGCAGAATTGGATCATCAAGTTCCAAAATCGTGTCAATCGAAGTACTAGCCATACTTTCTGCATGCATAGTAAACAATGTATTTGCTGCTTTGCATGTAGATACTAGCACCTAATTCTTTCATTGATTCTCTCTAGCCGTCTGCAATTCCTCTAGCTTCTGGAGCCGGCACAAACGACGATTCTTTAACAGCAAAGCAATTCTCTTTAATTCCTTTCTCGACTTCTCCGTACGCTTTTGGGTCGTTTTCTTTGCTCTGCTCCCGAGTAATCTTTTACTTCTGATTCAATTTCAACTTTAACTTTCCTTTTGTTTTTTGGAGTTCGTTTTTTCAAGCACAGCAAGCTTAATTTCAAGGTTCATCTCTTTCATCGAATGTTCGTAGCCTTATTCCTTTTTGCGTGTTTCAAGTTCGTATTCAACTTCTTTCCTTCGCTTCACTTCCTCGAGTTTGTCATCAAGCTCTCGTTGTTTCAAATGGTACTCTTGATCAGCCTTCTCTATCTTTGCTTACAGTTCGACCAGTTTACGTGTTTGGAGCATTTCACAACCTTTTCTAGCGATGCTTACACCAATATTAGTCATTCCAGAGATTGTGGGTGCAGCTTTGCCAATGCCATTAGTAACTATACTAAGGACGCCAGAGCCATACTTTCGCCCAAAATCTTACTGTCCAATTCTAGCATTGCTTCCCATTCTTCTATAGAATCTTGAAACTTCTATTGTCGCCATTGCATCAGGTACACCATTAACTTCCTGGCCATTCGGTCTGTCATACTACAACTGAAAGTAATTATCACTTCTATAGCTCCTCTCGTTGGCGGAAACATAAAGTTTGGCTAATGGATTGTTACTTTGTCACCAGAAATTAATACCAGCGATTTTAATAATGTACAATTGACAACACTGTTTAAGGAATCTCATTTAATATTCTATGTAATTCGTCTGTGGATGAACTAAATCGCAATCGACGCTAATTCACTTCACTCCTTTGTTATCGGGCAAACTCATTTTGTTCCATGCTTTTTAAGATCTGGGGAAGCACATAGCCCTTTCAATTGCTTCTCAAAGTGCTCCTCCAACAATGGCTGAATTAAAATGAATCTCTTCATTAAAATTAAAGCCCATTGTGTCACTGATCGAAGCAGACCATCCAGAAGTATTACTTTTTAACACCACTACTTAATCACCAACGACTCCCATTGCAATTTTATCATCTGTGTAAACAGAAAACCTAATTTCAGTATCATTTTTTGACTTTGTTAATATAAATACGTGTTTCTACTTTGTGGGTTTGGCGAATTCTTAAGCGAAGATTTCGATGTACTTGTTACCTATTTTGAGTCATAACGACCAGGAGGAACTGTAACTAAAATTAATGTTATGACAGTCGCTGTTCTCATTCACACCATGAGCTACATTCAATGATTATTTCTTAGTGCTAGCGAACTCAACCTTCCTAAGCCCAACTTTGTTAAAGCCCTTTTACTTAAGTATTGTTGCCAGACTTAACGTTTTTGAATCAGAACCAGTTGTTATAGTAAACCTTATTGAGATTCTTATGTAATACTTCAACAATTTCTAATGCAACTATTAATTGCTGCGAAACAAAGTCTAAACAAAAATGTATCTTGATTTGTAACAGTTATGAATATATAAGAAACTGCTTCATAAATTAAGCCATGTTATTTAAAAGTACTTTGTTTCCAATGCTAGAAAGTGTAAGCAGAACTTCTAAAAAGTTGTTATTCCGCTACGTTTATGTAACTTGAGCCACTTGCAACCACATTGCTTTTCACAACTACTGAATTAACGTCAGATACGAATACTTAATTTTCAGGAACAAACTTTGTGTTTGGTACACACGCTCCTTGATCGGTAATACTTGAATAATGTGTACTACAATTAGGATATGCTGTATAAGTAGAACTAGTTGCAACAAATATACTAGAACACTAGATTTGTTCGCAAAAAATGTCCAACCCGATGACATCATAATCCAGAAATTAGAAGTAGCTGCATCAACTCCCAGTTTGAATTCGTCTGCAGTAGCTGCTGACCTAGTAATTGAAGTATTAATTGTTTTAGCAATGTCAACGTTCATCGCATCGGAAACAGCAAAATGAATTCCGGACCTAATCGTTATCGTTTGCTAAAACCTACCAGAAACTCTATAAACAAAGGCATTTTCTGAATCTATTAAGCTATTTAGGGAGTTCCGTCGAAATTCAAAGTTTTTGACAAAGATCTTATTTTTTTCCTCTTAATCATGATCGGATTACCTCTTTGGACCCGAACGGAAATTTGTATTCCGGAAATGTTAAACCAGGATCTTTCAATTGTTGATTGGGACACTCTTTTTATTGCTTCAAGATTTGTTAACATATCCTGATAAATCTTTAATATCTCTGACATTTCTATGCACTAGGGTCAGACAAAAGTTCATTGATTTTCGAAATATAAGTATTCGTTGCCTTTTGCGATTTCCAGAATTAATCTGCAGCAGCACTAATAAAACTTATTACGCTTGTGTTCCCAGCAGCAAATTCTCGTACCTCTAGTTCCAATCTCTCAAGTAATTCTGCTTTATTCTTAACAATCAAAGAAATTTCAGTTACTCAATTGCCAGCCTTTTCCAAAACTTGCACTCTTGACATCTCATGAACATAAGTGATATCCTTCTTTGGCTCTCCTTGGAGTCCCCTCGTTAGTTCTCCGTGTTTGGGACCCTCATCGGTTAATTTTTGGTAAATGCCTCGTAATGTCTCTTTATGATCAGTTTCATCATAATTCTTTATCATTTAATTAATTCCAAGAGGCAACTTTTTCCTTTGAACAAATTATCCAAAGCGCTGTAAACCTTGACACAAGATCTTTGCCGAGAACCCCAGATAGGATTATTACCTAATTGCTCAGCTTTACATTTTCGGATAGCAATAATAACAATTTTTGCTTGTTCATCAGGAGAATTGTTTTTCACAGCATTTGCATTAAAATTATTTTTTTAGATTTTTCTGGAAAGGCTTCAGAAACTCTTCCAACAGTTAGAAGACACATCATGACCTTCGTTCCAACTTTCTATATGGCCTGAGTTATTTCAATTTGCTTAGTAAGAGCAGGTCTACCTTTTTTCAGTTTCTCAAAAACCAGGTCACCAGAGTTGTCAGTTGCTCTTTCAAATACCCGATAGCTCAAATTCACTTGAACATTATCATTAGCTGTAATTTCTGCTTGAATTTGTTGCACATCTAGATCATTCTGCAGTTCCATTGAGTCAGGAAAGTCTTGCAAATCACGCAATATCTTCTCATGGTCCAATGCAGGTTTAGTCCAGTCGTTAAGGTGCTCGCCCCCGACCAAGGTCTGGCTGAGGTCGTGGGCTTGAGCCCGGAGGCATGTGCGAAGTGCCTGGATAGAGATTAAGTTCTCTTAGGGCGCTATGCAAATGAATTATATTTTTTTCTATATTTAATGCTTCTTGCAGGCTACGCCGATACTTCATTCCAGGATTTGAATAAGTCCTTCAGTTCAGCATTGTCCTATAGATATAGATGGTTACTTTCTTTGAAAACCTATATCCGTTCGTGGTTGGCCATAACTGTCTATGGTCCAGTATTAGTAAGCCGATGCTTATGATGAGATGGCACACTAGGTAAACCTGTTGCTTCCATTATCTCGGTCCTGAGGTTGTGGCTTCGATTCGTTTAGTGAGAGATCCTTTATCGCTACTGCAAGCCGTGGTTATAGCCGTCAAGGGTCTTATGTCCCTATACAAAAAAGGCTGTTTAAGCAGCTTGGAGTTTTTAAGATTTGGCTTCAGAATAGGTTTTCGTAAGGTTGATTACACAGTATCCAAAACGATTCCTTATGAACGAATCAACCTCATCACGAAATAGCTTTAGAATGACGTTGCCAGTGTCCGGTTCACGAATGTATTCGGTATTAGTTGCAATCTTTTAAAAATATGATCAAATTCACGTTATTTCTGTTCTCTCTTCTTGGAATTTTAGCGAATCCTTGAGCAAGACAAAATATGTTTACTCCTTTGTGTCTTCCTCTTGTAAAACTTTCTAGATTTTTTTATTTGGTCGTCAGTAATTAGATCATCAGTTCCAAGAGCATTCTTGCAGTTTTAATGCGAATAAACCTCTGGCATTTGCTCGATTCCATTATTCAAAACGTAAGCGTCCTTTGCAGTTTTTCTGTCATAGAAATGAGACCTTTGTAAACTTCTAATCAAGACTAGAATGAATCGCTTTTCAGGTTTTGTAGCTTAGCATACTACATAGGATCGAATTCATAACCAGACGTTATATAAAAGATCCACTCGGCCCTATTACTATTGCACGAATTGGAACTTTTGGCTACGGTTATTTATGACATGTTACTTAATCCTGTCCAAAATAAACGCTTTGACTTGTATTGATATACTATACATAAATGGAGGGTAGTATCTACTGCTTGACGTGTAGAAAGCATACAGACAACCTTCGTGCCGACTACAGCGAAATCCATGGACCAAATGAAACTCATGGTATAGTAAAAGCAATCTTGATCTGTGATCTGTGAGCACAATAATACAAAGTTCGTGAAACAAAGACAGGCTACCTTTTCTGAATTGGGTTAAGGAGTACTGAGTCACGGCAAGCCTAAAGGGCAAAGAGTTTTAACACATGGCAGACCTAGTAGACGAGGTGTGCTGAGACATCGTAAACCTAGAGGTTCTGGTGCGAAAAAAGCAAGGAAGAGCTTTTTACAAGATGGGAATGAAGTGCTTAATGAATTAAAAAAAATAATCACCAGCACCGACAGACACTGAACTACTGGAATAGGTAACCAAGACTGGAAAGCCAATCTTAATGGTAGTACTTGAAAGATATGAACTTACAAAAATGAGACAACGACAGAGTTTTTCTTTGTAAGTTTGGTAAGAGAGAGCATGCTACATATCATTGGATCAGATGTTTCAAACAAATCAACAGTTGCTTGTACTTTGACTCATTTTTTGCTGTACCAATGCCAGAAGTACAGAAGTAAAATAGCAATTTGGATCAGTGCCCAGTTTTTCAACAATCCAGTTGCAAGATTATTCTGGGACGAACTGTGGTTCGATATGTCCTATTTTCCTGATACTCATGAGTTTGACAGACTTTCGGAGGACAATGTGATCGCTCTTATAAAATATTAAACAGACAAAAATAGTTGTATGCACATGAAATGGAAGTAAATCCACGTGAACACAAAGCTGTTATTTTTAATGACGACTGTGTTATTATATTTAAGGGAAGACCTGCACGTGTACATCTTGAAGAAAAGTCTTCGAAATATTCAAAGCCGTATTACAAAGCCTATATTTACTTTACTACTAATATTCTGCAAAGGATGCAGGCAATAGCTGCTGAAGCTTGTGGTTAACTTGAATAAGAGGGATATGACGTTACTCAAAAAGCAACGATTGGTGTCAAAATATATTTTGATTCATAGGCCAACACTGTTCTTCAACAACAAGAATTGTCATATTAAATTTGCAGAATCAGCAGAGGTAACTCGGAGGTTTGGAATTGATTTTGGCATTAGAGGACTCCTCGATGGCTGCTTTGTGTTTCTAAGAATATTAGCAGAGATAGCCAAGATTAAATTTCAGGCTTACACTTGATCAAAGTTAACATCTACAGAGCTCTAAGCACAGAACGTGAAGGATTTTACCCTGCCAAGTATTAGACTGACATTAGGTGATTAAAAGTGAGAAAGGCATGTACGAGTAAAATAAAAATTTGATTAGGTATCCAAGGATTAGTTTGGGCTTAGTTAAGTTATTTTAACAGTTATGTTCTCTTCCTGCTTTTATTTGGCATTCTATTAACCAAGTTTCTAGCGGAGTTCCTAATTTTTGTGAGACTTGTAGGGTTTAATACCTTGTCCTACGCCAAATCAGTTGCAAATGTGTTATTTATGCCGACTCCAAGCTTTGCTTTTGCAGCCATAATCGCAAGGTTTTGTCTAGCGGTAAAGGTGCTTGCCTCGACCAAGGTCTGACTGAAGTCGTGGGCTTGAGCCCCGAGGCATATGTGAAGCGCCTGAATAGAGATTAAGTTCTCTTAAGGCACTATTTAAATGAGTTATATTATTATATTATTGGGCTGTCTAGAATTTTTAGACATGGGAGTAGCATCTTCTGCCCAAGCTACGTCAGAAAATGTTCGTACTTCTATCCTTTGTGGCTCGCGGTCAAACGAAATTTCTCGTACCCATAGTCGTGATTTAGGGCTGCTCGATCGAGATCATTGGCTCCCGAATAGCCTCAATCAAGTCGTTTTTACAATAGTGCGAAAGGGCCGACGAAAGTGTATATATCTGTCTTGTTAAAAGAACCACAAGGTAGGAAGCCAGAGCCTCGAGAAGGATTTCCTTGTAGCTGGAAAGCACTAAATCTCGCGGCCAGTCCCGAAAAAGACAACCGGTGCTTCTCAATTTTTGTGCATGTTAAGTTTTACTGACAAGGATCGTGTCAGGGCCAACCAAAGAGTCCATAGAAAAGCCGAGCTACGCCGTATATGTACTCTTTGCAAGTATTAACTGTTGGTGTTGAGCGAATTAAAATGATTTCGTGGTACCGCATCATCTTCTCTATATTAACCTTGTTTTTATTTAGCAGCAAGAAAAACTATTTCATAAAAAGATCAAGATGAGATTGCTAAATTGCGCGAATGTATTATAGAACTGCTTCACAACAATCCTGAAACCGGCGTTTTTCTTCGGAAATTAAGACGACAGAGGAATCAATGACTGTCAGATGCAAGCTTGATTAAGAGTGATGGTTATCAGAGGATAAAGATAGTTGGTAAATCTTATTTTGCTCACAGTTTGGCTTGGCTTATAATATCAGGAGAAATACCATTGCATGAGTTGGATAATGAAAATGAAGTGCGATCAGAAAACCGATTTCGTTTTTTGAGTGAAGCTTCCAATTCTGAGACTGGCAGGAACGAACGAGAAGAAAAGTGGGGGCTCTTTTTGAATTCACTGGTTTCATGTGTGATTCTTAACCAATAAAGTGAAGAGCACGAGTTTGCATAGAAAGACGCAATTATTACCTTGGTTTGCTTGATTTGACTGAAGATGTAGCTGTCGCTAGAGAGCTAGAATCAATGCGTTCGCATTGGCAATACCCGTGTTTAAACTTCAAATACAGCATTACAGAAGGTAATAAGTGTGTCCGACACACAGAATATTAATTCTGACAACTTTTCTTCAAGTGCTCCTTAAGCTTCGAAATTTCGGAATGCATTACCTCTGGGCCCTTACCATCTGCAAAGAGTTTCACAAGAAGCATTGTACTTTCGGCCTTATAGTCGCACGGTTTTTTCCAAACGATGACTGCTCAGATTTCTTGATTGCCTCCTTTAATTCCCGAGAATATTCAACCCTAGACATCTCAGGGGGCCGTTTTCCTTTATTGATATGACCTAGTTGTAGCACTTGGCTGGCCTAGGCTGAATTGTATCGCAAGCAGGAGCTGTTTGGAGGCGGGCTAGAACTCCTATATCCTAGAGCATTGAGCCAGATAGAAGCCTCAGTGCGGTTAGAGAGCGAGAGCTTAAGAGCAAGCCAGGAAGCTCTCTGACCAGCAGTGGCGATTCGGCCTTTACAATTCGTCCGATACACACGGGAGCTGCTGATGGATGTTGACTGGCCTGTCAACCCCCGTCATCAAATCGGTTCGAAAAGAATCGTCTGAAAAACATTCGTCATTCAAGATGGAAAGAGGGAACGTTACAGTGCCAAGTGCCGGTATTAATTCCTTACCGTAATGGGCCGTGGTGTCGGGCCCAATACCACTAAGCTCTTGCCCCATTGTCGTAGCTAAGTATTTAAGAGTCAAGCTACGCTCGCTCTTGTTGTCTCCTGGTCTTTTGGTCTTCTGTCCAGCTTTGCGCTTCGACGTCATGGACTCATTTCTCTGAAAGCGACGGAGGAGGGTGTGCTGTCCGCCGGCAATGGACGGAACAGG
>WPIO01000486.1:0-37853 GCA_009760855.2 Cristatella mucedo | reverse complement strand
TCGAGGCACGAGCGTTACCAGTACTTGCAATGCTTCTGCGACTAGTGCTGTTACGGTCGCTGTACTTGTAGTGCCATTTTTGAGGCTGCGTTTGTGGCCTACGGACTTCAGTGCAAAAGCCATCGCAACGCTTTTCCAACACCACGCAACCCACCATTCCCGCCATGCGTCCTCGTCGCACTTCCTTCAGCTGTTACTTATACATTTGCCTTCGAATGCTGCTTGCACTAGCAGCCGTGAAAATTATAGTTCGATGCGATCGGATGGCACACTCGCGTGATTATGGAAAGAGACTGCATTTATATTTATTTTCCTGCCACTGGTGAATATATGTGCATTTCAAATTGTTCGATCTCTCCCGACGACAAGCTACGATTACGAACAGTTTTTGTACAATACGGATGGACGCGGTTAGTGTGTCTCGCTGAAGCGTAAGCGCAGCCGGAAAGAAAGAGCTGGAACCTTTATTATTTCCGTCGCGCGGGTAAATATACACATGCAGAGCAATGAGAAACAGGCGTGATTTGTGAGGGGGGAACCGCTTCGGATTATGTTGCGGTTTAGCAGGACTGCAGGCCGATCCATCACGGAAGTCAGCAGTCAGCTACGGTCTGGTGTAGAGAGGTAGGACGCCTGGCTTAGCCGGCGAACGGTTCCGTTAAAAACTATAACGCGTTAATAATTAATAATATTGCACTTGATTACAACTTGCCAGAACAACACTAGCTTGAAGCCAGCTTGGATTCGAGCAAAGTTCTCGGGTGATCATCCTGAGCATATGCTGGTCTAGCAGCAAATTTAGTCAGTTGCTTTGCATACGGCAGCATGACGCAGTCGCCAGTGAGTGACTTGCTGCACAAAGAGCAAGCTGTGAGTCCATTCTAATGACCGCTACACGAAGAGCTACTACGATTAGGATAGAAGCTGCACGAAGAGCAGCACGATTCCGTGTCAAAGGCAGCTAGAAGGGGCGACGTTCCCATTATAAAAATTCGCTTTCTCGCTCTCTGTGTCTCGTCCGTGCTCTCTCTCTCTCTCTCTCTCATTCTCTCTCTCTCTCTCCTCTTCTCTCTCTCTCTCTCTCTCTCTCTCTGTCTCTACTCTCTCTGATCCTCTCCCTGTCTGTCGGTCTCTCTCCCTCATCTGTCTGTACTGTCTCGCTGTATCTTCTCTCATCTGTCTCCTCTCTGTCGTCTCTCCTCTCTCTCTCATCTCTCTTCTCTCTTTCTCCTATCTGGCTCCTTATAAACCAGTAGTATAACCGCATTCACTGTAATCACGCGTATAAATTCTCGATGTCATAACCGCACCGATAAATTCATGATCGACAGAAACTTGATAAAAAGCGCAATGTAATAAAAATTCAAATTAAGGAGCAACTAATGCTCTGTATTGAAATGTCTTATCATGTCTCAATAAAATTATATTTGATTTCAATGTCAATACTAAGAGATACTGCCTGCAAATAGTCCATAAGATCGCGCCATTATATATAAGAAGAATCGCATCAAGACGCCTAGATAGGTGAACGTATTTAGACTTGCTGGCCATCTGACTGCCAATTCTGCTACGAATACGACTTAAGGCATGTTCCGGTAAGTCTTGTTCGTGACGGAAATGATCGACCAACGCGTTAACGGTAGGGTGATAAACCTTCGTTTTTTATGCGAGGCCACAGTAGCTGGGCAAGGTGAAAAAGACTACCGAGTACCACAACATTTGGAAGCACGATAGGCGATGCATTAATAGTTACCATTTCGAAATCAATTAGCACACGACACACTGGTAAGAGATGTAAGAGATGGTCGCAGCTCAAGCGAATTCCGGAAAGCCCGCTTATAGTCAACATGCGGTTTGGTTCTCATGATCACCTATATTAGTGGAATTGACCCATTGTCCGTCAAAGCACGAATGATAAATACCTGTAGAAGTACGTCAGGAGCTATCTTGAATGTACCACCCATAAACCAATTGCGAATATTTCTGCAACAACTACATTTTTTGATGCAGAAATATGTGTCGAACACGATAATCCGGTTGGTGTCTCGATCACCCAGATCGCAAAGAAAAAAAATTTCAGAGCGTTTTCACCTTCAGAGTATCCGGAAGAGTTATGTCTTGGCCAGATGCCAGGGCCTGAGGGGGGTGGGGGTTATCAACACCTTCTTCTTCTTCTTCCGTTTCGTTTCCACTCGATCGGTCCATGACTTGCAGAACACTTCGGCATGTGATGAGCAGCTTCCAGCGAAACTCCGAGTGTGCTGTTCGCACTAATCCGACGCCTTTATCATTGACAGCCTCCGTAGCATGTGCTCAGTACTTGTTTGTAGAGTCCCGTATGCATTCTTCGTAAGTATCACGGCAAATTCTCGTTTTACACACCTTCAAGAAGACGATTCTTGATTAAGGTAGTCGCGGCGATATCGACATCCTCCGTGCAACATGTGTTCTCTTCCTTTTTGCGACCTAATAATTTGCATGGCTTAGTAACGCAGTACGCTGTAAGATGTATCTGCGGGAGGCCTCCATCTCCCTGCACTGTGGCACCGGAAGTGCCCGGCGCATTACACGCCCACGTGCGGGCGCTTAACAATAATAATAATAGTAATAACAATAATGCACTTGATAAAACGCCCTCAGAGGACTCAATCTCTTTCTAGGCGCTCTACATTTGCTGCAAAGGAAAACGTGATTGAATCGTGAGTAATATCATGCTTGATAAACAACATGAACAACATGTTAGAGGTGACATGCACACGGTCAGCATGCAAGTGTGGTTAGTGGCAGCATGCACAGTGTCAGCACGAATAAGCACATCAAGGACGAATCACAGGGACTCACTAAATGCTGTCCTAAATAGGTGTGTTTTTAAGTTCTTTTCAAATGTGGCCAAGTCAGGGGATGTTGTGACGCAAGTCGGGAGGGAGTTCCAGGCTTTGGGAGCGTACGAACTAAATGCACGATCTCCAAAAGATTTGCGGTTTGTACGAGGTATTGGTAAAGTTTTGGATTCCGAAAAGCGGGTGGTACGATGCTTGGCCTGATAGGGAAGTAGATCTGAGAGATAGGCTGGAGCCAAAGAATGAAGTGACCTAAAAGTGAGCGACAAAACCTTGAAGTCTATCCATGAAGTCAATCCTTGAAGTCAATCCGACTGGTAGCCAGAGCAGGTCGGAGAGCAGTGGAGTAATGTGTGGCAACTGCGACGCTAACGACAGACGAGCCTAGCTGCGGAGTTTTGCACCAGCTGCAATCGCCTGATTGCACGTGCCGGTAGGCCAGAAAGCAGTGAATTACAGAAGTCAAGATGGGATGTCACGAATGCATGGACCAACTTGGACGTGGAATCATATCTAAACAAGCCCAAATTTTAGCAATGTTATGAATCTGAAAGTAGGCAGACTTGATGGTGGAGTTGATGCGGTCGTCTAACGAGAGGTCACTTTGGAATATGACACCTAGATTTCGAGCTGATTCAACAGGAGATTTGCTGGCAGAGCCAATTTTTGAGCATCAGCCTTTCCAATTTGTGAATCACACTGGGCTTGCCCATAAGTAATAAGTTAGTTTTTTATCATCATTTAGTTTTATAAAATGTGCTGCCATCCATGTGCGGATATCATCAATACGTTCAGCAAGGGAGTTGAGACGATTCGAGGTGCTCGAAGGCTGGGAGGGATCAAAGCAAAGGTACAACTGAGTGTCATCCGCATAGAAGTGAAAGCCTAGATTGTGCTTGGCAATCACAGCAGCAAGAGGGAGAGCGCAAACCGTGAAAAGATCCGGACCTAGCACAGAGCCCTGAGGTACCCCATATTTCAGACGTACCTCGGATGATCTTTGTCCATTCACGTCTGTACTCTGGAGTCTCCCACGCTCTTCCGTTTCCGGATGCTGGATCTTCCGAGGAAAAGCATTAAAAATAAATTTGATTATAAACGAAAAGGATCGCTGATTTTTATTCAGATTGATTAACTACATTTTAATACTTACTATTACAACTAAATTGAATATAGAAAATATATTTGTTATTTTAGCAATTTTATCACCGTGAATTTGCCGATGCGAATGCGTCAACAATCAACTGGCGACTTTGTCAGCGAGAAATTGCCCATCGCGATTTGGTTGGCGCGAATTTGTCTTTCGTGATTTTGTCGGCGAACCTCTCTTTCTCTCTCTCTCTCTCTCTCTCTCTCTCTCTCTCTCTCTCTCTCTCTCTCCCTCTGCCTCTCTTCGTTGTTAGTTTACTGACCACCCAGTATAAAACGTGTTCCAATCTCATCGGTCTCGCACATCACGATTTCAGTAGTGAGCCTAATTTCATTTCAGCTAGATTCCACCTTGTTGTTGCTTGGGCGGAAAAGGAAAGAAGTCAAGTGAGCTGGAGCCAGAGTGGCAGCGTAAGCTTTTGTTTTAGCTCCACTCTTGCGCGTCTCTGCTTCCACTAACCTGCCGACTAGTGTGAACATTATCTCGTGAATGACTGTCCTTGACCTCAGAATCCAAGGAGGCTCAACGGTTCGGCACCACTTCTTCAGCCAGGTCCGCCGTCACGATGTATACCTTCAATCTCTTTCAGTTCCTTCCATAGCCCTTTGTCGTGCGCCGCCAACTTATAGAGCGTAGGTCATAGTAAGAAGAGAGAGAGAGAGAGAGAGAGAGAGAGAGAGAGAGAGAGAGAGAAATTTAACTAGCTCCTTAGTTCTGTCTAGGCTTGATTATTGGAATTATCTTTTGGCTGGGCTACCAAAAAAGCAACAAAGTCACTGCCAATGGCTATGAATATGGCTGCAAGGCTAGGCTTCCAGTCCCAAATGTTGGAGCACGTGTCTCCTTTGCTAAAAGAGTTAGGATGAATGCCGGTTGATCGACGGATACAGAGCAAAGTTGACCCACAAAGTTGGCTGCCACTGTTTACCTCCATCGTACCTAGCTGAACTGCTGCACCAGTTTCAACCTCCTCGTGCCCTCAGGTCCTGCATGGACAATACATTAGCTGTTCCATTTCTCCGCTTAAAGACCTTTGGCGACAGAAGCTTTAGCTCTGCAGGTCCCAGACTGTGGAACTCGCTTCCACAATTCTTACGCACCAATAACTACTTATGGGCGCGGCCACACCCGCAATGCCGTTCTGCTCCAGCCGGACTCATATCACTCCGCCCGACCAACAGTCGGGCTGAGTACCACCTCCTAGGCGCAACGGTTGAACTGTAGCGGCTGACTAAGCTGGATTTAATGGCAACGGGTCAGCTGTGGTCGCCTGACCTGCTAGTCCTGCAGCACGAAACTTTCTGCTTGTCCACCGGCCTGTGTGGACGCTATCCACTCTTCGCCTGCGTACGAGACAGTACAGCCGCCGTCATCAGTACCACAACCGGCTCGTGGGGACTTCATTCTTCGTCGCGCCGCCATCTTGCGCACGAGCCCCTACACACTCTCCTGCTTCGACTATGGCTCATCCTTTTCAGCGGTCCTGAGCTGCTACTTCCGTGCTACTCGCTACCTTAACAGGTTTCCTGACTCTGCTATGCTTCCCACTTTCTCTGTGCTGCGCAAGACGAAGTCTGTTGGCTACCGAATGCGTACCGAAAGCCTCTTTGCTGAGAGTGCGCTTATCAAAACTCTCATGCGTAACACCCACAGAGTCTTTATGGCTTATAACCATTCTTCTTTAAACAGCGATTTAAGTAATACAGCTTCGCTGTATTTTCTCTTATCCATTTCTGCTCAGTGACTTATCTATTCAAAAAGAAGCTAAAAACGCACTTATTTATCACAGGATTTATTGGTTCGTTGTGATGTGTCCTTTGTGTGCTAATGCGTGCTGATACTGACCGTACTTGCATGCTGACCCTGTGTATGTCAGCTCTACCCATGCTTGTTGCAATTGTCCTTGCTCTCATTAAACGCACGATCGCGCTTCCTGTACAGCATATGTAAAGTGCTATAAAGGGATTAAGTTCTCTGAGGGCGCTATACAAATATATTTATATTATTACATCAAGCAAACCTGAACTGGCTGCAGCAACACCAATCGAACTTGATAAATATAAGCCAGCCCTTTTTGGGCTTGCTGAGACCATCGATGAGGCCGATTACCTCAACTGGGTAGGTAGAATAGAAAATTAGGGTTTTTAGAAAACTTGGTCAAGCATGCAGCTACCCTAGGGCTCCTCAGTCAAGGATCTCAGCGCGTATCTTCGAGATTGCAAACATGAATATTAACAAGTTTGAAGGAAACGCTAGTAAAACATTCCAACTTAAAAGGAGCACAGATGCTGTTCCAGCATATTATAGGCCTCTGCGTTGCATCCTGTGCTGGGGGCTAATCATTTTGTTGCTGGCACCTCTACGAACTTCCGCGGCACTTTCGGTGCTTTGGCAGACGGATCACCACAGATGCAAGCAGACTCCCCTATATGCGACCCTAGCTAACCCAGAAATCGAGGACAGGCGTCAGGCTCATGTTAGTAACGCCCAAAGCCTTAGTGAAGGCTCGGTAAGTGTGCTGTAAACTCCTGGCAGCAACCCAATCCTGACCCTCTGTTTGAACGGAGCTCCTGTCCACATATGCCACGTCGCGGCATGCCCTGGTTTACAGGCGCGATTTGTCACATGACAAGCTTATCTTGGTTTCTCGCGTCCAGGCCGGCTTAGCTCCCTACTCCATAATGTCGGGTTTGATATTTGAGAGGGGAGAAATAAGCCTAAGATTATGTGATACCAGTCAGATAAGGGCTGAGCTTTAACCAGAGCTCACTGCCTTGCCTTGACACTTCAATTGGAGTATCTAGGATGGCTAATATCTGCCCACCTTGTTCGATTGCCGTCTGCATACTAGCAATACTGCAGCTACAGTTCATTGGCCGTGCTTCGAGGCTCGAGCACCACCAGCACCGGGTTAATAGGCTACAAGTTCAAGTAGTACGGATGCTAAGGTCGTCCGAGTCGCATAGCCCATAGCCTCTTCAGGTACTCATAATAATACATTCGTATAGCACCCTCAAACCACTTTATATCTTCTAGGAACTTTGCACATGGTGTAAAGGAATCGTGATTGAATGGTTAGTGATAGCATGCTCACTGTCAACGAGCATAACATTGTTGGAGGTGGCATGCACAGCGTCATAATGCAGATACGGTTAGTGGCAGCATGCGAATTGTCAGCACGTACAAGCACACCGAGAAGGAATCACATGGACCCACTTATTGCTGTGATAAATAGATGCGTTTTAGCTTCTTTTTAAATGCCATTAAGTCAGGATATCTCGTGACATCAGTCGGGAGTGAGTTCCAGGCTTTGGGAGCATACGAGCTAAAGGCATGGTCACCAGATGATTATAGATTCGTACGACGTGTGATTTGATGTGAAACAATTTGATTCAGAAAATCAGATGGTACGATGCCTTGCCTGATGGGGGAGTAGTCATGATAGGTAGGCTAGAGCCAGGCTATGAAGGGACCTAAAAGTAACTGACAGAACCTTGAAGTCAGTGCACTGCTTGACGGAGAGCCAATGCAGATCGGCGAGAAGTGGTGTGATGTGGCAACTGGGACGCTCACGACAGACAAGCCAAATGTTTGCAACTCACACTCTTTCTCCTTTCTCATTTTCTCGCTTGCTCTTCAAATAATCTTTCACGATCCTCCAGACCTCTGCTGGCGATCGAACGAACCAATTTCTATGCACCGCATAGTGTTTGAGAGCAATCATGTTTGGAGGCTACGTTCACAGAGGCTAACGTTGGCCGATCTAAATATCATTAAGGTGCGATAAGAAGCAGCTGCACTCGATACGAGACTAAAGCAACTCTATCCACTGCTAGTTTGACGCTGGAGTGCTATCACACGAATACCGAGACCCTCACAATACCTAAACCCTTGCATGACCTTAAGCATACTTAGCTATGAATATAAGTTACCAGACAGCGAAGTCCTTTGAGCCCAATACATTCGTGTAAGGCTGGAGTATACGGAGCAAAGTCTCTCACATTGAGGACTGTAAGTCAGCTGCAAATATATGTATCAATATGGTGGCTATTGAAGCCAAATGGTTTCTAGCGCCAATTACTAAAGCTGCCAGAGAGTGTTTCTGCACTCTTCGCATTGTTTCTATTCGTCAGTTTGTGCTTACTGTAACCAAAAGGATCATCCCTCTACAAAGAGCTGAGGTGCAGCATGTCCGGCATTCAAGCTTTGTCTGATGAGGACAAGGCGACATGCCATTGCATTCATTTTCATTTCTGACTGTATAATAATAATAATAATAACAAGTATTTATTGTGCCATCAGAAAACTTGATCTTTTTCTATACACTTTACATATTCTTTAAAGAAAGCATGATCAAATGATTAGTGGCAGCAATACAAAATGTCGTCAAGCATGCATTAGTTAGATGTGACATGCACCGGCACCGGGTCAGCATGTACAATGTGGTGCACACAGAAACATACAAAGGACAAATCATAAGGACCAACTGAATTCTGTGAATAATAGGTGCGTTTTAAGCTTCTTTTTAAGTCAGAGAATGCTGTGACGTCAGTTGGAAGTGTGTTCCGGGCTTTGGGAGTAAACGAATTAAATAAACGCTCTCCGAAAGGGTTTGAGAATTGTACTAGGTGTGGCAAAACGACGAGTAAGAACAGCGGAAGGTAGGATGCCTGGCTTGGTGGAGGAGTAGTTCTAATAGGTAGGCTGGAGCCAAATAATGAAGGGACCTAAAAGTAAGTGGCAGAATCTTGAAGTCGATACACTGCTTGATTGGAAACCAGTACAGGTTGACGAGAAGTGGTGTGATGTGGCAACTGTGACGCTCGCGACAGACAAGCCTAGCTGCAGAATTGTGTACCAGCAGCAAGTGCCTGATTGCACACGCCGGTAGGCCAGCAAGCAGTGAGCTACAGAAGTCGAGACAGGATGTCACAAATGCATGGACCAATTTTTATGCATTATCTCTGTCTAAGCATACCTACATTTTCGCGATGTCATGTAGTTGAAAGCAGGCAGACTTGACTACGGAGCTGATGTAGTCATGTAGTGAAAGGTCACATTGGAATAGAGCACCTAGATTACGTGCAGTTGCAACAGGAGATATGCTAGCACAGCCAATTTGGTTCAGCTGCAATGGCGTGGAGATTTCGCACTCGGTGGCATCAATTCCGTTAACTGACAATCTCTGCCCATGGATCTCTAGCGAAGAGGGTAAGACGCTCACACAAAACAGGTCGTGGGTTTGAGTCCTGTTGCTGGTGATCTTGTATTGCCCACTGCAAACGGCAGTGACGGTTATTAAGGCTCTATTGACTCCACATCAATGAGGCTGCACAATCAGCCAGCCTTTGCTATTTCTGCCTATTAAAATCAAGTCCGAGGTGCCCTGGACAAAATCGCTGCCAGAGCGTTGGCTTGAGTTGCCTCAGCAGGCCACGAATAGTTCTGATCTAGCTCAGTGGAGATCGACGAAAATAATAGCATTACTTTAATTAATCACACAGTTCGGGCATCAAGTTCCTCGAAGTCTTTTTATTTCACACTTTCGTCTTGCGATTGCTCCACCAGCAAGCTGGTGCCGATCGCCAGCATGCATTTCACAGGTCTTTCAAGGCCCTTAGGGTGTTGCAAAGTGGCGATAGTGAAAACAATATTAGCTGATTAAATCCTCATTTTTGTATCGATGGAAGAGCCTTAGCGGCTATCACTACCGCTTGCAGTTGACATTAAGGGTCACCCGCTCCAGGATTCGAACTAACCTCGGTGGTGAAGAGCCCTAATTAACAATGAGAATGGGAATGTGTCTCGTGCGTCTTCGGCAACTAGACGACGGTGTATTATCTGCCGTGCAGCGAGAGTTAGGCCCAGGAAAAAGGATGGCTTTGTCAGCTGATCGAGGTATTCTGTGCGTATACAGAATGCCTACCTCAGTTTTTTTAACCAGGATTATATAACGTTGTTTTACCAATTGGCAGATCTTCACTCGGCTAGGTCTAGTCAATTGCGGAAAAGATTTTAGTACAGTATAGTTCTCGATTGTGTGTGTCTCTCTGTGTGTGGAATGCTTATGGCTAAAACTCTTAAAGTTGCAAATTTGTTAAAAAAAAGGTCGAGTAGAGTTTCAGACATATCAGCTGGTACTTAAAAGTGGCTTAATCAACTGTACGTTTCCAAATTTGATTAGTTATGCAGATGGCAAAGTGTTCGGATGATGATTTAGTTAGCCCTGTTGAATGCGTCAGAAAAGCTAGAATAAGAAAAAGAAGCTCTTATTGAACACTTCTTGCATAGCCTAGATATTCTCAAAGATTCAAACAGTAGCATCCCAGGCCGAGAGAGAGAGAGAGAGAGAGAGAGAGAGAGAGAGAGAGAGAGAGAGAGAGAGAGAGAGAGAGAGAGAGACAGAGAGAGACAGAGAGAGACAGAGAGAGACAGAGAGAGGATATAGAAAACTATGCAGATTTTTGGCTCAATGCAAGCTTTACAATCGATCAAGATTTCTCCAAAGCCAAGAGTTACCAGTTACCAGTGACAGACTCTGAAAGACAAAGAAGCCAAGTGTTATGCCATGACCAACTTTCCAGAAATTGTGCGAACGCTTCGAAACTTGTTTGGAATCAACGAAGAACAAGCTTGTTCTCGAGTCTTAAACTCGAGTTATCTGGCGGCATGCCGGGCCGTCAACGAAGTGCCCTTGAAGGTGCGACTGAAGTAAGAGAACCGACAAAGGAAGCTCGAAGTAGGCAATTTCAATCCCAACAGGAGACCGATTCTTTGTTAGAACAGCTGTGTTAGACAGCAGCCGTGAATCGTGAACCGGTCGAACATCTGGCGATTGCAAAGTGGGATTTTAGCAGAAAAGGTTTTTGAATTCTATTAGGAAAAGGTAAATTGATACTCGATTTGGCTGGGAAGGAGAAGATGAGAAGGTTAATCATTCTGGTTTCGAAATTGGAGACAAACTGATAAAATTCCAAAAACATCAGCAGAGAGAGAGAAAGAGAGAGAAAGTAAAATGGCCGCGGCTTCCACACTTTGCCAGTCAGCATCACACCTAGAAGCTCGCTCGAAGAATGTACCTGAGGTCCAGTCAGTCATTGGAAGTTATCCTTTAATGGGCTTCAAAGGCAGCTACCCAATGCTGCTACGATGCCTCTTTTCCAGATGACACCGAGGCACTCGAGCTCGCTAATGTTCGAGAGACAGTTACTGGATTTTGTGAAAAACAGGTAATGGTAAAACGCTACTAGAGTACATTTACAGAACAAAATCTTTTGCCAGGCACTTTCTATACATATTCAATCGAATAAATATACTGTCATAAAAGTCGAATGGTCCAAACCGGTGTCTTTGCGGGGCTAAAATAATAAAGATAACCGAATGCAATGATTCAATTCGATTGCAATTTCACCAAGAAGCTCACTAGCAAGGTAGCAAGGAGGAAGAAGCTCGAAACAATTGTGTTGCAATCAATCAGAGCGTCCTTGGTAGTCGCAAGGCGGAACAGCTCGGCGAGCTGACTGAGATAGGACCGAAGAACTAGTGCGCAATGAACTGCTGGATGGATGGCCTCATCGTTGATGCTCATTTTGATAAATTCAGGAAGAACGCGGGTGCTTACTCGGAGGAACGAGGCCAATGCTTTCGCCATGATTTATGTAATGTATCTCCGTCTGTAACTCCACAAAGTCATAAAGACCGTGTGGGTGTTACGCAGGAGAGTTTTGTATAGCGCACTCACAGCCTAAGCGGCTTTCTGTACGCATTCGGTCGCCAACAGACTTCGTCTCACGAAACATAGAGAAAGTGGGAAGCATAGCAGAGTCAGGAGAGCAGTTGAGGTAGTGAGTAGCATAGAAGTAGCAGCTCAGGACCGCTGAAAATGATGTGCCAAAGTCGGCAGTAGGAGAGTAGTTGTCGTGGGCTATGAACACCGTTGCCAAGGACAGTATAATGAGAGCATGGTGGGAGGCTACATCTGGGGGGGGGTGTGTTTTGTATAAGCTATATACAGAATAACCGTCATTCTTGAAAAACTTATCACGTCTAAATAGTATGTGGTCTTTTTGATATAACTTCAGTATAAATGCAAAGTAATTCTGATTTAGTTTTGAATTTAGCTTTAATTCTGAAAATGATCCGAAATATTCAACACAATAAATTCGCCTCTTTTTATTGAAAATGTGTAAATTATCAAATGTCTCAATATCCTGGTCACAAAATCGAAAGTTTATAGGGACTAACAACCATTTTTCTTTTTTGAGGCATGAATTCTTGCAAAATAGCACTTACTACTAAGGCAAAAAATTGTGTGGCGTAGTGCATTGGTTCCTCTTCCTTTGCTGGCTTTCTTTCTGCCGAAGTTTTTACGGGAAAGCTGCAGGTTTCCGAACTGTGGATGGCTTTTTGAGTATGTATAAAGATAGTTTCAGAAGAGTAAACGCGAAAAAATCGTAGGAAGGCTGTGGGCAGCGGTATGAACGCGCAACGAAGAACTTCGGCGTACCCAAAGCAAGGCGAAAGTGAGTGAGAAAGAGAGAGAGAGAGAGAGAGAGAGAGAGAGAGAGAGAGAGAGAGAGAGAGAGAGAGAGAGAGAGAGAGAGAGAGAGAGAGAGAGAGAGAGAGAGAGTGTGAAGCAGAGAAACGGGGAAGTCTAAGAGTGGTATTGGGACTGATAAAGAGAGGCAAGGGCGCGCGCTTAGTAATCACCGTAGAGATACGGAACGAATACCTCTCTGTGTTGTAAGTCAACATTTCAGGTATCTGGTTCGCACGAATAAATGGCGGAAAAGCTAGAGCCGACAAGAAATGCTGTACAGCCTGGCTGCCGGAAGCGCTTTTGACGGAAAAATGGCGCTCGACCCGGGTTGTTTACAGAGTAACCAGTCATAGTATCTGGTGCAGTCGGCTTAGCCTCTATGGCTCTGGCTTTGCTGCACGTGCTACGTGGGCTGTACCGGAGATACGTCCGGAGTCTGTTGGACAGCAGCGCACCCAGCGGTGTGCAGCGGACGATGGAAGCGAGCAGGAGCGACGACTGCGCCGGCTGGCTGGTAAGGCCAACGTGACGCCCAGCCTGCCGGCGCCGGTTGCTGCAGCGCTGCACTTCGTTGGCAAGCCAGCGCGTGCGCTCGGGCCAAGTGACCCCGGGCGGAGAAAAGTGCATCAGCAGTCTTCACAACTAGCGATCGCTGGCTTGCATTTGCCGCTACAATCACGTCTTGCATTTACCGCTGCAGCCCAGCCGGTTCTGCTGAGCCGACTTAGAAAAATTTTGCGCGGTAGCGCGTACGCTAGAAAATCGAGAAATCGAAAATTTTCAGTCGGACTTTGACGCCAGACCCCCCCTGTAGACCAGAGTAGTTTTAAACACTGGGCGCGACATTTTTTAATCTCGGTATACGTGTGGTTTACGTGGGGTGCCTCCCGGCTTTGCGAAATTCAGTTGAGTGCCTGTAGTAACGTACCGGCGGCTCTGCAGCAGCTTGTACCGGCACTGAGAGTGGTCTCGTATAATAGCGGTCTGGCTCAGCACTCCATTTTCTGCTGACTGTAGTCGCTGGCTGCCAAAGCGGCTTCTCATCTGTGTCGTCTGCATTACTGCGGCATCGCAATGTTATGCTTGATGGCATTTATGTATATGTATAATTCATTTGTATAGTGCCATAAGAGAACTTAATCTCTATTCAGGCGCTTGACGTATGCCACGCGGCCTGAGCCCACGACCTTAGCCATCAAATACATTCACTTTGACCTCGGTCGGGGACATTGCGAATGTTACCTAATCATTTGGTCATGCTTTCTTTACAGCATATTTAAAGAGCGTAGAAAGAGATTCAGTTCTCTGAAGAGGCTATACAAATGTATTATTATTATTATTATTATTATTATCGTTAGGACTTCACGGCAGATAATACTGCAACCTATCACGAGGGATGCCAGTGCTGGTGTAGCTCCGATGGCAAATAATCTCTCGCTTCCACTCATACGATAGCTTTTATTGTCTGCACGGGACGGATAATGTTGCAGTATTTCGAAAAGGTGGCACTTGGGCTCGATAGACACTGTTGTTGACTTCATCCTTGGATAGCTATATGCAGGTTCTTCGAGATTAATTGTTGGACTTCCTGCAGCTTCGGAGTGTGCATGGCCATATGGTTACGAGCATTCTTAAGGTCGGACTTCGCAGGATGTGGCTGCTCTTTGAGAGCAAGTTGGCAGCACTGGTTTTGTCTGTGTCATTTTTGTGCAGCAGCAGTGTCTGCCGATCTCGCAATTATGACTGATAGAATCCATGAAGATTTTGTCATTAGTAGATGGAGTCGTGTTGTCGCGAAACGATCGTACTCTCGAACAATTAAATGCCGTTCTTCTACTGTTAATATTGGTCGGTATTGATGGCACAGACCCACGGAAGCAGATCGGTGCCAAGTGGTTATTATATGAGAGGTGTGGAGTTACATCAGACGCATTGCAGTAATGCAAGATTAGCTTGTATTCCTAGTGCTGCAGTGTGGCTTTCGCAACCTGTTGTTGTGTATGCATGGTCTACGTGTGTGTTTTTTGCTCTCACGTAAGATGGGGCTAATGCAGGCAGTTCGACCGTATAGCTTACAAGACCCAAGCTGTTGTAGTAGGTGTAAGCCGTGATCCGTAGCCGAAGCCTCAAGCGACTGGAGAGCCAGCCAACACTGACCTGCCATGCAAGATTCCTCACAGTTGCAGTAGTTTGTGAGGATGCCTCAGTTTCGATCCTTGCACTTTCTGCAAATCCGGACACTTACTAGTGTGTTGTCTGTTTGTTTCTTTAGTAAATGATAAAAGGTCAGACGCCACTGATCACGTGACTGACATTTATTGCTTATTGTTTTTCACTTGATTTTCTCTTTTGTTAATGTGAGCACATTTTAGGGTGTCAGACGACCCGGGTAAGCTGGTGCACACTCTCTGGCACTGTTCAGCCAACCCCAACATATGAGCCAGCACATTCAGCTGTCTGCTTGCATCGTCGATTCGGTTCTAGAAAACCGATGGCTTGACGTAGGCGTGTTTGGTGCTGTTTTAGGAGGCCCTGTGGTCTGTGCAGTCTGCTCAGAGCTTTTCGGACTTGTGCTCGGCTGGTGCCAAGGCTCTCAGCAGTGTGCTACAACCGGAGACGGTATGCTTTGATGGTGGGACCATTCTCTCTCGTTCTCCTTTGCTCTCTCTATCTCTCTCTCTCACTCACTGTGTGTCAGGTTCTTAGTCTCTCTCTCTTTGTCTGTTGGTCTTGCTTTCCCCAGCACTAACTTCCATTCACAGTGTGTTGTCTTGGTAGTAGCTGCTGCTTTAATGGCTATACTATGCAATGCTGCTGCACTTGAGATGGTAGGGCATGCAACCAATTGTGCTGACTAATACTCCAGCTAGTCCGTGCTGCAGCTGTTTCCCTTTATTGTTGCCGTGTATATGCTGGAGCGTGCACACGTGTGCAGGCTGCAGGTGAATGCAAGTGTGCATCAGTGAACCTTTTGGCTGTCCAATCCTGGCTATCTCGTCTTCCCATTGCATAGGACCTTTTTGACCGGCACGCTTGCATGCTTGGTGCAGCTGTCTGTCAACGCGGCAGCATGCAGTGCAACGGTATGGTCGTGAGAGGGGGGTGGGGGTGTGGGAGGGTGTCTGCCTATCTTGCTGGTGGGTGAATTGTCAGTGCCCACTCGACACAATGGTCTCACAAGGTCTAGCTCAACTAAGGGGGTGGCAAGTTGTTATCAGCGATTGACAAGTTGACAAATACCTGCCTTAGATGGCACTCTGTCTTGCATTGCTTGGAGCAGTTTTGTGGCGCCAGTTGTGCAGGTCAGCCTAATGCCTGCTCCACGATAATAGGTGCTATCTAGTTCAATCAATGTAAACGGTCTTAAAGGATTTAGATGGGATTCCTCCCTGAACAAACCTTTTCGGGTCTGTTCGGGGGGGGGGATATCTTGCTTATACAGCTCAAGGTCCATTCCGGACAAATGCGATATTTGAGATGGATTCAGAGGGTTTTAGATGAGGTTTGTCTTGACGCTTTCACTCGGCTTGCCTTTGCTTTAACCACCATAGTCACGGGGATCCCCCCCCCCTGCTGGTCACGGAGCTTAGCTGCTCAGTAGCTGTTAAGCAAGCATCACTGTCCTACATCCATGCCTAGGTCACCCGTGGGGCACACCTCATTTTGCTGCCACTCCAGCAGCCTTCTAGCTTTCCAGACTGTTTATTTTGCACACACAGACTAAAAAGACAGACTAAGGGCAAAAAGAAAACCGTCCTCCATATAAACTTTTATCCCTAAATGCCATGCTGCCCCGTGATTGTGTCTCTGACGGAGAGCTTACGAATGGCAGAGCTTATGGCATTCCTGGAGCAGGTAGGCATGCACGCCTTGTTCCTGGACACGACGACCCGAGCGCGCCCACGATGAATGGCAGGTAGTTTGGCTGCCGTTCTCATCCAAAGAAAATCCAAGCACGCAGAGGGCGTTGGCTGTGTCAGCATGCTTTACGATCTTTCTGTTTCCATCCTGCTTAAGGGCATCATCTTCATTGTCGAATGGGATGGCTACTTCCATGATGGCAGGAAGGAGGCCGTGGCTCGTTTGTCAATGATGAGGTCCGGCTCTGGGCCTTTCTGGAGCTGGTCACCTGCTGGAAGCTACTGTACATGTACTCGTAGCAGAGCCTTCAATTGCCATTTGGGCCGGTACCCATACCCATAGGCAACCATTGCTAAAATGCACCTGCCGTCCTCACCCACGCCCACCCTGCCCCACCCACCAATCGCCCAGACTTTCAGTCGCCGGACCACCCATAGCCATACCCATACCCATAGCCATATCCATACCCACACCCATACCGAGATCACCTTGTTCTTGCCAGAGACGGTGTCTCGGATCATAGATGGAGGCGTCTCTCCATCAGCAGGCTTCTTCTTCAGCTCGCGCTCGATCGTGGTGGTTTCGACGTTCATCATGATTCGGAGGTATTGGCTAATTTCGATTTAAACTTTGAAAGCCCATCGTCCCGATCCCGAACTGACACCCGAATCTGGTAGACCCGATCGAAACTCGGCCAAAAACTTTGAATAAAATCCACCTTTGACCCTGCAAGAACTGCTGGCAGACTCGGGCATTTGAACTCCCAAAGACACCCTTAAGTGGGATTTTTAGGGGAGGCCAATACCCACCCACGCCCACCCAGTACCCATGTGTATCGGTGTGGGTATGGGCTTGGGTTTGGGTGTGGGTACCCAGTTGAGGGCTCTGACCCATAGAGCCAAAAACAACACCTCAGGTCAAGATCCTGCCTGGCCCGACCACAGGCATCACCGGGTGGCAGCAGCAGAGCTGCAAGGTATTGAGTTCCTCGTGTGCGCACAGCAGAGGCAGCAAACTAGTTCGAAGTTAGTGCGGATAAAGTGGCTGTCCCAGTGATCCCTGTTTATATATCTGAAACCTAAACGTGATACTTCTGTCGAGCCCCTGTCGTGCAGTAGTGCCATTTATTGCATCACTTGACTGCTAGGACGAATGTCAACAATACTTTTGAGAGATAGATAGCCTTACTGTGTGTGTCAGGAAGGACTGAGAAGGCGCAATGAGACCAATAGGTCAGCATTGTAGTTTCTGACAGGTGTGAATCGTAATTGTTGACAGTTGTGCACTGTCCAGTCCAGCTAGTACATGTGTGCATGAGTGTGCGCACATGCGTGAGTAAATATATCTGTGTGAACGCACGTGTGGTACGCGTCTGTGTGCTTGCTTTGTGCATTTATGTCGAGTGAGAGGCACTGTCCTGATCAGAAACAGTCATTTGTTGCTGTCATGCACCTAGTTTCGTATGACTGTTGTTAGCTTTCGAATGCAAATCTGTTCGGCTTAGCAAAACAGTTGGCCATCGCTGCTCTGCCTCAACTGCTCCCTGAAAACCTCTCCAAGCAGATGCCCAGTGCATGGGTGTCCCTGTACTTTTCCACGAGGCAACACCTAGGGCACCCGGCTCGGACTGTCAAATACCGTGCAGGTCTCCTCAAGGCCACTTTATGCTCTTTAGCAATCAGAGTGCATAAATATATATTTAATAAATACCTAAATAAATACCAGCACCAGCATAAATGCACCAGAGTGTGCACGTCGTCAAGAGCGACAGAAGAGCCTCTATGGCTATCACCACCACTTGCAGTGGCGATAAAGGATCGCCCATCGCAGGATTCGAACCTACAACCTCGGGACCGAGGTCGTGAAAAGCAACCGCCTTACCTAGTATGCCATCACGGCTTACCAAGATCATATATTGCTGCTCAAAACGTGAAGCATGGGTGGATCTCCAACATCGCAGCAGTGTATTCGGCAGGAAGGCACAATCATCCGGCACTGAGAGAAATCCCAAGAAAGATGCATATGAGCACAGGAACAAGCCCTGAGCCCAGGTCCAGCTGCTCTATGTCGGTGCCTCAAACATCATAAATTGTAAGTAAGAGCAGCTATTCGAACCGTGGGGATGAGAATCAACAGTGCTAAATAGCTGTGTTAGAGAGAGAGAGAGAGTGAGAGAGAGAGAGAGAGAGAGAGAGAGAGAGAGAGAGAGAGAGAGAGAGAGAGAGAGAAACAGAGGAGAGAGAGAGAGAGAGAGAGAGGGCGTTGCAGCCAGCTCCAAGCCTCTTTTCAAGCCTGCTCATCACTTGCTCAAGGCATCGAAGTGGTGCACTCCAGCATTGGGAGCAGTGAGGGAAGGACTGCTAGGCCTACTTGCTGGATTAAGTTTAACCATTCGCCCTGCTGAGCTGGAGAAAACTAGTCTGGGAAACTGGGAAAGTAGTGGAAGGACTTACCGAGTAGAAGTAGTGATACCAAGCCGAATCATGGAAGCCTTTCCATGGAGGCACGGTCCTAGAAGGCCCTAAAACAAGGTAAAGGTCAGCTGATTTAAGAGCTTGGCAAAGAGCTGTAGCGGCTAGCGGCTATCGCTTCCACTTGCAGTGGTCAAAACAGAATTGCCTGATGTAATACTCGAACCTACAAGCTGACTTTTGAAGTGGGAGCTAACACCTTACTCCTAGGCTAAGCCCTGCCGGTCACAAGGGAGCATTTTTGGAGGCGGAAACCTTGAAGCCTGGCTACTGGCCAAGACCTTCCTCCTGCACTGCCCACTTACCAAAGCTTACATGGGAGCTGTTCATCGTTGACAGCAGCATTTAAGCCTACGATTACATCTAAATGCTTTGGAGACCCTCTGTTAGGAGGAGCACACCTTACTTGTAAGCTTTGAATGTTTCTGGCAGCTAGGCAATCAGCACTTGGTCCTAGGTTTCTATGTTGGTCCTAGGTTTCTGCTCGTGACAAATTCTTTCCACTTCTGGTGACTATTAATCAGAGAACCATGGTTAGCCTACCTGCCCAGAGCATGTGGTCTGGGCCATGGATGGTGTCGTGCAAGGCTGACATGCTGTCTATTGTGGTTGTTGTGGGAGAGGAGTGAGATGCTCACCTGCTGATGGACATTTGACCTACCATTCTTCCAGATTATAGAGGCTGTGGCTCTGTGACCCGATGATACATTCGTGCTCATCAGTTATCCAGCTTGTGCTAAATAGGCTGGACCTTTTGTTCAAACCTATGCTTACCACAAAGAGGCCTCTATCACATGCTGCTAACTGGTCTGGATTGTATGACATACATAAACTACACCTTAAGTGACCCTTTTGGTCAGTCCTTTGTGGTCAGACCCGAGGCATTCCTACCTCGACCTATTTCAGTGTCTTGTTCTTTATATCTTCTGCTTGACTTGATTGGAAGGGGGTTGGCTACCTGTTTTTTCTATAGAGGCTGATTTTTTGATATTTTCAGCTATGTTGGCTGCTGTATCCTGTCGAGGAGGGCAGCTGCTGCCCTGCTGTTTCATCCACATGTAATGTCAATGTGGCTGCACTGATGGGTGACTGAGTGGTTTGTGTTCTATGGGTTACCTACCAGAGGCATCCATCAGAATCAGGACACAACAATCCGAACGGGTTTGCCTGGAAGTACCATGTTGGTTACTTGGGCAACTCCATGCCCTTGGGTCTTAGCCCAGAGATAAGGTGTTCAAGACTCAGGTTGTGGGTTCGAGTCCTGAAGTGTGCGATTGCCCCAAACTCCCGGGTTTTCTGGCATGGAGTTCAAGTTTAAGGTTAGCTTATGATTTAAAAGTATAATTTATATAGTGGCTGAAGAGCCTAAACAGCTGTCACCACTGCTTACACTTGCTGTGATGGGAGTGAGTCTAGCCAGCTTGTGTAAGGATGCTGAAAGCCTTAGAACTTCTTTCATTAGGATGTAGCCCTTATTTATGTGGTTCAATAAGTTCTCAATAGGCAGTGGTTAAGCAGCCTCTCACTTTTAAGATTAACCGGTTTCTCCTATCTATATTACAAGAACCGAGTGGCAAGACCCAGTTTGTTGATCAGTGGTAGAGTGTGCTTTACTTCAGCTGGCAAGTTATACCAGGCAGTCAATCACAGCTACGACTGGCTGGTTGTACTATACCTACAAGACCCTATACCATATACAAGACCCATTCTAGCTACCTGGCTTTTTTATTGCTTCATCTTCGTCTGATCATCAGAAACAATTACTGGGGCCACAAACTTGATCTTGATGGAGGTCAACGTTTCGAAGCCCTCATCAGATTCCTTCAAAGTCACATTGCAGCTTGTGCACGACCTTTACACGAAGCTGTTTTAGATTTGACCAAACCAGCAGGGAATTATTTCAAGTAATCACCAAAAAAAATTTCAGTGACTTGCTGATTCTGTGAATCGACCATTTAAACTGAGCTTTAACCGATTAATACTCCGAGGTGGTACAGGAAGTAATCGCTAAAAGAACCTCATTAATGGTGGTAGCAGCCACCTTCACTGTAGTTCAATTTCAGATATACATTTTTCGTGGGTTTTGACGTTTCCACATGGTTTGCAGTCGCATTTATCGTCTTAGTCACCATCCCCGAATCGCACACTATTTGTACTTCTGTTGAAGTTAGGATAGTTGGAAGTGGGGGGATGAAAACCATCTTGCTGCCGAACCAAAAGGTTTATGGGTCCCACATTCAAATAGCAAATTTATTAATGCAAAAAGTTAGCATTCTAATGTGCAAGGTATGCTTAGGTGAATGGTGATCTAACTTCAAACCCTTTCTGCCTCGACTGCTAGGTGTGTGGCATAATCAAGATGTAGCTGGCTCACTACTTTCTATTTTTCTACGGTCATATATATGGCCAACAGAACGTGTACCTGTGAGCCTGTGCCTGTTTTGTCTGTCAGAGCTGAAGCAGCTGCTTCCTGCATGCTGCTGTGTCTTTTGACAGTGCTGCTGCTGCGCAGTCAGACGCGGCTGCAGTCGGTTGTGTCTCTCTAGCCTAGGGCATTCTGGGGCTCGAAGTCGACTTTGTGTCTCCATCTGTGAACCTGCTAGTGTGGGTGCAGGCATGCTGTGGTCAGCCGTACTAAGGGCAAGATAGGTTTTGACTTCGTGCTGCCAGTCCGAGCTTGTTTACCAAGAACTGCAGAGCTGATGTAAGCAGCAGTATTGGTTACGAACCTGATGCAGCCTGTGCATGCTGCCTGGGCCGTGATGGCCTGCTTGGTCATTCTCTTGCTCGGAGCATCTCCAGCCTAGTAAAAATGCCAACAGATGTTGGTGGCAGTAGATTGATGGAACCAGCCTGTTCAGACAACAGGCATCAGAAGTGTGTGCCTGTTTAGGTAATAGTCATAATATTGGCAGCCATGCAGCTGCATCGAACTCTCTTGGCAGCAACGACGTAGAATGATTTTAGCTGGATGCTGCCTTAGCCCAGCAGGCAGAATACCGGCTGCTTTTGTTGCAATCGCGTTCGTTCTGGTTTGGGCTGTTCACACTGGTCTGAGCCAGCTATGTGGTCGACACGTGAATCCTCAAGACACAGATGCAATTCCTGTGCTTAGCACCCAGCAAGCCGACACCTTCCCTCTTGGTCACTGTCAGACTTAAGGAACTACTCCCAACGATCACTATCCAGAGCCGGAGCTTCTTTTCATTCGAGCCATTGCCCATGCTTACTCATGGTGCAGCAGCTGCATATCATAGGAATTGGTGTGAGGCTGTCTATCCATCCTCTTCAAGCCTGCTTGTCCTAGCTGCCCTGTCGGTGCCTCATAGCGGCCTTGCGGTTTTTTATGGGACTTGTGCACATGCACCGGCCCATGCTGGGACTGCCAGGGGCTGCTGCAGTGAGCAATATTCTGGGTCATGACATCGTACACGTGCCTGGCACCAAGGAATTCCGGGAGCTGGGTGTGCCAAAAGCTGCTGTGTATCCCACTGGTTTGCTCTAGTAAACAGATGCCTGCTAGATTGCTGCTGTGATATCTAGCAGTACAGTGATCAACCTATAGCCTAACAGGCAAGCCTTTGGGCAACTGGGATTGTGTGCTTCTGTGTGGGCCTATATGCCTTGTTGGAGATGACCTTGTTTTGTCATTTTTGGAGGTACTTTTGGCAGTCTCCGGATTTCAGTACATAGTAATAATAATGATGATGATGATGATGATGATAATAATACAACTGTATAGCACTCAGAGAACTCAATCTCTTTTTAAGCACTTTAAATATGCTGTAAAGGAAGCATGATCATAAGATTAGTGGTAGCATGCACAATGTCAACAAGCATAACATGGTTAAAGGTGACATGTACAGGGTCAGCATGAAAATATATTTAGTGGCAACTTGCACAGTCTCAGCACGCATAAGCACACGCAAGACAAATCTCAAGTAGCCTGAAAATGCTGTGATAAATAGGTGCGTTCTTTAGCTTTTTTAATGTCAAGTCAGGAGATGTCGTGACGACAGTCAGGAGTGAGTTCCTGGCTTTGAGAGCATACGAACTAAAGGACGGTATCCAACGGATTTGAGGTTCGTACAAGGTGTAGCTAAACGATTTGATTCAGAAAAGCAGGTGGCACGATGCCTGGCGTTACATTTATGCAGTCGGTCTGTATGCGTTCTGTTTACCATCGCAGTTTTACCCTGCATCCAGATCGTGATTTCTTCTGCTTTCACAAAATACAAAATACTGCCATAGCAACTGTGCAATGCTTCATTTGTTCAGTGAGAGAGTAGTGCAATAATGGCCTGCTGACCAAGCAACAGATATTTCTGGAAGAAATTACAATTGTCTAGGAATTGCACAATAGCTGGTCTATTGGTTGGTTTTACCAGTTCAATAAATACTGACTTATGTAATGTAATGTATCTCCGTCAGTAACTCCACAAAGTCATAAAGACCATGTGGGTGTTACGCAGGAGAGTTTTGTATAGTGCACTCACAGCCTGAGCGGCTTTCGGTACGCATTCGGTAGCCAACAGACTTCGTCTCGCGCAACAAAGAGAAAGTGGGAAGCATAGCAGAGTCGGGAGAGCAGTTGAGGTAGTGAGTAGCATAGAAGTAGCAGTTCAGGACCGCTGAAAAAGATGTGCCATAGTCGGCAGTTGGAGAGTAGATGTCGTTGCATAAGACTTAGACACCGAGCATCAAATTCAGAAATGGATCATCGCAGTGGTGGCTAGCTTATGCACAAACTTGCAAGCTACCATGCTACCACCGGCGACTGCAAACATTGGTCAGCATTGTGGTATCTTTGTCGATCCTATATTTATGCCTCAAGGTGCATTAAATAATATGTGGGACAGATTTGCCTTTTGAACCTACATTTCTTTATTTTGAATTGCTTATATGCATTATGCCTAGCTAACTCGGATAATTAGGCGCTTTTAGCATAAGGAAGGCATCTCCTGGAAGCTAGTGCCCATTCATCAACTTGAGCTGTGAGGCTCAGACTACTGCAACTGCATCGGTGCTAAAATCCTTGGGTTTCATTGTCAGAGATTAGTGTGGTGTGTTTTGCTTACTGAGCCTTCATCCTCTCACTGATTGAACTTACATAGTGTTGGAGCCAGGGGGCAAGGGGGCAATTGCCATCCGATGGACAGAGGGAAGTACCTATATTCCGTGGCAAATTTCCCCAGGCCTTGGGGGGGGGGCAAGAGACACTTCTCTGCTGAGACCCTCCCACCACACAGCCATCCCAGTCGGTGGGGGAGGTGTCGTTCCGACAGCAGCTGTGTGTGCTGAGCTTACATGGTAACTCTAGCCTCTTTCCCGAGCCTTTTGCTATGATGACGAGATGACCCACAGCTGCACGAGCAAGTAGTGGTGATGATCTGATTCGACATTGTTCAATAATAATAATAATAATAATAATCATACATTTGCATAACACCCTCAGCCAACTAAATCTTGTCTAGGCATGTTACAGATGCTGGAAAGAAAGCATGACCATGGTTAGTGGTAACATGCACAATGCCATGAAGTATAACATTGTTAGACCTGGAATGCGCAGCATCAACATGTAGATAAAACAAGAAACACAAAAGGGATGAATCACTTGGACCCACTAAATGCTGTAATAAACAGGTGTGCTTAAAGTTTCCTTATCTGAATCGGCATTGTTCTGATCTATGGTCCTGCAAAGACCGGAATGGAATTGAAGTAAGGGCCCTTTAAGCCTGGGCAGCTGTGAAGCTAATTTTCGTCCCTTTGCCTAGTAAAGCAGGTGGCAGCTGGATAGAGATGCATGAGGTCTACGCAGGAGGTCTATGCATGAGGTCACCGGGGAGCCTTGGCTGTCTGCTAGACATGCTCGGCAGAAGGTGACAATCACAACATTGGCTTCAACCACTGGTTCAACAGCATGGACCAAACAGCTGGCAGCCGAGCCCATACCTTTTGTCTCACCAATGAAAGCTCTGGTAGCCTGTCTGGGGGGGGGGCTAGCTAGCGACTGCAGTGGGGTCAAGGGTTATTAATCTAATCCATTCCTGTACTGGGTTAGCAATCTCGTCAGTTCATAATCATGATCAAATCGCCTAGAGAATTTATGGAGCCCGACCAGTTCAAACATTTAACAATATACGACAATGGAGGCTCTGCTTGTGTCGTGGTAGATTGCTTCCAGGTCGATTGAAGGCAGACAGAAGGATGAAGTCTGATTGGCCGTCGAACTTGCTGGTCGGTGAGCCTTGATGGCACACTAGCTAAGGCGTTTGCTTTTCACTACTTTCGTGGGTTCGAATCCTGCGGTGAGCGATCCTTTATCGCCACTGCAAGCGGTTATGATACCCATAAAGGCTCTTCTGATGCTATACAAAAGAGGCTGTTAAATCAGCTAGTATTTTCTTAGTGCTGCCGGTTACCATAAGCTAAAGCTACTTTTATTGGCTATGCTGCAAAACTAAAGGGCTTTGTTAGTAAAGACAGCAGAATAGTTTGAGTTTTCACACGGCTTTACCTAAATCGTGGATGACGGAGTTCTGGTTCGAGAGTTGTTGACAATTGTCGACCGTGATGTTTTATGCTAGCTGCCACGTACTTCTTTCTTTTGAATAATGCACATTCTCATACGACGGATAACCCTTTGCTATGGAAGTTCCGTGTTGTTAAAATGTAGATGTGGTATGCTGAATCCATAGACACAAGAAAGTATGATGGTAGTAAACCGCTGCATAATCTTTGTCAGCAAGTGCTTAAAGCTGGTACTATGCTCTGCGCCCATGGCTGTTAACTTAAAAATCACGACTTTCTGTTATGGCGCACCTGTGGTTTTGCAGAAGATACGCCGAGTATTCAATGGCACTTAGGTTATTGGTAAGTGGCTGTCATTCTCACTCGCAATGCTGCAGCTCAAAAAAGGTTATTGGTAAGTGGCTGTCATTCTCACTCGCAATGCTGCAGCTCACAGCATGCACTTGCATGGTAAATCCAGATTGTCATACTTGTATCTTGTGAGTTTTGATCCAAAAGGTTGACTTATTTCACAAATACAATCCATTTCAAGTGTTTTGTGTCGTTGTCTTATCGAATCTGGCACCTAATTCTAATTGAAGAGAACAGTGATTATAGCTGAAATAGAATGCAGGTGCCTAGCAGATTACCATATGACTTTGTCACTACTTTCATCCTGGCCAAAAAATGTGTGCAGATACGTAACAGGAAATGGTGCATTAGCAGTTCAAATCTGTTTTTGGATATTGTTATGCATTTCGAGAGAGTGTGCATATGTGGAGGATGCGTGTAAAGAGGTGCTACTGTACATATGAGAATCCGCACTGCACTGGTGCAGCAACAGCGTCAGCAATGCACACGAGTCGCTTACAGCTAATATTCAAATTCCTTAGTGCCAGCTTCAGCTGCTGCATGGCATCAGATGGGGCACCGGGACATTTTTGGTTAAAGCTAAATAGTAGGTGAGCAACTGTGGCTTTTTCCTATTTGCCAAACTAGGAATTATTCGTGCACTTAACCTGTAGCATAGGCTGTAGCTGCGCTACTGCTGGTCTCCTCCACACCCTGCAGCAAAGCGCATTGCCATGTGGCCAATGGCAGTCCTGCTTGCTAGCTCAAAGCTGCTCGCCTGGCTGTTGAGGCCGATCGATCTCTGCGAGCAGCATTTGGAGTGCATGCACATTTCCATCTGTCGACAGGCCGGCTGCCTTCTGTTCTGCCGAGACACCGATAGTGAGGACTGCTGCTTGCGAGCTGCCGACTCGGGCATCGACTTGCCTCTGAACAGTCAGACTCTCAGGTAAAAGGTGCCCGAAGGGGCTGCAAGCCCGAGGCTTGCACGGGCAAAGCTGCACTTCGCTGTCGGCTCAAGCTTGCTGCATGCCTCTGCCGATCGGGCTGGGCTTCACCTATGCCGAGCTTGGTTAATAAATGCTCCTGCAGATGTTGTCATTCAGGTCAAGTTGCTGCTCTCTTCCAGAGTCTTACTAGCTCCACCCTCAGAGGGGGTCATCGAAAAGCCGTTTTGTCGATCTTGCCGATGGTGCACTTGCCAGCTCCGCTGCTACAATGATCTCAGCGATTGAGGCTGCTGTACTCACAGTAAAAAGTCTGCTTTTGTACTTCTCTCACAAGCAAATGCCCTAGCAAACTGGGGTAGCTTCGGCCTCGGTCCGGCTATATCTTCGGCTTGGTGATTATTTAAACTCGATTTAAATTCGAAAGGCGATTACCTTCACTGTCCTATGCCACCTTAAAGTGCTATTTCTGTAGCTAGAACTTGCAGTGTCGAATAAGTAGGGACTCTCGTTGATGGTCTTGTCATTTTACGGTGTCCACCATTTCTTTCAAAGTAATGAAGAGGTCTCGCCCTTGATGGCACTTATGATTGGTCATTTGCTCATGGCAGTCTTCCTTGAAGTAGAGCCATCTTAACTTCATCGGTCTTCATAGGTCTTGGACTACCTACCAAGAATTGGTGGTGTATGCTTCAAAACAGAAGCAAGAGCGAAGCAGTATCAGGAAGGAACCGACCGTATAAACCTGGCTTTACCAAGGTCGTTTTCCTGAAGCTTTAAGTAAAAGATTATTCGTTGTCACATTTATCGACTCGAGTGACCGTAGCTTGGCTCAGGCAGTTGCTTTTCAGGCTAGCGAGTGGTGTGGTTGAGAGAGAGAGACAGGCAGGCAGGCAGGCAGGCAGGCAGGCAGGCAGGCAGGCAGGCAGGCAGGCAGGCAGGCAGGCAGGCAGGCAGGCAGGCAGGCAGGCAGGCAGGCAGGCAGGCAGGCAGGCAGGCAGGCAGGCAGGCAGGCAGGCAGGCAGGCAGGCAGGCAGGCAGGCAGGCAGGCAGGCAGGCAGGCAGGCAGGCAGGCAGGCAGGCAGGCAGGCAGGCAGGCAGGCAGGCAGGCAGGCAGGCAGGCAGGCAGGCAGGCAGGCAGGCAGGCAGGCAGGCAGGCAGGCAGGCAGGCAGGCAGGCAGGCAGGCAGGCAGGCAGGCAGGCAGGCAGGCAGGCAGGCAGGCAGGCAGGCAGGCAGGCAGGCAGGCAGGCAGGCAGGCAGGCAGGCAGGCAGGCAGGCAGGCAGGCAGGCAGGCAGGCAGGCAGGCAGGCAGGCAGGCAGGCAGGCAGGCAGGCAGGCAGGCAGGCAGGCAGGCAGGCAGGCAGGCAGGCAGGCAGGCAGGCAGGCAGGCAGGCAGGCAGGCAGGCAGGCAGGCAGGCAGGCAGGCAGGCAGGCAGGCAGGCAGGCAGGCAGGCAGGCAGGCAGGCAGGCAGGCAGGCAGGCAGGCAGGCAGGCAGGCAGGCAGGCAGGCAGGCAGGCAGGCAGGCAGGCAGGCAGGCAGGCAGGCAGGCAGGCAGGCAGGCAGGCAGGCAGGCAGGCAGGCAGGCAGGCAGGCAGGCAGGCAGGCAGGCAGGCAGGCAGGCAGGCAGGCAGGCAGGCAGGCAGGCAGGCAGGCAGGCAGGCAGGCAGGCAGGCAGGCAGGCAGGCAGGCAGGCAGGCAGGCAGGCAGGCAGGCAGGCAGGCAGGCAGGCAGGCAGGCAGGCAGGCAGGCAGGCAGGCAGGCAGGCAGCAGGCAGGCAGGGGCAGGCAGGCAGGCAGGCAGGCAGGCAGGCAGGCAGGCAGGCAGGCAGGCAGGCAGGCAGGCAGGCAGGCAGGCAGGCAGGCAGGCAGGCAGGCAGGCAGGCAGGCAGGCAGGCAGGCAGGCAGGCAGGCAGGCAGGCAGGCAGGCAGGCAGGCAGGCAGGCAGGCAGGCAGGGCAGGCAGGCAGGCAGGCAGGCAGGCAGGCAGGCAGGCAGGCAGGCAGGCAGGCAGGCAGGCAGGCAGGCAGGCAGGCAGGCAGGCAGGCAGGCAGGCAGGCAGGCAGGCAGGCAGGCAGGCAGGCAGGCAGGCAGGCAGGCAGGCAGGCAGGCAGGCAGGCAGGCAGGCAGGCAGGCAGGCAGGCAGGCAGGCAGGCAGGCAGGCAGGCAGGCAGGCAGGCAGGCAGGCAGGCAGGCAGGCAGGCAGGCAGGCAGGCAGGCAGGCAGGCAGGCAGGCAGGCAGGCAGGCAGGCAGGCAGGCAGGCAGGCAGGCAGGCAGGCAGGCAGGCAGGCAGGCAGGCAGGCAGGCAGGCAGGCAGGCAGGCAGGCAGGCAGGCAGGCAGGCAGGCAGGCAGGCAGGAGAGAGAGAGAGGAGAGAGAAGCGAGAGAGGAGAGAGAGAGAGAGAGAGGAGAGAGAGAGAGAGAGAGAGAGAGAGAGAGAGAGAGAGAGAGAGAAAGAAATGAGAGAGAGATAGAGAGAGAGAGAGAGAGAGAGAGAGAGAGAGAGAGAGAGAGAGAGAGAGAGAGAGAGAGAGAGAGAGAGAGAGAGAGAGAGAGAGAGAGAAGCAGCGAATGTAGTCCATCAAGCAGTAGGCTTTCAAGCTTGGCACTGGCAGCTGCTTCCTGAGCTCAGGCATCTTTGCAATGATCTGATCCCTTGCAGTTTCGTCCAATTGGGTATTTCCCTCTGCTCAATAACTCATCTGGCAATGCTCTGCTTTACTATCTCGGTATTTTTATATGGCCGCCCAAGCATTAACACAGGCCACAATTGCACTCTTGGCTTGGTGAGTGGAGAGATTGCAGGTGCCACCCTCATGACCCTCGTGATTGGAAGTAGTATCAGTGTCTATTCATGCTCGGCTGCATGGTGAGAATAGCTGGACTGCACATGCTGGTCATATTGCAGACCTGCATGTGCTGATGGATCGGATGTACAGCATGGCACTGACATCCATAGTCGGGCTTCCACTTGAGTTCGAGCCCCGACCTGTACGACAATGACAGAGATAAGTTCAGCCAGTGAACCACCTTCCATCCCTTCGTATGAGTACTGCAGCCCCGTCTGTATGGCTTTGAGCTCTTCTACTGTGCAGAGGACTGCAGCTGTGACTTTATAAGCCAGCGAATTTTGAAGGCAATGATTTTGAAGGTGATGACACATAACAGTAGACATGATCACTTAGCCAAGAAATTTACTCAACCATTTCCCATGCAGGCCAATGAGGATGGCTATGAAAGGAGTGCACCCACGTATTGCTGTATTTATACTATTGACTTTTCTTTTCCCGAACGATGCCGACATTCCTCCTAGTTAGAGTGTTTGCACTTCAGATTCTGTGAAAATGGATGGATGACTCAGTCCTGCCCACAATCACTCAAATGTAGGAGGCTGGATAATAGATATGATAGTAGAAGACTCCCCATAAAAGCCTCATGGCCAACACCTGCAGAAATTAAGCTTGCTACTGCAGTTGTCATTGTTGACGACTATGGAAAAAAGGAAGAAGAAAATGAATGTTTGTCAGGAAAGAGTATTTTGTTAAGGAAAATGCATAGTTAACCGCGTGTGAATGCATTCCATAGACACATTCCAGAGAAGCACAGTGTCTCCTTTGTAGTTGGAGTCGGTGATTCCATAGGTACAGGGCATACACATCCCATAGACTAGCCCTAAATGCCTCCATAAACCCCGGCGTTTGATTGTCAGTCATTCCTGTTTTGCTCGGGAGTGTATATGTTACGGCCGATGTTTTCATTGTTGGGCTAGTACAAAAGGAGGCTTAAAGTAGAACCATCATCTACTTCTTGACAGTCGGCCGATTTTGCTCCACCCCAAGATCTAGTGACTTAATAGTCCTGACATGAAGGAAATCATAACCAACTTGGTTCTGAGTTAGGAGAAAAGTCGATAGTCTAAATACAGCTTAGGCAAAAACATAGTGTGCTGTGCTGCCTAGACGTCTCTATGAGCCATCCTGCATTGTGGCTGCACATTGAGCTGTGGAGTGTTGATGCAAATCCAGTTGAACCGGCAGCCTGATGTGTATTGTGGCAATTGACATGTGTGGCTGTCATGATTTGCTCCCTCCTCATTCAAAGAAGGAAATCAAAAAAATATGGACTTGTGCTGGTGCTCCTCATCGTCGGAAGCAGCACGTGGTCGAACCATCACAGCTTGGATCACTGACCTATATAATGGACAGGCCCTTCCGGTTAACCTTTGAAAACAACTACTACAGCCATTGAACGACCTTGTCCCAGCTTTTGGTGGGTGATCTGATGGTTCTTGAATTATAAAGAAAATGGTGTGAAACAGTTAATAGCAATAACTCTTCTATGTATGATTCACTGACCTGGATTATGCACATAGCCCCGTTGCCGGGAAAGACTTGAAACTAGCGGCTGCCATTGAACGGCCTGGGCATCTCAGGTACTCCAGTTTGACTGCTGCGGTATGTGGCCACACTAAATATGGAATCGCTTACCGTTATCATCCCAAGCTAATGTGAACGCGTTTCTTCGGAGTAATGGCTAATTGTGTAAATACACCAGGATACACAATGGCTGTCGATGATTTCAAGCCTTTCCCGAAAGTCCCGGCTTGGGAGCCTGCCCATCATACAAGTGAGTGGGTTGAACCTGCACGTTTTTGGCCCAACAAGGCTGAAAAGTGACCTATGATATAGCAGCACATGACCTGTACTAGGCTCACCGGACGACGGCTTGGCTTGTGCTCTGCGCCTGCACATTCTTACCAGAGTGAACCTGCTCATGGTTAGGTCCAGACCCTTGGACTCATCCGAAAGGGATAGGCCACCTGATTTGTTTCTTAGTCCTCCTATAATTGGCTTCCTAGGGCAAGATCAAGGTTCGGTGCTCCTTGTCACCAGTCCTTGTGCACCAGTGCCTGTGCAGCTTACCCGTGCTGTAGATATCGTTGCATCGCTAAGGTTTCATCTCCCAAGTCCTTCAGCTGATGACCTTTGGGCTATACATTTTCAGAACTTACCTAAAGTATTCCTGGCTCACTTTGTATTTATGCAATTATTGAAACCATAAGTACATGCAACTGTCAGTCAAACTCAAGAAAACCTACCTCCAAGATGGGCTCTCTGTCGTTAAGAAAGGACTAATTATTTGGGACCGATTATGCAGTTCCTCAAGTGTGAAGGCAATATTATGAATCTCATGCATAGGGATGTATCATGATCAGCTATCCGACTGGCAATCGAGGGAGGCAAGGTTGGATTCCCGTCTGCTTGGACTTTTTGGTTGTATCTGCATGTTGTGTGTGTGTGTGTGTGTGTGTGTGTGTGTGTGTGTGTGTGTGTGTGTGTTTGTTCGCACAATTGTGAGTGGGTGATGGGCTTATCCATAATAATAATAATAATAATAATAATAACAACAACAACAATAATAACACTGCTACTTATAAAGGGGTCATTTATATAGTGCCCTAAGAGAATCGAACCTTTGTTTTGGCATTATACAACTTTAACTTCTATATGAGAAGCAATAATCAAGAGTTAATGACTTCAAGATTTCATGCATAGACAAGCATGAAAAAGCACATACAAAGACACTCAGGGTCTGGTTAGTAGTACACTCGGTTAGTAAAATGCCCTGAGTCATGCATAGATAAATATGCAAAACACACAGGAACAAAAAGGAAGTTCACATAGGTAAGCTGAGCAGAGCAGATGTGACTTTAGCTGAGGCCTATAATATGCAAAGTCAATGCATGTGGTGATGGAGGCCGGAATAGAGTTCTAGACTTACGGTGCATAGGAACCAAGGGGCCGATCACCAAGAGATTAAAATTGAGAGCAAGGAATAGCAAGACAAGTGGAGGCCGAAGAATGGTTGGCTTGAGAGCACACAGCTGGTGCAAGAAGGTTGAATAGGTAGCCTGGCAAAAAATAGGAGGAGCCGGTGGAGCTCAGAAGAAAAGTGTGGTGAGGCATCTCCACCGTTGACGACAGACTTGGAGAGCAGCTGAGTATTCACTAGTTGGAACCGATTAAGGGCATATGCCGGGAGTCCTGAAATCTATACTAACGTATGTATTAGACCCTGGCATGGTTATGTTATCACACGTAGTAGGATCCGTAGGACAGTCACGTGTTATGAATTCGATTTAGGTGCTTGTTACAGTTTGAGCCGATCTGGTGGTGGCCATGCTTGGGCTCCAGGCTTCCCCGGGTTTGAAAGAGCATTCTTAAGGGTCCGAAGCTGCATTCTCCTTGTTTTATATGGCTCGAAGCTGACGTCTGATGTCCGTTGCTAGCACGGCTCGTCTTTCTGATGCATCTTAGTTTGGCTGTGTTGTGTACTTGGAAATGCCCCTCCGAGACTCTTCACGGCCTGTTGTCGAGCTCTAAGCACTCTGTATGTGTCTAAGCATGTCTGTCTGAATGTGTCTTACTGCTAGCTGCAGTCAGTATCACTGCATGTCATTCTCGATCTGCCAAGTTTGACTTTCCGTGCAAGCTTACTGTAGAGCTGCTTTTTTTCTCACACAAGAGCCTCAACCGAGTTATGAATGCACGTGTGAGTGAGCGGCAGGTGTGCCTCGAAGGCTAATAATGCGGTTGAGTTTCGTGTGGCAAACCGTAACTTGCCATGCTGCTGCTTCCTTATCGTTTGTGTACATGGTGGCTTCGTAGTTTTGGGGTATGTAAGCACCCCAATTGGTGCTTGAAGGTGGCATTTAGAGAATGCAGCAGAGTGCAACCACTGTACTAGCAGTCTCTGAAATCCCTTACCACTCAACTTTTCACACGGGGGGCCCTACCAGTTATTTCTGTAACTATATCAGGGTCGATGGACTGCCAGTCTGGTATGTGCAGGTGCTGTCTAAGTTTAAGCAAGCAGACATGCATTACGGGAGGTGCAGTAGTTTTTTGCTGTGTAATTATTCTGTACTGCTTTCAAGACGCTGTGGTCCGCGAGGGCATTCATTCAAAGTCGTAGCTAAACATATTGCAGTCCTGCATTTAATAACTGCACGACTTACAGCTTACGCTAGTAAGAGTTTTTATCTCTTCCTGTGTGTGTGTGTGTGTGTGTGTGTATGGGTTGTTATGAAAAGCGCTATCCCATTTATAGTCCGGAACGATTTCTTGCCGACGTCAATGAAGAGCCTCAAATATGACAACCTGAGGTCCAGAGAATGCAAGAGGTTTTGATGGTTTCCAGATTTAGGTTGATGCTCGGCAATTGTGACATAGCTAGCAGATGATACCTGTGTTCTTGGCGTTTCCGGAAAACTCGCACCGTCCGTATTCTATGCTTTTAATAAGTTTGTTCTTTTGCCTTAAAAAAATTCAATAAAACCACTCAGTCTCGTTGACGATCTTTTCTAGTTGAAACTCTTCAGTTCCTCACGACCTGCTGATCTTCCTGCATGTGCTGTGGTACGCTTATAGTTGATGCAGAGCTCGGTAGCTAGGCTGCTCTGTCTTAAGTGTCGGAACAGCCACATTGAACCACTTTTCACCAAACTGCAGTGGCTCCCCGTAAAGCAGTGTAACAACTTCAAGGTTCTGGCACTCAGTTTGAGCACACACAAGTCTCTTGCTATGGCCTACCGAAATGGAATTCTTTCTAATCAGGCTCCCCACAGGCGTATCACCTGCTCCTCTGGCTCTGGTCGGTTAGCTGTGCCTCTGACGAACATCGAATCCTATGGATACCTTCCCTTCAATTCGGATGCTCCTATAGCCTGAAATTCACTCCCGACTGACATCACGACGTCCCTGACTTGAAAACATATAAAAAGAAGCTGACAACCTACTCTACTCCACAGCCTTTGCTCCATTATTGCGAAGTGTCCTTTTTGTGCGTACCTTGCTGAAACTGAGTTTTATCACTAACCGATCATAACTAACTTTATCGTTTATCACTAACCGATTTTCATGATTGCTTCCAGTTTGTATAAAAGTGCTTAGAAGGATTGTTTAATCCTCCTAGGGTGCTGAGCAAATTTTTCATGAATATTTTTATAATGATTATTAAAATGCTCATCAACGTTATTAGCTAATGTACTACTAGGAAATCACGAGTGGCGCACCACACTTATAATGCTTACCTTAGAATGCTTTAGCCTGTCAAATTGAGTTACTAAATTTGCCCTTTCGTGAAGGCAGCCACTTTATTTGCTCAGCCCATATCGCAGAGCTCTCTCTAGCTACTCGACTGACTGCCTTTAAGATTCGGCTGGCGAGGGAAGTCACCTACACCAACTCGTTGGTGCCTACTACTTTGCAGACTAAAGCACTTTTATATTATTACTGGCACCACTTTTAGTAAGGTACCACAGCATTGATTAGCTATAATCTTTTAAAAGCATATCCTCACATTGGGATTTTTTTTATTCTGATTCCATCCCGTATTTATGTATAACTACTTGCCTAGTACAGATTGATGCAGCGATTAGAAAGGCATGCTTCGTCTAAGCCAGTCTCGACTCGAGGAGCCTTATTAGTAGGAACTACCATTTTATGGGTGTAGTACTTGCTTAAAATTTGACCTGCTGGTATCCTCTTTTGAAGGGTTGCTCTGGACAGGAGATGTTTAACTACGGTGACCGAAATCCCCCAAGACGACCCGCTGTTGGCTGTCGTCTTATCAATTGTAGACTATAGCACACCCACAAATACAAAGAGCTTTGCCGGTAATGTGCTAACATGTTCCTGTTTCCTATTTCGTGCTGTTATTTAAAATGAATTGGTGGCTCAAGTTACGAACTCGTTTTTATCGTAATTGGTATGTGCGCATCTTGTAATGTCCTTGCAGAGGGCAGACCGGGTGCTTTAGCCCTACGTGTTTTCTGTGTGTGGCTTGCACTGCTTCTTGTTCATTGTGCACTCGCTATTCGCATTTTCTTTCAGTGCACATGCTACCGGTGATGAGCCCATCTCAGATCAACCTCTATTCGTAATCCTGGTAGGCAGTTCTGCTGTGAAACTTGGCTGCGGTGCCAGTTTGTGACTATGTCGTTTTGTCCTTTTTTATGATATTGGCTTTGTTGTGTCAGGTTAGTGGTATTCTTATTCATTTTGCTTGGCTGAGCTATCTGACAAGAATCTGCAGCTTACTTGAAGAGCAAGCGTGTTACGCTTTGAGTGGCTCATTTGTTTTGTATGGTATTGATGAGCATACAAGTGTTTGCTCTTAGTACTGAATTTTTTCAGCATAAACCGTTTCCACCTGTGCTCTTATATCCTCCATGAACCACCAAGTTATGATGGTGTTTTCGTGTGTACTAGACATATCAGTCGATTTAAGTATACACTAGATAGTTTTATAGGGAATATTCCTCTTTTCAGCTGCTCCTGCTCGGCTGCTCTCTGTTCCCTGTCGATGTACTATGCTGGGATCATTAGGCTGTCCATTCTTTAGACATCTCTTGATTGCCGATCGAGCGACGTGACTGCGAATTGGCTTTAGCCTGCTACTGCAGGTTGAAAGAAAGTGTAGACATGGCGATACAAGTTGTGCTTTGTGGTGCAACTAAATAAATTGGCACCTCAGGCCACCAAGGTCCTCCACTAGCCGATCGTCCTTGGAAGATCCAGCATCGTTCTAAATCTCAGCAATCCGAGAGATGAGCAGCGTGGTGTGTGAAATCCCCTCACAGATTAAAGGTATCGTCAATAGTTTAAGCGATTGCTGGAAACGGGCAAATTCCTAAATGATTAAGACGTGTCCCGAAGGGACTGGCTCATGCACCAGCACACTATACTATTCCGTTCAGTATCAATCTTTACTAAATACAGTAGCCCTCATCGAATTCAGGAGGAGATACAGAAAATGGATACCATGACAGTACCATTGCTAATTGGGAAAATACGTATGACCAATGGCATATAATAAAAAGCATGAACCTGGCAAAAAACAGCGCATTTATCAAATGCTTATGTCTTGGCAATGACATTTCTACTGAATGCTGGCTTAGATTAGTTTTGCTCTTTGCCACCAAATTTGGAGATGGTCGAATAGTTCTTACATTGTGCGAGGTGGGCAGTTACGGGAGATTTCTGCCTTCACAAAAGCAGAAAATATGGCATTGAATTTTGCCAGGATATAACGAGGCACGATTTCCAGATCGCCACTCTTGTGATTTTCTAAGCAGCACTTATCCTGAGCAGTACTAATAAGCAGTTGCACCTTTCCCATAATATGGAAAATGAAATGATGGGGGTCGCCCTAAGCTCGCAAATGAGGTGACAGGGCCACGACCTAAGCCTTGATGAACAGATTTGCTCCTTCAAGTGTTGTTTCGAGGGCACAATTTGACGTACGACAAGGCTTAACAGAGCATTCAGCGGAGGGTTACACACCCCAACTTTGAACTAACCAGGATAGCCCATCTAAACCCTTTGCTTCTAAGAAGCAAAAAAATCTGCCTGCAACAGGGTATGACCACACCCTGACCTTGGGTGACTGCTGCCAAAGAATTGTTTGGGCTGACGAATGGAGTTTCACCATTTTCAACACTTAAAGGAGAGCAGCTATTGCGAAGTGGCGCTCTAATTAAGTATACCACGGCCGACTGCATTCAGCAGACGGGTAAAGTGTTTCAGTAGTGGAGTGATGGCACGGGGGCTCTTCTCTTAAGCTAATCCAGAACTCTCATCGTGTAGATGCCATAATTGAACCTGCATACATAATTGGATATTAGAAAAAGGAAAATTGGGTATTTCAATTGCAATTGCTCTGAGAAGCTAGATTTTTGTATGACAACACAAGATGGTCCTAAGCACAAAAACTATCGATGAGAGACATTCTTTCTATAATGGCCTGTATCACTGGTATCTGCCACTGACCCGTGGATGTCTTTTGCGGCAAAGTGTAGATGCGGCATTATCGCACAGGTGAAGTCTAAATGAAGCTCCATGTCAATGTTTGGCAAACATTGCTCCCGATTATGAGCAGGGATCATGTATTCCCGCAACCTGCATCAACGAAGGGGATAGAAATCATCGTAGATCACTTCCTGTACGCCTAGTAGTCTTATACATTCTTAGTTAAGTTAATATGTTATATACCACCCTGGCTGTACGACATGCAAAGGCATGCTTCCAAATAGCTGTGCAGGACGGTTTACCAAATAAAGCGGGGGTCAGCAGTTCTGGTAAGTTAATCCTGGTCACTTAAACTTTTGAAGGACCTGTATAACCT
>WPIO01000485.1:0-38093 GCA_009760855.2 Cristatella mucedo | reverse complement strand
AAAAGCATTTCGCACGTAAATAACACGTTTCGCACGAGTTTCGCAGCAGATCGCGGAATATGTAGAAACTTCAAATCTGCATGTCGGAGCGTGCGCTTGCTGACAGCAGAGTGCTGCACCTTGTTTAAAGCATTTCGCACGTAAATAACACGTTTCGCACGAGTTCGCAGCAGATCGCGGAATATGTAGAAACTTCAAATCTGCATGTCGGAGCGTGCGCTTGCTGGCAGCAGAGTGCTGCACCTTGTTTAAAGCATTTCGCACGTAAATAACACGTTTCGCACGAGTTCGCAGCAGATCGCGGAATATGTAGAAACTTCAAATCTGCATGTCGGAGCGTGAGCTTGCTGGCAGCAGAGTGCTGCACCTTGTTTAAAGCATTTCGCACGTAAATAACACGTTTCGCACCAGTTCGCAGCAGATCGCGGAATATGTAGAACGCTGCACCTTGTTTAAAGCATTTCGCACGTAAATAACACGTTTCGCACGAGTTCGCGGCAGATCGCGGAAATATGTAGAAACTTCAAATCTGCATGTCGGAGCGTGAGCTTGCTGGCAGCAGAGTGCTGCACCTTGTTTAAAGCATTTCGCACGTAAATAACACGTTTCGCACGAGTTCGCACCAGATCGCGGAATAAGTAGAAACTTCAAATCTGCATTTCGGAGCGTGCGCTGACTGGCAGCAGAGTGCTGCACCTTGTTTAAAGCATTTCGCACGTAAATAACACGTTTCGCACGAGTTCGCAGCAGATCGCGGAATATGTAGAAACTTCAAATCTGCATGTCGGAGCGTGCGCTTGCTGGCAGCAGAGTGCTGCACCTTGTTTAAAGCATTTCGCACGTAAATAACACGTTTCGCACGAATTCGCAGCAGATCGCGGAATATGTAGAAACTTCAAATCTGCATGTCGGAGCGTGCCCTTGCTGGCAGCAGAGTGCTGCACCTTGTTTAAAGCATTTCGCACGTAAATAACACGTTTCGCACCAGTTTGCAGCAGATCGCGGAATATGTAGAAACTTCAAATCTGCATGTCGGAGCGTGTGCTTGCTGGCAGCAGAGTGCTGCACCTTGTTTAAAGCATTTCGCACGTAAATAACACGTTTCGCACCAGTTCGCAGCAGCAGATCGCGGAATCTGTAGAAAGTTCAAATCTGCATGTCGGAGCGTGCGCTTGCTGGCAGCAGAGTGTTGCACCTTGTTTAAAGCATTTCGCACGTAAATAACACGTTTCGCACTAGTTCGCAGCAGATCGCGGAATATGTAGAAACTTCAAATCTGCATGTCGGAGCGTGTGCTTGCTGGCAGCAGAGTGCTGCACCTTGTTTAAAGCATTTCGCACGTAAATAACACGTTTCGCACGAGTTTGCTGCACCTTGTTTAAAGCATTTCGCACGTAAATAACACGTTTCACACCAGTTCGCAGCAGATCGCGGAATATGTAGAAACTTCAAATCTGCATGTCGGAGCGTGTGCTGGCTGGCAGCAGAGTGCTGCACCTTGTTTTTAAAGCATTTCGCGCACGTAAATAACACGTTTCGCACCAGTTTGCAGCAGATCGCGGAATATGTAGAGAAACTTCAAATCTGCATGTCGGAGCGTGTGCTGGCTGGCAGCAGAGTGCTGCACCTTGTTTAAAAGCATTTCGCACGTAAATAACACGTTTCGCACGAGTTTCGCAGCAGATCGCGGAATATGTAGAAACTTCAAATCTGCATGTCGGAGCGTGAGCTTGCTGGCAGCAGAGTGCTGCACCTTGTTTAAAGCATTTCGCACGTAAATAACACGTTTCGCACGAGTTCGCGGCAGATCGCGGAATATGTAGAAACTTCAAATCTGCATGTCGGAGCGTGTGCCCTGGCTTGCAGCAGAGTGCTGCACCTTGTTTAAAGCATTTCGCACGTAAATAACACGTTTCGCACGAGTTCGCAGCAGATCGCGGAATCTGTAGAAAATTTTCAAATCTGCATGTCGGAGCGTGTGCTGGCTGGCAGTAGAGTGCTGCACCTTGTTTAAAGCATTTCGCACGTAAATAACACGTTTCGCACCAGTTTGCAGCAGATCGCGGAATATGTAGAAAAACTTCAAATCTGCATGTCGGAGCGTGCGCTGGCTGGCAGCAGAGTGCTGCACCTTGTTTAAAAGCATTTCGCACGTAAATAACACGTTTCGCACGAGTTTGCGCAGCAGATCGCGGAATATGTAGAAACTTCAAATCTGCATGTCGGAGCGTGCGCTTGGCTGGCAGCAGAGTGCTGCACCTTGTTTAAAGCATTTCGCACGTAAAAAACACGTTTCGCACGAGTTCGCAGCAGATCGCGGAATATGTAGAAACTTCAAATCTGCATGTCGGAGCGTGCGCTTGCTGGCAGCAGAGTGCTGCACCTTGTTTAAAGCATTTCGCACGTAAATAACACGTTTCGCACCAGTTTGCGGCAGATCGCGGAATATGTAGAAACTTCAAATCTGCATGTCGAAGCGTGAGCTTGCTGGCAGCAGAGTGCTGCACCTTGTTTTAAAAGCATTTCGCACGTAAATAACACGTTTCGCACGAGTTCGCAGCAGATCGCGGAATATGTAGAAACTTCAAATCTGCATGTCGGAGCGTGCGCTTGCTGGCAGTACATTTCGGAGCGTGCGCTTGCTGGCAGCAGAGTGCTGCACCTTGTTTAAAGCATTTCGCACGTAAATAACACGTTTTGCACGAGTTCGCAGCAGATCGCGGAATATGTAGAAAGTTCAAATCTGCATGTCGGAGCGTGCGCTGGCTGGCAGCAGCAGAGTGCTGCACCTTGTTTAAAGCATTTCGCACGTAAATAACACACGTTTCGCACGAGTTTTCGCAGCAGATCGCGGAATATGTAGAAACTTCAAATCTGCATGTCGGAGCGTGTGCTGGCTGGCAGCAGAGTGCTGCACCTTGTTTTTAAAGCATTTCGCACGTAAATAACACGTTTCGCACACAGTTCGCAGCAGCAGATCGCGGAATATGTAGAAACTTCAAATCTGCATGTCGGAGCGTGAGCTTGCTGGCAGCAGAGTGCTGCACCTTGTTTAAAGCATTTCGCACGTAAATAACACGTTTCGCACCAGTTTTCAGCAGATCGCGGAATATGTAGAAACTTCAAATCTGCATGTCGGAGCGTGCCCTGGCTGGCAGCAGAGTGCTGCACCTTGTTTAAAGCATTTCGCACGTAAATAACACGTTTCGCACCAATTCGCAGCAGATCGCTGAATATGTAGAAACTTCAAATCTGCATGTCGAAGCGTGTGCTGGCTTGAAGCAGAGTGCTGCACCTTGTTTAAAGCATTTCGCACGTAAATAACACGTTTCGCACCAGTTTGCAGCAGATCGCGGAATATGTAGAAACTTCAAATCTGCATGTCGGAGCGTGCGCTTGCTGGCAGCAGAGTGCTGCACCTTGTTTAAAGCATTTCGCACGTAAATAACACGTTTCGCACCAGTTCGCAGCAGATCGCGGAATATGTAGAAACTTCAAATCTGCATGTCGGAGCGTGCGCTTGCTGGCAGCAGAGTGCTGCACCTTGTTTAAAGCATTTCGCACGTAAATAACACGTTTCGCACCAGTTCGCAGCAGATCGCGGAATATGTAGAAACTTTAAATCTGCTTGTCGAAGCGCGCGCTTGCTGGCAGCAGAGTGCTGCACCTTGTTTAAAGCATTTCGCACGTAAATAACACGTTTCGCACGAGTTCGCAGCAGATCGCGCGAATATGTAGAAACTTCAAATCTGCATGTCGGAGCGTGTGCTGGCTGGCAGCAGCAGTGCTGCACCTTGTTTAAAGCATTTCGCACGTAAATAACACGTTTCGCACCAGTTTTCGCAGCAGATCGCGGAATATGTAGAATCTTAAAATCTGCATGTAGGAGCGTGCGCTTGCTGGCAGCAGAGTGCTGCACCTTGTTTAAAAGCATTTCGCACGTAAATAACACGTTTCGCACGAGTTTTGCAGCAGATCGCGGAATATGTAGAAACTTCAAATCTGCATGTCGGAGCGTGCGCTGCTGCTTGCAGCAGAGTGCTGCACCTTGTTTAAAGCATTTCGCACGTAAATAACACGTTTTTCGCACGAGTTCGCAGCAGATCGCGGAATATGTAGAAACTTCAAATCTGCATGTCGGAGCGTGTGCTTGCTGGCAGCAGAGTGCTGCACCTTGTTTAAAGCATTTCGCACGTAAATAACACTTTTCGCACCAGTTTGCAGCAGATCGCGGAATATGTAGAAACTTCAAATCTGTATGTCGGAGCGTGGCGCGGAATATGTAGAAACTTCAAATCTGCATGTCGGAGCGTGTGCTGGCTGCAGCAGAGTGCTGCACCTGTTTAAAAGCATTTCGCACGTAAAATAACACGTTTCGCACCAGTTTGCAGCAGATCGCGGAATATGTAGAAACTTCAAATCTGCATGTCGGAGCGTGCCCTGGCTGGCAGCAGAGTGCTGCACCTTGTTTAAAGCATTTCGCACGTAAATAACACGTTTCGCACCAGTTCGCAGCAGATCGCGGAATATGTAGAAACTTCAAATCTGCATGTCGGAGCGTGAGCTTGCTGGCAGCAGCAGTGTGCTGCACCTTGTTTTAAAGCATTTCGCACGTAAATAACACGTTTCGCACGAGTTCGCAGCAGATCGCGCGAATATGTAGAAACTTCAAATCTGCATGTCGGAGCGTGTGCTGGCTGGCAGCAGAGTGCTGCCCCTTGTTTAAAAGCATTTCGCACGTAAATAACACGTTTCGCACCAGTTCGCAGCAGATCGCGGAATATGTAGAAACTTCAAATCTGCATATCGGAGCGTGAGCTGGCTGGCAGCAGAGTGCTGCACCTTGTTTAAAGCATTTCGCACGTAAATAACACGTTTCGCACGAGTTCGCAGCAGATCGCTGAATCTGTAGAAACTTCAAATCTGCATGTCGGAGCGTGTGCTGGCTGGCAGCAGAGTGCTGCACCTTGTCTAAAGCATTTCGCACGTAAATAACACGTTTCGCACGAGTTCGCAGCAGATCGCGGAATATGTAGAAACTTCAAATCTGCATGTCGGAGCGTGCCCTGGCTGGCAGCAGAGTGCTGCACCTTGTTTAAAGCATTTCGCACGTAAATAACACGTTTCGCACCAATTCGCAGCAGATCGCGGAATATGTAGAAACTTCAAATCTGCATGTGTCGGAGCGTGCGCTTGCTGGCAGCAGAGTGCTGCACCTTGTTTAAAGCATTTCGCACGTAAATAACACGTTTCGCACGAGTTCGCAGCAGATCGCGGAATATGTAGAAACTTCAAATCTGCATGTCGGAGCGTGCGCTTGCTGGCAGCAGAGTGCTGCACCTGTGTTTAAAGCATTTCGCACGTAAATAACACGTTTCGCACGAGTTCGCAGCAGATCGCGGAATATGTAGAAACTTCAAATCTGCATGTCGGAGCGTGCGCTTGCTGGCAGCAGAGTGCTGCACCTTGTTTAAAGCATTTCGCACGTAAATAACACGTTTCGCACGAGTTCGCAGCAGATCGCGGAATATGTAGAAACTTCAAATCTGCATGTCGGAGCGTGCGCTTGCTGGCAGCAGAGTGCTGCACTTTGTTTAAAGGATTTCGCACGTAAATAACACGTTTCGCACGAGTTCGCAGCAGATCGCGGAATCTGTAGAAAGTTCAAATCTGCATGTCGGAGCGTGTGCTGGCTTGCAGCAGAGTGCTGCACCTTGTTTAAAGCATTTCGCACGTAAATAACACGTTTCGCACCAAGTTCGCAGCAGATCGCGGAATATGTAGAAACTTCAAATCTGCATGTCGGAGCGTGTGCTGGCTGGCAGCAGAGTGCTGCACCTTGTTTAAAGCATTTCGCACGTAAATAACACGTTTCGCACGAGTTCGCGGCAGATCGCGGAATATGTAGAAACTTCAAATCTGCATGTCGGAGCGTGTGCTGGCTTGCAGCAGAGAGCTGCACCTTTGTTTAAAGCATTTCGCACGTAAATAACACGTTTCGCACCAGTTTCGCAGCAGATCGCGGAATATGTAGAAACTTCAAATCTGCATGTCGGAGCGTGCGCTTGCTGGCAGCAGAGTGCTGCACCTTGTTTAAAGCATTTCGCACGTAAATAAATAACAGTTTCGCGCACGAGTTTGCAGCAGATCGCGGAATATGTAGAAACTTCAAATCTGCATGTCGGAGCGTGAGCTTGCTGGCAGCAGCAGAGTGCTGCACCTTGTTTAAAGCATTTCGCACGTAAACAACACGTTTCGCACCAGTTCGCAGCAGATCGCGGAATATGTAGAAACTTCAAATCTGCATGTCGGAGCGTGCGCTTGCTGGCAGCAGAGTGCTGCACCTTGTTTAAAGCATTTCGCACGTAAATAACACGTTTCGCACGAGTTCGCTGCAGATCGCGGAATATGTAGAAACTTCAAATCTGCATGTCGGAGCGTGTGCTGGCTGGCTGGCAGCAGAGTGCTGCACCTTGTTTAAAAGCATTTCGCACGTAAATAACACGTTTCGCACGAGTTCGCAGCAGATCGCGGAATATGTAGAAACTTCAAATCTGCATGTCGGAGCGCGTACGCTGGCTGGCAGCAGAGTGCTGTATCTTGTTTAAAGCATTTCGCACGTAAATAACACGTTTCGCACCAGTTCGCAGCAGATCGCGGAATATGTAGAAACTTCAAATCTGCTTGTCGGAGCGTGCCCTTGCTGGCAGCAGAGTGCTGCACCTTGTTTAAAGCATTTCGCACGTAAATAACACGTTTCGCACGAGTTCGCAGCAGATCGCGGAATATGTAGAAACTTCAAATCTGCATGTCGGAGCGTGTGCTTGCTCGCAGCAGAGTGCTGCACCTTGTTTAAAGCATTTCGCACGTAAATAACACGTTTCGCACCAGTTCGCAGCAGATCGCGGAATATGTAGAAACTTCAAATCTGCATGTCGGAGCGTGCGCTTGCTGGCAGCAGAGTGCTGCACCTTGTTTAAAGCATTTCGCACGTAAATAACACGTTTCGCACGAGTTCGCAGCAGATCGCGGAATATGTAAAAACTTCAAATCTGCATGTCGGAGCGTGAGCTTGCTGGCAACAAAGTGCTGCACCTGTGTTTAAAGCATTTCGCACACGTAAATAACACGTTTTGCACGAGTTCGCATCAGATCGCGGAATATGTAGAAACTTCAAATCTGCATGTCGGAGCGTGCGCTTGCTGGCAGCAGAGTGCTGCACCTTGTTTAAAGCATTTCGCACGTAAATAACACGTTTCGCACGAGTTCGCAGCAGATCGCGGAATATGTAGAAAAACTTCAAATCTGCATGTCGGAGCGTGTGCTTGCTGGCAGCAGAGTGCTGCACCTTGTTTAAAGCATTTCGCACGTAAATAACACGTTTCGCACGAGTTCGCAGCAGATCGCGGAATATCTAGAAACTTCAAATCTGCATGTCGGAGCGTGTGCTTGCTGGCAGCAGCCTGCTGCACCATGTTTTAAGCATTTCGCACGTAAATAACACGTTTCGCACGAGTTCGCAGCAGATCGCGGAATATGTAGAAACTTCAAATCTGCATGTCGGAGCGTGTGCTTGCTGGCAGCAGAGTGCTGCACCTTGTTTAAAGCATTTCGCACGTAAATAACACGTTTCGCACGAGTTCGCAGCAGATCGCGGAATATGTAGAAACTTCAAATCTGCATGTCGGAGCGTGCGCTGGCTGGCAGCAGAGTGCTGCACCTTGTTTAAAGCATTTCGCACGTAAATAACACGTTTCGCACGAGTTCGCAGCAGATCGCGGAATATGTAGAAACTTCAAATCTGCATGTCGGAGCGTGTGCTGGCTTGCAGCAGAGTGCTGCACCTTGTTTAAAGCATTTCGCACGTAAATAACACGTTTCGCACCAATTCGCAGCAGATCGCGGAATATGTAGAAACTTCAAATCTGCGTGTCGGAGCGTGCCCTGGCTGACAGCAGAGTGCTGCACCTAGTTTAAAGCATTTCGCACGTAAATAACACGTTTCGCTCCAGTTTGCAGCAGATCGCGGAATATGTAGAAACTTCAAATCTGCATGTCGAAGCGTAAGCTTGCTGGCAGCAGAGTGCTGCACCTTGTTTAAAGCATTTCGCACGTAAATAACACGTTTCGCACGAACTCGCGGCAGATCGCAAAATATGCAGAAACTTCAAATCTGCATGCATGAGCGTGCGCTTGCTGGCAGCAGAGTGCTGCACTTGTTTAAAGCATTTCGCACGTAAATAACACGTTTCGCACGAGTTCGCAGCAGATCGCGGAATCTGTAGAAAGTTCAAATCTGCATGTCGGAGCGTGTGCTGGCTTGCAGCAGAGTGCTGCACCTTGTTTAAAGCATTTCGCACGAAAATAACACGTTTCGCACCAATTCGCAGCAGATCGCGGAATATGTAGAAACTTCAAATCTGCATGTCGTAGCGTGAGCTTGCTGGCAGCAGAGTGCTGCACTTGTTTAAAGCATTTCGCACGTAAATAACACGTTTCGCACGAGTTCGCAGCAGATCGCGGAATCTGTAGAAAGTTCAAATCTGCATATCGGAGCGTCTGCTGGCTTGCAGCAGAGTGCTGCACCTTGTTTAAAGCATTTCACACGTAAATAACACGTTTCGCACGAGTTCGCGGCAGATCGCGGAATATGTAGAAACTTCAAATCTGCATGTCGGAGCGTGCGCTGGCTGGCAGCAGAGTGCTGCACCTTGTTTAAAGCATTTCGCACGTAAATAACACGTTTCGCACCAGTTTGCAGCAGATCGCGGAATATGTAGAAACTTCAAATCTGCATGTCGGAGCGTGCGCTTGCTGGCAGCAGAGAGTGCTGCACCTTGTTTAAAGCATTTCGCACGTAAATAACACGTTTCGCACTAGTTCCCAGCAGATCGCGGAATATGTAGAAACTTCAAATCTGCATGTCGGAGCGTGTGCTTGCTGGCAGCAGAGTGCTGCACCTTGTTTAAAGCATTTCGCACGTAAATAACACGTTTCGCACTAGTTTGCAGCAGATCGCGGAATATGTAGAAACTTCAAATCTGCATGTCGGAGCGTGCGCTTGCTGGCAGCAGAGTGCTGCACCTTGTTTAAAGCATTTCGCACGTAAATAACACGTTTCGCACGAGTTCGCAGCAGATCGCGGAATATGTAGAAACTTCAAATCTGCATGTCGGAGCGTGTGCTTGCTGGCAGCAGAGTGCTGCACCTTGTTTAAAGCATTTCGCACGTAAATAACACGTTTCGCACCAGTTCGCAGCAGATCGCGGAATATGTAGAAACTTCAAATCTGCATGTCGGAGCGTGTGCTGGCTTGCAGCAGAGTGCTGCACCTTGTTTAAAGCATTTCGCACGTAAATAACACGTTTCGCACGAGTTCGCAGCAGAGATCGCGGAATATGTAGAAACTTCAAATCTGCATGTCGGAGCGTGTGCTTGCTGGCAGCAGAGTGCTGCACCTTGTTTAAAGCATTTCGCACGTAAATAACACGTTATTTCGCAGCAGATCGCGGAATATGTAGAAACTTCAAATCTGCATGTCGGAGCGTGTGCTTGCTGGCAGCAGAGTGCTGCACCTTGTTTAAAGCATTTCGCACGTAAATAACACGTTTCGCACGAGTTCGCAGCAGATCGCGGAATATGTAAAAAACTTCAAATCTGCATGTCGGAGCGTGCCCTTGCTGGCAGCAGAGTGCTGCACCTTGTTTAAAGCATTTCGCACGTAAATAACACGTTTCGCACGAGTTCGCAGCAGATCGCGGAATATGTAGAAACTTCAAATCTGCATGTCGGAGCGTGTGCTTGCTGGCAGCAGAGTGCTGCACCTTGTTTAAAGCATTTCGCACGTAAATAACACGTTTCGCACGAGTTCGCGGCAGATTGGCTGGAATATGTAGAAACTTCAAATCTGCATGTGTCGGAGCGTGAGCTTGCTGGCAGCAGAGTGCTGCACCTTGTTTAAAGCATTTCGCACGTAAATAACACGTTTCGCACTAGTTTCCAGCAGATCGCGAAACATGTAGAAACTTCAAATCTGCATGTCGGAGCGTGAGCTTGCTGGCAGCAGAGTGCTGCACCTTGTTTAAAGCATTTCGCACGTAAATAACACGTTTCGCACGAGTTCGCAGCAGATCGCGGAATATGTAGAAACTTCAAATCTGCATGTCGGAGCGTGCCTGGCTGGCAGCAGAGTGCTGCACCTTGTTTAAAGCATTTCGCACGTAAATAACACGTTTCGCACGAGTTCGCAGCAGATCGCGGAATATGTAGAAACTTCAAATCTGCATGTCGGAGCGTGAGCTTGCTGGCAGCAGAGTGCTGCACCTTGTTTAAAGCATTTCGCACGTAAATAACACGTTTCGCACCAGTTTGCAGCAGATCGCGGAATATGTAGAAACTTCAAATCTGCATGTCGGAGCGTTGGCTTGCTGGCAGCAGAGTGCTGCACCTTGTTTAAAGCATTTCGCACGTAAATAACACGTTTCGCACGAGTTCGCAGCAGATCGCGGAATATGTAGAAACTTCAAATCTGCATGTCGGAGCGTGAGCTTGCTGGCAGCAGAGTGCTGCACCTTGTTTAAAGCATTTCGCACGTAAATAACACGTTTCGCACGAGTTTGCAGCAGATCGCGGAATATGTAGAAACTTCAAATCTGCATGTCGGAGCGTGTGCTTGCTGGCAGCAGAGTGCTGCACCTTGTTTAAAGCATTTCGCACGTAAATAACACGTTTCGCACGAGTTCGCAGCAGATCGCGGAATATGTAGAAACTTCAAATCTGCATGTCGGAGCGTGCGCTTGCTGGCAGCAGAGTGCTGCACCTTGTTTAAAGCATTTCGCACGTAAATAACACGTTTCGCACCAGTTTGCAGCAGATCGCGGAATATGTAGAAACTTCAAATCTGCATGTCGGAGCGTGCGCTTGCTGGCAGCAGAGTGCTGCACCTTGTTTAAAGCATTTCGCACGTAAACAACACGTTTCGAACAAGTTCCCAGCAGATCGCGGAATATGTAGAAACTTCAAACCTACATTTCGGAGCATGGGTTTGCTGGCAGCAGAGTGCTGCACCTTGTTTAAAGCATTTCGCACGTAAATAACACATTTTGCACTAGTTCGCAGCAGATCGCGGAATATGTAGAAACTTCAAATCTGCATGTCGGAGCGTGTGCTGGCTGGCAGCAGAGTGCTGCACCTTGTTTAAAGCATTTCGCACGTAAATAACACGTTTCGCACCAGTTCGCAGCAGATCGCGGAATATGTAGAAACTTCAAATCTGCATGTCGGAGCGTGCGCTTGCTGGCAGCAGAGTGCTGCACCTTCTTTAAAGCATTTCGCACGTAAATAACACGTTTCGCACGAGTTCGCAGCAGATCGCGGAATATGTAGAAACTTCAAATCTGCATGTCGGAGCGTGCCCTGCTGCTGCTGCAGCAGAGTGCTGCACCTTGTTTAAAGCATTTCGCACGTAAATAACACGTTTCGCACCAATTCGCAGCAGATCGCGGAATATGTAGAAACTTCAAATCTGCATGTCGGAGCGTGCCCTGGCTGGCAGCAGAGTGCTGCACCTTGTTTAAAGCATTTCGCACGTAAATAACACGTTTCGCACCAGTTCGCAGCAGATCGCGGAATATGTAGAAACTTCAAATCTGCATGTCGGAGCGTGTGCTGGCTTGCAGCAGAGTGCTGCACCTTGTTTAAAGCATTTCGCACGTAAATAACACGTTTCGCACGAGTTCGCAGCAGATCGCGGAATATGTAGAAACTTCAAATCTGCATGTCGGAGCGTGCGCTTGCTGGCAGCAGAGTGCTGCACCTTGTTTAAAAGCATTTCGCACGTAAATAACACGTTTCGCACGAGTTTGCAGCAGATCGCGGAATATGTAGAAACTTTCAAATCTGCATGTCGGAGCGTGTGCTTGCTGGCAGCAGAGTGCTGCACCTTGTTTAAAGCATTTCGCACGTAAATAACACGTTTCGCACGAGTTCGCAGCAGATCGCGGAATATGTAGAAACTTCAAATCTGCATGTCGGAGCGTGCGCTTGCTGGCAGCAGAGTGCTGCACCTTGTTTAAAGCATTTCGCACGTAAATAACACGTTTCGCACCAGTTTGCAGCAGATCGCGGAATATGTAGAAACTTCAAATCTGCATGTCGGAGCGTGCGCTTGCTGGCAGCAGAGTGCTGCACCTTGTTTAAAGCATTTCGCACGTAAATAACACGTTTCGCACGAGTTCGCAGCAGATCGCGGAATATGTAGAAACTTCAAATCTGCATGTCGGAGCGTGCGCTTGCTGGCAGCAGAGTGCTGCACCTTGTTTAAAGCATTTCGCACGTAAATAACACGTTTCGCACGAGTTCGCAGCAGATCGCGGAATATGTAGAAACTTCAAATCTGCATGTCGGAGCGTGTGCTTGCTGGCAGCAGAGTGCTGCACCTTGTTTAAAGCATTTCGCACGTAAATAACACGTTTCGCACGAGTTCGCAGCAGATCGCGGAATATGTAGAAACTTCAAATCTGCATGTCGGAGCGTGTGCTGGCTTGCAGCAGAGTGCTGCACCTTGTTTAAAGCATTTCGCACGTAAATAACACGTTTCGCACCAAATCGCAGCAGATCGCGGAATATGTAGAAACTTCAAATCTGCATGTCGGAGCGTGCCCTGGCTGGCAGCAGAGTGCTGCACCTTGTTTAAAGCATTTCGCACGTAAATAACACGTTTCGCTCCAGTTTGCAGCAGATCGCGGAATATGTAGAAACTTCAAATCTGCATGTCGAAGCGTGAGCTTGCTGGCAGCAGAGTGCTGCACCTTGTTTAAAGCATTTCGCACGTAAATAACACGTTTCGCACGAACTCGCGGCAGATCGCGGAAAATATGTAGAAACTTCAAATCTGCATGTCGGAGCGTGCGCTTGCTGGCAGCAGAGTGCTGCACTTGTTTAAAGCATTTCGCACGTAAATAACACGTTTCGCACGAGTTCGCAGCAGATCGCGGAATATGTAGAAACTTTAAATCTGCATGTCGGAGCGTGTGCTGGCTGGCAGCAGAGTGCTGCACCTTGTTTAAAGCATTTCGCACGTAAATAACACGTTTCGCACGAGTTCGCGGCAGATCGCGGAATATGTAGAAACTTCAAATCTGCATGTCGGAGCGTGTGCTGGCTGGCAGCAGAGTGCTGCACCATGTTTAAAGCATTTCGCACGTTAGTAACACGTTTCGCACGAGTTCGCAGCAGATCGCGGAATATGTAGAAACTTCAAATCTGCATTTCGGAGCGTGTGCTGCTGGCAGCAGAGTGCTGCACCTTGTTTAAAGCATTTCGCACGTAAATAACACGTTTCGCACGAGTTCGCAGCAGATCGCGGAATATGTAGAAACTTCAAATCTACATTTCGGAGCGTGTGCTGGCTGGCAGCAGAGTGCTGCACCTTGTTTAAAGCATTTCGCACGTAAAAACACGTTTCGCACCAGTTCGCGGCAGATCGCGGAATATGTAGAAACTTCAAATCTGCATGTCGGAGCGTGCGCTTGCTGGCAGCAGAGTGCTGCACCTTGTTTAAAGCATTTCGCACGTAAATAACACGTTTCGCACGAGTTCGCAGCAGATCGCGGAATATGTAGAAACTTCAAATCTGCATGTCGGAGCGTGCGCTTGCTGGCAGCAGAGTGCTGCACCTTGTTTAAAGCATTTCGCACGTAAATAACACGTTTCGCACGAGTTCGCAGCAGATCGCGGAATATGTAGAAACTTCAAATCTGCATGTCGGAGCGTGTGCTGGCTGGCAGCAGAGTGCTGCACCTTGTTTAAAGCATTTCGCACGTAAATAACACGTTTCGCACGAGTTCGCAGCAGATCGCGGAATATGTAGAAACTTCAAATCTGCATGTCGGAGCGTGCGCTTGCTGGCAGTAGAGTCCTGCATTGTTGTTTAAAGCATTTCGCACGTAAATAACACGTTTCGCACGAGTTCGCAGCAGATCGCGGAATATGTAGAAACTTCAAATCTGCATGTCGGAGCGTGTGCTTGCTGGCAGCAGAGTGCTGCACCTTGTTTTAAAGCATTTCGCACGTAAATAACACGTTTCGCACGAGTTCGCAGCAGATCGCCGAATATGTAGAAACTTCAAATCTGCATGTCGGAGCGTGCGCTGGCTGGCAGCAGAGTGCTGCACCTTGTTTAAAGCATTTCGCACGTAAATAACACGTTTCGCACGAGTTTGCAGCAGATCGCGGAATATGTAGAAACTTCAAATCTGCATTTCGGAGCGTGCGAGATCGCGGAATATGTAGAAACTTCAAATCTGCATGTCGGAGCGTGCCCTTGCTGGCAGCAGAGTGCTGCACCTTGTTTAAAGCATTTCGCACGTAAATAACACGTTTCGCACCAGTTTGCAGCAGATCGCGGAATATGTAGAAACTTCAAATCTGCATGTCGGAGCGTGAGCTTGCTGGCAGCAGAGTGCTGCACCTTGTTTAAAGCATTTCGCACGTAAATAACACGTTTCGCACCAGTTTCGCAGCAGATCGCGGAATATGTAGAAACTTCAAATCTGCATGTCGGAGCGTGAGCTTGCTGGCAGCAGAGTGCTGCACCTTGTTTAAAGCATTTCGCACGTAAATAACACGTTTCGCACCAGTTCGCAGCAGATCGCGGAATATGTAGAAACTTCAAATCTGCATGTCGGAGCGTGCGCTTGCTGGCAGCAGAGTGCTGCACCTTGTTTAAAGCATTTCGCACGTAAATAACACGTTTCGCACGAGTTCGCAGCAGATCGCGGAATCTGTAGAAACTTCAAATCTGCATGTCGGAGCGTGTGCTTGCTGGCAGCAGAGTGCTGCACCTTGTTTAAAGCATTTCGCACGTAAATAACACGTTTCGCACTAGTTTGCAGCAGATCGCGGAATATGTAGAAACTTCAAATCTGCATGTCGGAGCGTGCGCTTGCTGGCAGCAGTGTGCTGCACTTGTTTAAAGCATTTCGCACGTAAATAACACGTTTCGCACGAGTTTGCAGCAGATCGCGGAATCTGTAGAAAGTTCAAATCTGCATGTCGAAGCGTGTGCTGGCTTGCAGCAGAGTGCTGCACCTTGTTTAAAGCATTTCGCACGTAAATAACACGTTTCGCACCAATTCGCAGCAGATCGCGGAATATGTAGAAACTTCAAATCTGCGTGTCGGAGCGTGCCCTGGCTGGCAGCAGAGTGCTGCACCTTGTTTAAAGCATTTCGCACGTAAATAACACGTTTCGCTCCAGTTTGCAGCAGATCGCGGAATATGTAGAAACTTCAAATCTGCATGTCGAAGCGTGAGCTTGCTGGCAGCAGAGTGCTGCACCTTGTTTAAAGCATTTCGCACGTAAATAACACGTTTCGCACGAACTCGCGGCAGATCGCAAAATATGCAGAAACTTCAAATCTGCATGTAGGAGCGTGCGCTTGCTGGCAGCAGAGTGCTGCACATGTTTAAAGCATTTCGCACGTAAACAACACGTTTCGCACGAGTTCGCAGCAGATCGCGGAATCTGTAGAAAGTTCAAATCTGCATATCGGAGCGTGTGCTGGCTTGCAGCAGAGTGCTTCACCTTGTTTAAAGCATTTCGCACGTAAATAACACGTTTCGCACCAGTTCGCAGCAGATCGCGGAATCTGTAGAAAGTTCAAATCTGCATGTCGGAGCGTGTGCTGGCTTGCAGCAGAGTGCTGCACCTTGTTTAAAGCATTTCGCACGTAAATAACACGTTTCGCACGAGTTTGCGCAGCAGATCGCGGAATATGTAGAAACTTCAAATCTGCATGTCGGAGCGTGAGCTTGCTGGCAGCAGCAGAGTGCTGCACCTTGTTTAAAGCATTTCGCACGTAAATAACACGTTTCGCACGAGTTCACAGCAGATCGCGGATTATGTAGAAACTTCAAATCTGCATGTCGGAGCGTGAGCTGGCTGGCAGCAGAGTGCTGCACCTTGTTTAAAGCATTTCGCACGTAAATAACACGTTTCGCACGAGTTTGCAGCAGATCGCGGAATATGTAGAAACTTCAAATCTGCATGTCGGAGCGTGCGCTTGCTGGCAGCAGAGTGCTGCACCTTGTTTAAAGCATTTCGCACGTAAATAACACGTTTCGCACGAGTTCGCAGCAGATTGCGGAATATGTAGAGACTTCCAATCTGCATGTCGGAGCGTGTGCTGGCTGGCAGCAGAGTGCTGCACCTTGTTTAAAGCATTTCGCACGTAAATAACACGTTTCGCACCAGTTCGCAGCAGATCGCGGAATATGTAGAAACTTCAAATCTGCATGTCGGAGCGTGTGCTTGCTGGCAGCAGAGTGCTGCACCTTGTTTAAAGCATTTCGCACGTAAATAACACGTTTCGCACGAGTTCGCAGCAGATCGCGGAATATGTAGAAACTTCAAATCTGCATGTCGGAGCGTGAGCTGGCTGGCAGCAGAGTGCTGCACCTTGTTTAAAGCATTTCGCACGTAAATAACACGTTTCGCACGAGTTCGCAGCAGATCGCGGAATATGTAGAAACTTCAAATCTGCATGTCGGAGCGTGCGCTTGCTGGCAGCAGAGTGCTGCACCTTGTTTAAAGCATTTCGCACGTAAATAACACGTTTCGCACCAAATCGCAGCAGATCGCGGAATATGTAGAAACTTCAAATCTGCATGTCGGAGCGTGTGCTGGCTGGCAGCAGAGTGCTGCACCTTGTTTAAAGCATTTCGCACGTAAATAACACGTTTCGCACCAGTTCGCAGCAGATCGCGGAATATGTAGAAACTTCAAATCTGCATGTCGGAGCGTGCGCTTGCTGGCAGCAGAGTGCTGCACCTTGTTTAAAGCATTTCGCACGTAAATAACACGTTTCGCACGAGTTCCCAGCAGATCGCGGAATATGTAGAAACTTCAAATCTGCATGTCGGAGCGTGTGCTTGCTGGCAGCAGAGTGCTGCACCTTGTTTAAAGCATTTCGCACGTAAATAACACGTTTCGCACCAGTTCGCAGCAGATCGCGGAATATGTAGAAACTTCAAATCTGCATGTCGGAGCGTGAGCTGGCTGGCAGCAGAGTGCTGCACCTTGTTTAAAGCATTTCGCACGTAAATAACACGTTTCGCACGAGTTCGCAGCAGATCGCGGAATATGTAGAAACTTCAAATCTGCATGTCGGCGTGTGAGCTTGCTGGCAGCAGAGTGCTGCACCTTGTTTAAAGCATTTCGCACGTAAATAACACGTTTCGCACGAGTTCGCAGCAGATCGCGGAATATGTAGAAACTTCAAATCTGCATGTCGGAGCGTGTGCTTGCTGGCAGCAGAGTGCTGCACCTTGTTTAAAGCATTTCGCACGTAAATAACACGTTTCGCACGAGTTCGCGGCAGATCGCGGAATCTGTAGAAAACTCAAATCTGCATGTCGGAGCGTGCGCTTGCTGGCAGCAGAGTGCTGCACCTTGTTTAAAGCATTTCGCACGTAAATAACACGTTTCGCACACGAGTTCGCAGCAGATCGCGGAATGTGTAGACACTTTAATTCTGCATGTCGGAGCGTGTGCTGGCTGGCAGCAGAGTGCTGCACCATGTTTAAAGCATTTCGCACGTAAATAACACGTTTCGCACGAGTTCGCAGCAGATCGCGGAATATGTAGAAACTTCAAATCTGCATGTCGGAGCGTGTGCTTGCTGGCAGCAGAGTGCTGCACCTTGTTTAAAGCATTTCGCACGTAAATAACACGTTTCGCACGAGTTCGCAGCAGATCGCGGAATATGTAGAAACTTCAAATCTGCATGTCGGAGCGTGCGCTTGCTGGCAGCAGAGTGCTGCACCTTGTTTAAAGCATTTCGCACGTAAATAACACGTTTCGCACCAGTTCGCAGCAGATCGCGGAATATGTAGAAACTTCAAATCTGCATGTCGGAGCGTGTGCTGGCTGGCAGCAGAGTGCTGCACCTTGTTTAAAGCATTTCGCACGTAAATAACACGTTTCGCACGAGTTTGCAGCAGATCGCGGAATATGTAGAAACTTCAAATCTGCATTTCGGAGCGTGCGCTGCCTGGCAGCAGAGTTCTGCACCATGTTTAAAGCATTTCGCACGTAAATAATACGTTTCGCACGAGTTCGCAGCAGATCGCGGAATATGTAGAAACTTCAAATCTGCATGTCGGAGCGTGGGCTTGCTGGCAGCAGAGTGCTGCACCTTGTTTAAAGCATTTCGCACGTAAATAACACGTTTCGCACAAGTTTCGCAGCAGATCGCGGAATATGTAGAAACTTCAAATCTGCATGTCGGAGCGTGAGCTTGCTGGCAGCAGAGTGCTGCACCTTGTTTAAAGCATTTCGCACGTAAATAACACGTTTCGCACGAGTTCGCGGCAGATCGCGGAATATGTAGAAACTTCAAATCTGCATGTCGGAGCGTGCGCTTGCTGGCAGCAGAGTGCTGCTCCTCGTTTAAAGCATTTCGCACGTAAATAACACGATTCGCACGAGTTCGCAGCAGATCGCTTAATATGTACAAACATCAAACCTGCATGTCGGAGCGTGGGCTTGCTGGTAGCAGAGTGCTGCACCTTGGTTTAAAGCATTTCGCACGTAAATAACACGTTTCGCACCAGTTTCCAGCAGATCGCGGAATATGTAGAAACTTCAAATCTGCATGTCGGAGCGTGCCCTGGCTGGCAGCAGAGTGCTGCACCTTGTTTAAAGCATTTCGCACGTAAATAACACGTTTCGCACGAGTTCGCAGCAGATCGCTGAATATGTAAAAACTTCAAATCTGCATGTCGGAGCGTGAGCTTGCTGGCAGCAGAGTGCTGCACCTTGTTTAAAGCATTTCGCACGTAAATAACACGTTTCGCACCAGTTCGCAGCAGATCGCGGAATATGTAGAAACTTCAAATCTGCATGTCGGAGCGTGTGCTGGCTGGCAGCAGAGTGCTGCACCTTGTTTAAAGCATTTCGCACGTAAATAACACGTTTCGCACGAAGTTCGCAGCAGATCGCGAAATATGTAGAAACTTCAAATCTGCATGTCGGAGCGTGCACTTGGCTTGCAGCAGAGTGCTGCACCTTGTTTAAAGCATTTCGCACGTAAATAACACGTTTCGCACGAGTTCGCAGCAGATCGCGGAATATGTAGAAACTTCGAATCTGCATGTCGGAGCGTGTGCTGGCTGGCAGCAGAGTGCTGCACCTTGTTTAAAGCATTTCGCACGTAAATAACACGTTTCGCACGAGTTCGCAGCAGATCGCGGAATATGTAGAAACTTCAAATCTGCATGTCGGAGCGTGAGCTTGCTGGCAGCAGAGTGCTGCACCTTGTTTAAAGCATTTCGCACGTAAATAACACGTTTCGCACGAGTTCGCGGCAGATCGCGGAATATGTAGAAACTTCAAATCTGCATGTCGGAGCGTGTGCTGCTGGCAGCAGAGTGCTGCACCTTGTTTAAAGCATTTCGCACGTAAATAACACGTTTCGCACCAGTTCGCAGCAGATCGCGGAATATGTAGAAACTTCAAATCTGCATGTCGGAGCGTGTGCTTGCTGGCAGCAGAGTGCTGCACCTTGTTTTTAAAGCATTTCGCACGTAAATAACACGTTTCGCACGAGTTTGCAGCAGATCGCGGAATATGTAGAAACTTCAAATCTGCATGTCGGAGCGTGTGCTTGCTGGCAGCAGAGTGCTGCACCTTGTTTAAAGCATTTCGCACGTAAATAACACGTTTCGCACGAGTTCGCAGCAGATCGCGGAATATGTAGAAACTTCAAATCTGCATGTCGGAGCGTGCCCTTGCTGGCAGCAGAGTGCTGCACCTTGTTTTAAGCATTTCGCACGTAAATAACACGTTTCGCACGAGTTCGCAGCAGATCGCGGAATATGTAGAAAGTTCATATCTGCATGTCGGAGCGTGTGCTGGCTGGCAGCAGAGTGCTGCACCTTGTTTAAAGCATTTCGCACGTAAATAACACGTTTCGCACCAGTTCGCAGCAGATCGCGGAATATGTAGAAACTTCAAATCTGCATGTCGGAGCGTGCCCTGGCTGCTGCAGCAGAGTGCTGCACCTTGTTTAAAAGCATTTCGCACGTAAATAACACGTTTCACACGAGTTCGCAGCAGATCGCGGAATATGTAGAAACTTCAAATCTGCATGTCGGAGCGTGTGCTTGCTGGCAGCAGAGTGCTGCACCTTGTTTAAAGCATTTCGCACGTAAATAACACGTTTCGCACCAGTTCGCAGCAGATCGCGGAATATGTAGAAACTTCAAATCTGCATGTCGGAGCGTGCGCTTGCTGGCAGCAGAGTGCTGCACCTTGTTTAAAGCATTTCGCACGTAAATAACACGTTTCGCACGAGTTCGTAGCAGATCGCGGAATATGTAGAAACTTCAAATCTGCATGTCGGAGCGTGTGCTTGCTGGCAGCAGAGTGCTGCACCTTGTTTAAAGCATTTCGCACGTAAATAACACGTTTCGCACCAGTTCGCAGCAGATCGCGGAATATGTAGAAACTTCAAATCTGCATGTCGGAGCGTGTGCTGGCTGGCAGCAGAGTGCTGCACCTTGTTTAAAGCATTTCGCACGTAAATAACACGTTTCGCACGAGTTCGCAGCAGATCGCGGAATATGTAGAAACTTCAAATCTGCATGTCGGAGCGTGCGCTTGCTGGCAGCAGAGTGCTGCACCTTGTTTAAAGCATTTCGCACGTAAATAACACGTTTCGCACCAGTTCGCAGCAGATCGCGGAATATGTAGAAACTTCAAATCTGCATGTCGGAGCGTGAGCTTGCTGGCAGCAGAGTGCTGCACCTTGTTTAAAGCATTTCGCACGTAAATAACACGTTTCGCACGAGTTCGCGGCAGATCGCGGAATATGTAGAAACTTCAAATCTGCATGTCGGAGCGTGTGCTTGCTGGCAGCAGAGTGCTGCACCTTGTTTAAAGCATTTCGCAAGTAAATAGCACGTTTCGCACGAGTTCGCAGCAGATCCCGGATTATCTAGAAACTTCAAATCTGCATGTCGGAGCGTGTGCTGGCTGGCAGCAGAGTGCTGCACCTTGTTTAAAGCATTTCGCACGTAAATAACACGTTTCGCACCAGTTCGCAGCAGATCGCGGAATATGTAGAAACTTCAAATCTGCATGTCGGAGCGTGAGCTTGCTGGCAGCAGAGTGCTGCACCTTGTTTAAAGCATTTCGCACGTAAATAACACGTTTCGCACGAGTTCGCGGCAGATCGCGGAATATGTAGAAACTTCAAATCTGCATGTCGGAGCGTGCGCTTGCTGGCAGCAGAGTGCTGCACCTTGTTTAAAGCATTTCGCACGTAAATAACACGTTTCGCACGAGTTCGCAGCAGATCGCGGAATATGTAGAAACTTCAAATCTGCATGTCGGAGCGTGTGCTGGCTGGCAGCAGAGTGCTGCACCTTGTTTAAAGCATTTCGCACGTAAATAACACGTTTCGCACCAGTTTGCAGCAGATCGCGGAATATGTAGAAACTTCAAATCTGCATGTCGGAGCGTGCGCTTGCTGGCAGCAGAGTGCTGCACCTTGTTTAAAGCATTTCGCACGTAAATAACACGTTTCGCACGAGTTCGCAGCAGATCGCGGAATATGTAGAAACTTCAAATCTGCATGTCGGAGCGTGAGCTTGCTGGCAGCAGAGTGCTGCACCTTGTTTAAAGCATTTCGCACGTAAATAACACGTTTCGCACGAGTTCGCGGCAGATCGCGGAATATGTAGAAACTTCAAATCTGCATGTCGGAGCGTGCCCTTGCTGGCAGCAGAGTGCTGCACCTTGTTTAAAGCATTTCGCACGTAAATAACACGTTTCGCACCAGTTTGCAGCAGATCGCGGAATATGTAGAAACTTCAAATCTGCATGTCGGAGCGTGTGCTGGCTGGCAGCAGAGTGCTGCACCTTGTTTAAAGCATTTCGCACGTAAATAACACGTTTCGCACGAGTTCGCAGCAGATCGCGGAATATGTAGAAACTTCAAATCTGCATGTCGGAGCGTGCGCTTGCTGGCAGCAGAGTGCTGCACCTTGTTTAAAGCATTTCGCACGTAAATAACACGTTTCGCACGAGTTCGCAGCAGATCGCGGAATATGTAGAAACTTCAAATCTGCATGTCGGAGCGTGTGCTGGCTGGCAGCAGAGTGCTGCACCTTGTTTAAAGCATTTCGCACGTAAATAACACGTTTCGCACGAGTTCGCAGCAGATCGCAGAATATGTAGAAACTTCAAAATGGCAAGTCGGAGCGTGTGCTGGCTGGCAGCAGAGTGCTGCACCTTGTTTAAAGCATTTCGCACGTAAATAACACGTTTCGCACGAGTTCGCAGCAGATCGCGGAATATGTAGAAACTTCAAATCTGCATGTCGGAGCGTGCCCTGGCTGGCAGCAGAGTGCTGCACCTTGTTTAAAGCATTTCGCACGTAAATAACACGTTTCGTACGAGTTCGCAGCAGATCGCGGAATATGTAGAAACTTCAAATCTGCATGTCGGAGCGTGTGCTTGCTGGCAGCAGAGTGCTGCACCTTGTTTAAAGCATTTCGCACGTAAATAACACGTTTCGCACGAGTTCGCAGCGGATCGGGGAATATGTAGAAACTTCAAATCTGCATGTCGGAGCGTGCGCTGGCTGGCAGCAGAGTGCTGCACCATGTTTAAAGCATTTCGCACGTAAATAACACGTTTCGCACGAGTTCGCAGCAGATCGCGGAATATGTAGAAACTTCAAATCTGCATGTCGGAGCGTGTGCTTGCTGGCAGCAGAGTGCTGCACCTTGTTTAAAGCATTTCGCACGTAAATAACACGTTTCGCACGAGTTCGCAGCAGATCGCGGAATATGTAGAAACTTCAAATCTGCATGTCGGAGCGTGCGCTTGCTGGCAGCAGAGTGCTGCACCTTGTTTAAAGCATTTCGCACGTAAATAACACGTTTCGCACGAGTTCGCAGCAGATCGCGGAATATGTAGAAACTTCAAATCTGCATGTCGGAGCGTGCGCTTGCTGGCAGCAGAGTGCTGCACCTTGTTTAAAGCATTTCGCACGTAAATAACACGTTTCGCACCAGTTTGCAGCAGATCGCGGAATATGTAGAAACTTCAAATCTGCATGTCGGAGCGTGTGCTGGCTGGCAGCAGAGTGCTGCACCATGTTTAAAGCATTTCGCACGTAAATAACACGTTACGCACGAGTTCGCAGCAGATCGCGGAATATGTAGAAACTTCAAATCTGCATGTCGGAGCGTGCGCTGACTGGCAGCAGAGTGCTGCACCATGTTTAAAGCATTTCGCACGTAAATAACACGTTTCGGACGAGTTCGCAGCAGATCGCGGAATATGTAGAAACTTCAAATCTGCATGTCGGAGCGTGCGCTTGCTGTCAGCAGAGTGCTGCACCTTGTTTAAAGCATTTCGCACGTAAATAACACGTTTCGCACGAGTTCGAAGCTGATCGCGGAATATGTAGAAACTTCAAATCTGCATGTCGGAGCGTGTGCTTGCTGGCAGCAGAGTGCTGCACCTTGTTTAAAGCATTTCGCACGTAAATAACACGTTTCGCACGAGTTCGCAGCAGATCGCGGAATATGTAGAAACTTCAAATCTGCATGTCGGAGCGTGAGCTTGCTGGCAGCAGAGTGCTGCACCTTGTTTAAAGCATTTCGCACGTAAATAACACGTTTCGCACGAGTTCGCAGCAGATCGCGGAATATGTAGAAACTTCAAATCTGCATGTCGGAGCGTGCGCTTGCTGGCAGCAGAGTGCTGCACCTTGTTTAAAGCATTTCGCACGTAAATAACACGTTTCGCACGAGTTCGCAGCAGATCGCGGAATCTGTAGAAACTTCAAATCTGCATGTCGGAGCGTGTGCTGGCTGGCAGCAGAGTGCTGCACCTTGTTTAAAGCATTTCGCACGTAAATAACACGTTTCGCACGAGTTCGCAGCAGATCGCGGAATATGTAGAAACTTCAAATCTGCATGTCGGAGCGTGCGCTGGCTGGCAGCAGAGTGCTGCACCTTGTTTAAAGCATTTCGCACGTAAATAACACGTTTCGCACGAGTTTGCAGCAGATCGCGGAATATGTAGAAACTTCAAATCTGCATTTCGGAGCGTGTGCTGGCTTGCAGCAGAGTGCTGCACCTTGTTTAAAGCATTTCGCACGTAAATAACACGTTTCGCACAAGTTCGAAGCAGATCGCGGAATATGTAGAAACTTCAAATCTGCATGTCGGAGCGTGTGCTGGCTGGCAGCAGAGTGCTGCACCTTGTTTAAAGCATTTCGCACGTAAATAACACGTTTCGCACTAGTTCGCAGCAGATCGCGGAATATGTAGAAACTTCAAATCTGCATGTCGGAGCGTGCGCTTGCTGGCAGCAGAGTGCTGCACTTGTTTAAAAGCATTTCGCACGTAAATAACACGTTTTGCACGAGTTCGCAGCAGATCGCGGAATACGTAGAATCTTCAAATCTGCATGTCGGAGCGTGTGCTGGCTGGCAGCAGAGTGCTGCACCTTGTTTAAAGCATTTCGCACGTAAATAACACGTTTCGCACGAGTTCACAGCAGATCGCGGAATATGTAGAAACTTCAAATCTGCATGTCGGAGCGTGTGCTTGCTGGCAGCAGAGTGCTGCACCTTGTTTAAAGCATTTCGCACGTAAATAACACGTTTCGCACCAGTTCGCAGCAGATCGCTGAATACGTAGAAACTTCAAATCTGCGTGTTGGAGCGTGCCCTGGCTGGCAGCAGAGTGCTGCACCTTGTTTAAAGCATTTCGCACGTAAATAACACGTTTCGCACGAGTTCGCAGCAGATCGCGGAATATGTAGAAACTTCAAATCTGCATGTCGGAGCGTGCGCTTGCTGGCAGCAGAGTGCTGCACCTTGTTTAAAGCATTTCGCACGTAAATAACACGTTTCGCACGAGTTCGCAGCAGATCGCGGAATATGTAGAAACTTCAAATCTGCATGTCGGAGCGTGTGCTTGCTGGCAGCAGAGTGCTGCACCTTGTTTAAAGCATTTCGCACGTAAATAACACGTTTCGCACCAGTTCGCAGCAGATCGCGGAATATGTAGAAACTTCAAATCTGCATGTCGGAGCGTGAGCTTGCTGGCAGCAGAGTGCTGCACCTTGTTTAAAGCATTTCGCACGTAAATAACACGTTTCGCGCACGAGTTCGCAGCAGATCGCGGAATATGTAGAAACTTCAAATCTGCATGTCGGAGCGTGAGCTTGCTGGCAGCAGAGTGCTGCACCTTGTTTAAAGCATTTCGCACGTAAATAACACGTTTCGCACGAGTTTGCAGCAGATCGCGGAATATGTAGAAACTTCAAATCTGCATGTCGGAGCGTGCGCTGGCTGGCAGCAGAGTGCTGCACCTTGTTTAAAGCATTTCGCACGTAAATAACACGTTTCGCACGAGTTCGCAGCAGATCGCGGAATATGTAGAAACTTCAAATCTGCATGTCGGAGCGTGCGCTTGCTGGCAGCAGAGTGCTGCACCTTGTTTAAAGCATTTCGCACGTAAATAACACGTTTCGCACGAGTTCGCAGCAGATCGCGGAATATGTAGAAACTTCAAATCTGCATGTCGGAGCGTGTGCTTGCTGGCAGCAGAGTGCTGCACCTTGTTTAAAGCATTTCGCACGTAAATAACACGTTTCGCACCAGTTCGCAGCAGATCGCGGAATATGTAGAAACTTCAAATCTGCATGTCGGAGCGTGCCCTGGCTGGCAGCAGAGTGCTGCACCTTGTTTAAAGCATTTCGCACGTAAATAACACGTTTCGCTCCAGTTTGCAGCAGATCGCGGAATATGTAGAAACTTCAAATCTGCATGTCGAAGCGTAAGCTTGCTGGCAGCAGAGTGCTGCACCTTGTTTAAAGCATTTCGCACGTAAATAACACGTTTCGCACGAACTCGCGGCAGATCGCGGAATATGCAGAAACTTCAAATCTGCATGTCGGAGCGTGCGCTTGCTGGCAGCAGAGTGCTGCACTTGTTTAAAGCATTTCGCACGTAAATAACACGTTTCGCACGAGTTCGCAGCAGATCGCGGAATCTGTAGAAAGTTCAAATCTGCATGTCGGAGCGTGTGCTGGCTTGCAGCAGAGTGCTGCACCTTGTTTAAAGCATTTCGCACGTAAATAACACGTTTCGCACGAGTTCGCAGCAGATCGCGGAATCTGTAGAAAGTTCAAATCTGGATATCGGAGCGTGTGCTGGCTTGCAGCAGAGTGCTGCACCTTTTTAAAGCATTTCGCACGTAAATAACACGTCTCGCACCAATTCGCAGCAGATCGCGGAATATGTAGAAACTTCAAATCTGCGTGTCGGAGCGTGCCCTGGCTGGCAGCAGAGTGCTGCACCTTGTTTAAAGCATTTCGCACGTAAATAACACGTTTCGCACCAGTTTGCAGCAGATCGCGGAATATGTAGAAACTTCAAATCTGCATGTCGAAGCGTGAGCTTGCTGGCAGCAGAGTGCTGCACCTTGTTTAAAGCATTTCGCACGTAAATAACACGTTTCGCACGAACTCGCGGCAGATCGCGGAATATGTAGAAACTTCAAATCTGCATGTAGGAGCGTGCGCTTGCTGGCAGCAGAGTGCTGCACATGTTTAAAGCATTTCGCACGTAAACAACACGTTTCGCACGAGTTCGCAGCAGATCGCGGAATATGTAGAAACTTCAAATCTGCATGTCGGAGCGTGAGCTTGCTGGCAGCAGAGTGCTGCACCTTGTTTAAAGCATTTCGCACGTAAATAACACGTTTCGCACGAGTTCGCAGCAGATCGCGGAATCTGTAGAAAGTTCAAATCTGCATGTCGGAGCGTGTGCTGGCTTGCAGCAGAGTGCTGCACCTTGTTTAAAGCATTTCGCACGTAAATAACACGTTTCGCACGAGTTCGCGGCAGATCGCGGAATATGTAGAAACTTCAAATCTGCATGTCGGAGCGTGCGCTTGCTGGCAGCAGAGTGCTGCACCTTGTTTAAAGCATTTCGCACGTAAATAACACGTTTCGCACGAGTTTGCAGCAGATCGCGGAATATGTAGAAACTTCAAATCTGCATTTCGGAGCGTGTGCTGGCTGGCAGCAGAGTGCTGCACCTTGTTTAAAGCATTTCGCACGTAAATAACACGTTTCGCACCAGTTTGCAGCAGATCGCGGAATATGTAGAAACTTCAAATCTGCATGTCGGAGCGTGCGCTTGCTGGCAGCAGAGTGCTGCACCTTGTTTAAAGCATTTCGCACGTAAATAACACGTTTCGCACGAGTTCGCAGCAGATCGCGGAATATGTAGAAACTTCAAATCTGCATGTCGGAGCGTGCGCTTGCTGGCAGCAGAGTGCTGCACCTTGTTTAAAGCATTTCGCACGTAAATAACACGTTTCGCACGAGTTCGCAGCAGATCGCGGAATATGTAGAAACTTCAAATCTGCATGTCGGAGCGTGCGCTGGCTGGCAGCAGAGTGCTGCACCTTGTTTAAAGCATTTCGCACGTAAATAACACGTTTCGCTCCAGTTTGCAGCAGATCGCGGAATATGTAGAAACTTCAAATCTGCATGTCGGAGCGTGAGCTGGCTGGCAGCAGAGTGCTGCACCTTGTTTAAAGCATTTCGCACGTAAATAACACGTTTCGCACGAGTTCGCGGCAGATCGCGGAATATGTAGAAACTTTCAAATCTGCATGTCGGAGCGTGCGCTTGCTGGCAGCAGAGTGCTGCACCTTGTTTAAAGCATTTCGCACGTAAATAACACGTTTCGCACGAGTTCGCAGCAGATCGGGGAATATGTAGAAACTTCAAATCTGCATGTCGGAGCGTGTGCTTGGCTGGCAGCAGAGTGCTGCACCTTGTTTAAAGCATTTCGCACGTAAATAACACGTTTCGCACGAGTTCGCAGCAGATCGCGGAATATGTAGAAACTTCAAATCTGCATGTCGGAGCGTGCGCTTGCTGGCAGCAGAGTGCTGCACCTTGTTTAAAGCATTTCGCACGTAAATAACACGTTTCGCACGAGTTTGCAGCAGATCGCGGAATATGTAGAAAGTTCAAATCTGCATGTCGGAGCGTGTGCTGGCTTGCAGCAGAGTGCTGCACCTTGTTTAAAGCATTTCGCACGTAAATAACACGTTTCGCACCAATTCGCAGCAGATCGCGGAATATGTAGAAACTTCAAATCTGCGTGTCGGAGCGTGCCCTGGCTGGCAGCAGAGTGCTGCACCTTGTTTAAAGCATTTCGCACGTAAATAACACGTTTCGCTCCAGTTTGCAGCAGATCGCGGAATATGTAGAAACTTCAAATCTGCATGTCGAAGCGTAAGCTTGCTGGCAGCAGAGTGCTGCACCTTGTTTAAAGCATTTCGCACGTAAATAACACGTTTCGCACGAACTCGCGGCAGATCGCAAAATATGCAGAAACTTCAAATCTGCATGCATGAGCGTGCGCTTGCTGGCAGCAGAGTGCTGCACTTGTTTAAAGCATTTCGCACGTAAATAACACGTTTCGCACGAGTTCGCAGCAGATCGCGGAATCTGTAGAAAGTTCAAATCTGCATGTCGGAGCGTGTGCTGGCTTGCAGCAGAGTGCTGCACCTTGTTTAAAGCATTTCGCACGTAAATAACACGTTTCGCACCAGTTCGCAGCAGATCGCGGAATATGTAGAAACTTCAAATCTGCATGTCGGAGCGTGAGCTTGCTGGCAGCAGAGTGCTGCACCTTGTTTAAAGCATTTCGCACGTAAATAACACGTTTCGCACCAGTTCGCAGCAGATCGCGGAATATGTAGAAACTTCAAATCTGCATGTCGGAGCGTGTGCTTGCTGGCAGCAGAGTGCTGCACCTTGTTTAAAGCATTTCGCACGTAAATAACACGTTTCGCACGAGTTCGCAGCAGATCGCGGAATATGTATAAACTTCAAATCTGCATGTCGGAGCGTGCGCTTGCTGGCAGCAGAGTGCTGCACCTTTGTTTAAAGCATTTCGCACGTAAATAACACGTTTCGCACGAGTTCGCAGCAGATCGCGGAATATGTAGAAAACTTCAAATCTACATTTCGGAGCGTGCGCTGGCTGGCAGCAGAGTGCTGCACCTTGTTTAAAGCATTTCGCACGTAAATAACACGTTTCGCACCAGTTCGCAGCAGATCGCGGAATATGTAGAAACTTCAAATCTGCATGTCGGAGCGTGAGCTTGCTGGCAGCAGAGTGCTGCACCTTGTTTAAAGCATTTCGCACGTAAATAACACGTTTCGCACGAGTTTCCAGCAGATCGCGGAATATGTAGAAACTTCAAATCTGCATTTCGGAGCGTGCGCTTGCTGGCAGCAGAGTGCTGCACCTTGTTTTTAAAGCATTTCGCACGTAAATAACACGTTTCGCACCAGTTTGCAGCAGATCGCGGAATATGTAGAAACTTCAAATCTGCATGTCGGAGCGTGTGCTTGCTGGCAGCAGAGTGCTGCTCCTTGTTTAAAGCATTTTTCGCACGTAAATAACACGTTTCGCACCAGTTTGCAGCAGATCGCGGAATATGTAGAAACTTCAAATCTGCATGTCGGAGCGTGCGCTTGCTGGCAGCAGAGTGCTGCACCTTGTTTAAAGCATTTCGCACGTAAATAACACGTTTCGCACGAGTTCGCAGCAGATCGCGGAATATGTAGAAAAAGTTCAAATCTGCATGTCGGAGCGTGTGCTTGCTGGCAGCAGAGTGCTGCACCTTGTTTAAAGCATTTCGCACGTAAATAACACGTTTCGCACGAGTTCGCAGCAGATCGCGGAATATGTAGAAACTTCAAATCTGCGTGTCGGAGCGTGCCCTGGCTGGCAGCAGAGTGCTGCACCTTGTTTAAAGCATTTCGCACGTAAATAACACGTTTCGCACCAGTTCGCAGCAGATCGCGGAATATGTAGAAACTTCAAATCTGCATGTCGGAGCGTGAGCTTGCTGGCAGCAGAGTGCTGCACCTTGTTTAAAGCATTTCGCACGTAAATAACACGTTTCGCACGAACTCGCGGCAGATCGCGGAATATGTAGAAACTTCAAATCTGCATGTCGGAGCGTGCGCTTGCTGGCAGCAGAGTGCTGCACCTTGTTTAAAGCATTTCGCACGTAAATAACACGTTTCGCACTAGTTTCGCAGCAGATCGCGGAATATGTAGAAACTTCAAATCTGCATGTCGGAGCGTGTGCTGGCTGGCAGCAGAGTGCTGCACCTTGTTTAAAGCATTTCGCACGTAAATAACACGTTTCGCACGAGTTCGCAGCAGATCGCGGAATCTGTAGAAACTTCAAATCTGCATGTCGGAGCGTGTGCTGGCTTGCAGCAGAGTGCTGCACCTTGTTTAAAGCATTTCGCACGTAAATAACACGTTTCGCACCAATTCGCAGCAGATCGCGGAATATGTAGAAACTTCAAATCTGCGTGTCGGAGCGTGCCCTGGCTGGCAGCAGAGTGCTGCACCTTGTTTAAAGCATTTCGCACGTAAATAACACGTTTCGCTCCAGTTTGCAGCAGATCGCGGAATATGTAGAAACTTCAAATCTGCATGTCGAAGCGTGAGCTTGCTGGCAGCAGAGTGCTGCACCTTGTTTAAAGCATTTCGCACGTAAATAACACGTTTCGCACGAACTCGCGGCAGATCGCGGAAATATGTAGAAACTTCAAATCTGCATGTCGGAGCGTGCGCTTGCTGGCAGCAGAGTGCTGCACCTTGTTTAAAGCATTTCGCACGTAAATAACACGTTTCGCACGAGTTCGAAGCAGATCGCGGAATATGTAGAAACTTCAAATCTGCATGTCGGAGCGTGTGCTGGCTGGCAGCAGAGTGCTGCACCTTGTTTAAAGCATTTCGCACGTAAATAACACGTTTCGCACCAGTTCGCAGCAGATCGCGGAATATGTAGAAACTTCAAATCTGCATGTCGGAGCGTGTGCTGGCTTGCAGCAGAGTGCTGCACCTTGTTTAAAGCATTTCGCACGTAAATAACACGTTTCGCACGAGTTCGCAGCAGATCGCGGAATATGTAGAAACTTCAAATCTGCATGTCGGAGCGTGCGCTGGCTGGCAGAAAAGTGCTGCACCTTGTTTAAAGCATTTCGCACGTAAATAACACGTTTCACACGAGTTCACAGAAGATCGCGGAATATGTAGAAACTTCAAATCTGCATGTCGGAGCGTGTGCTTGCTCGCAGCAGAGTGCTGCACCTTGTTTAAAGCATTTCGCACGTAAATAACACGTTTCGCACGAGTTTGCAGCAGATCGCGGAATATGTAGAAACTTCAAATCTGCATGTCGGAGCGTGCGCTTGCTGGCAGCAGAGTGCTGCACCTTGTTTAAAGCATTTCGCACGTAAATAACACGTTTCGCACGAGTTCGCAGCAGATCGCGGAATATGTAGAAACTTCAAATCTGCATGTCGGAGCGTGAGCTGGCTGGCAGCAGAGTGCTGCACCTTGTTTAAAGCATTTCGCACGTAAATAACACGTTTCGCACCAGTTCGCAGCAGATCGCGGAATATGTAGAAACTTCAAATCTGCATGTCGGAGCGTGCGCTTGCTGGCAGCAGAGTGCTGCACCTTGTTTAAAGCATTTCGCACGTAAATAACACGTTTCGCACCAGTTTCGCAGCAGATCGCGGAATATGTAGAAACTTCAAATCTGCATGTCGGAGCGTGAGCTTGCTGGCAGCAGAGTGCTGCACCTTGTTTAAAGCATTTCGCACGTAAATAACACGTTTCGCACCAGTTCGCAGCAGATCGCGGAATATGTAGAAACTTCAAATCTGCATGTCGGAGCGTGCGCTTGCTGGCAGCAGAGTGCTGCACCTTGTTTAAAGCATTTCGCACGTAAATAACACGTTTCACACGAGTTCGCAGAAGATCGCGGAATATGTAGAAACTTCAAATCTGCATGTCGGAGCGTGTGCTGACTGGCAGCAGAGTGCTGCACCTGTGTTCAAAGCATTTCGCACTTAAAAAACACGTTTCGCACAAGTTTCGCAGCAGATCGCGGAATCTGTAGAAAGTTCAAATCTGCATGTCGGAGCGTGTGCTGGCTGGCAGCAGAGTGCTGCACCTTGTTTAAAGCATTTCGCACGTAAATAACACGTTTCGCACCAGTTCGCAGCAGATCGCGGAATATGTAGAAACTTCAAATCTGCATGTCGGAGCGTGCCCTGGCTGGCAGCAGAGTGCTGCACCTTGTTTAAAGCATTTCGCACGTAAATAACACGTTTCGCACCAGTTTGCAGCAGATCGCGGAATATGTAGAAACTTCAAATCTGCATGTCGGAGCGTGTGCTTGCTGGCAGCAGAGTGCTGCACCTTGTTTAAAGCATTTCGCACGTAAATAACACGTTTCGCACGAGTTCGCAGCAGATCGCGGAATATGTAGAAACTTCAAATCTGCATGTCGGAGCGTGCGCTTGCTGGCAGCAGAGTGCTGCACCTTGTTTAAAGCATTTCGCACGTAAATAACACGTTTCGCACGAGTTCGCAGCAGATCGCGGAATATGTAGAAACTTCAAATCTGCATGTCGGAGCGTGTGCTGGCTTGCAGCAGAGTGCTGCACCTTGTTTAAAGCATTTCGCACGTAAATAACACGTTTCGCACGAGTTCGCAGCAGATCGCGGAATATGTAGAAACTTCAAATCTGCATGTCGGAGCGTGCCCTGGCTGGCAGCAGAGTGCTGCACCTTGTTTAAAGCATTTCGCACGTAAATAACACGTTTCGCACGAGTTCGCAGCAGATCGCGGAATATGTAGAAACTTCAAATCTGCATGTCGGAGCGTGTGCTGGCTGGCAGCAGAGTGCTGCACCTTGTTTAAAGCATTTCGCACGTAAATAACACGTTTCGCACGAGTTCGCAGCAGATCGCGGAATATGTAGAAACTTCAAATCTGCATGTCGGAGCGTGCGCTTGCTGGCAGCAGAGTGCTGCACCTTGTTTAAAGCATTTCGCACGTAAATAACACGTTTCGCACGAGTTCGCGGCAGATCGCGGAATATGTAGAAACTTCAAATCTGCATGTCGGAGCGTGCGCTTGGCTGGCAGCAGAGTGCTGCACCTTGTTTAAAGCACTTCGCACGTAAATAACACGTTTCGCACGAGTTCGCAGCAGATCGCGGAATATGTAGAAACTTCAAATCTGCATGTCGGAGCGTGAGCTTGCTGGCAGCAGAGTGCTGCACCTTGTTTAAAGCATTTCGCACGTAAATAACACGTTTCGCACCAGTTTCGCAGCAGATCGCGGAATATGTAGAAACTTCAAATCTGCATGTCGGAGCGTGAGCTTGCTGGCAGCAGAGTGCTGCACCTTGTTTAAAGCATTTCGCACGTAAATAACACGTTTCGCACGAGTTCGCAGCAGATCGCGGAATATGTAGAAACTTCAAATCTGCATGTCGGAGCGTGCGCTTGCTGGCAGCAGAGTGCTGCACCTTGTTTAAAGCATTTCGCACGTAAATAACACGTTTCGCACCAATTCGCAGCAGATCGCGGAATATGTAGAAACTTCAAATCTGCATGTCGGAGCGTGCGCTTGCTCGCAGCAGAGTGCTGCACCTTGTTTAAAGCATTTCGCACGTAAATAACACGTTTCGCACGAGTTTGCAGCAGATCGCGGAATATGTAGAAACTTCAAATCTGCATTTCGGAGCGTGTGCTTGCTGGCAGCAGAGTGCTGCATCTTGTTTAAAGCATTTCGCACGTAAATAACACGTTTCGCACCAGTTCGCAGCAGATCGCGGAATATGTAGAAACTTCAAATCTGCATGTCGGAGCGTGCCCTGGCTGGCAGCAGAGTGCTGCACCTTGTTTAAAGCATTTCGCACGTAAATAACACGTTTCGCACGAGTTCGCAGCAGATCGCGGAATATGTAGAAACTTCAAATCTGCATGTCGGAGCGTGTGCTTGCTGGCAGCAGAGTGCTGCACCTTGTTTAAAGCATTTCGCACGTAAATAACACGTTTCGCACGAGTTCGCAGCAGATCGCGGAATATGTAGAAACTTCAAATCTGCATGTCGGAGCGTGCGCTTGCTGGCAGCAGAGTGCTGCACCTTGTTTAAAGCATTTCGCACGTAAATAACACGTTTCGCACGAGTTCGCAGCAGATCGCGGAATCTGTAGAAAGTTCAAATCTGCATGTCGGAGCGTGTGCTGGCTTGCAGCAGAGTGCTGCACCTTGTTTAAAGCATTTCGCACGTAAATAACACGTTTCGCACCAGTTCGCAGCAGATCGCGGAATATGTAGAAACTTCAAATCTGCATGTCGGAGCGTGCCCTGGCTGGCAGCAGAGTGCTGCACCTTGTTTAAAGCATTTCGCACGTAAATAACACGTTTCGCTCCAGTTTTCAGCAGATCGCGGAATATGTAGAAACTTCAAATCTGCATGTCGAAGCGTGAGCTTGCTGGCAGCAGAGTGCTGCACCTTGTTTAAAGCATTTCGCACGTAAATAACACGTTTCGCACGAACTCGCGGCAGATCGCAAAATATGCAGAAACTTCAAATCTGCATGTCGGAGCGTGCCCTGGCTGGCAGCAGAGTGCTGCACTTGTTTAAAGCATTTCGCACGTAAATAACACGTTTCGCACGAGTTCGCAGCAGATCGCGGAATCTGTAGAAAGTTCAAATCTGCATGTCGGAGCGTGTGCTGGCTTGCAGCAGAGTGCTGCACCTTGTTTAAAGCATTTCGCACGTAAATAACACGTTTCGCACCAGTTTGCAGCAGATCGCGGAATATGTAGAAACTTCAAATCTGCATGTCGGAGCGTGTGCTTGCTGGCAGCAGAGTGCTGCACTTGTTTAAAGCATTTCGCACGTAAATAACACGTTTCGCACGAGTTTGCAGCAGATCGCCGAATCTGTAGAAAGTTCAAATCCTCATGTCGGAGCGTGTGCTGGCTTGCAGCAGAGTGCTGCACCTTGTTTAAAGCATTTCGCACGTAAATAACACGTTTCGCACGAGTTCGCAGCAGATCGCGGAATCTGTAGAAAGTTCAAATCTGCATGTCGGAGCGTGTGCTGGCTGGCAGCAGAGTGCTGCACCTTGTTTAAAGCATTTCGCACGTAAATAACACGTTTCGCACTAGTTTGCAGCAGATCGCGGAATATGTAGAAACTTCAAATCTGCATGTCGGAGCGTGCGCTTGCTGGCAGCAGAGTGCTGCACCTTGTTTAAAGCATTTCGCACGTAAATAACACGTTTCGCACGAGTTCGCAGCAGATCGCGGAATATGTAAAATCTTCAAATCTGCATGTCGGAGCGTGAGCTTGCTGGCAGCAGAGTGCTGCACCTTGTTTAAAGCATTTCGCACGTAAATAACACGTTTCGCACCAGTTTGCAGCAGATCGCGGAATATGTAGAAACTTCAAATCTGCATGTCGGAGCGTGCCCTGGCTGGCAGCAGAGTGCTGCACCTTGTTTAAAGCATTTCGCACGTAAATAACACGTTTCGCACCAGTTTGCAGCAGATCGCGGAATATGTAGAAACTTCAAATCTGCATGTCGGAGCGTGTGCTTGCTGGCAGCAGAGTGCTGCACCTTGTTTAAAGCATTTCGCACGTAAATAACACGTTTCGCACGAACTCGCGGCAGATCGCGGAATATGTAGAAACTTCAAATCTGCATGTCGGAGCGTGCGCTTGCTGGCAGCAGAGTGCTGCACTTGTTTAAAGCATTTCGCACGTAAATAACACGTTTCGCACGAGTTCGCAGCAGATCGCGGAATCTGTAGAAAGTTCAAATCTGCATGTCGGAGCGTGTGCTGGCTTGCAGCAGAGTGCTGCACCTTGTTTAAAGCATTTCGCACGTAAATAACACGTTTCGCACGAGTTCGCAGCAGATCGCGGAATCTGTAGAAAGTTCAAATCTGCATGTCGGAGCGTGTGCTGGCTTGCAGCAGAGTGCTGCACCTTGTTTAAAGCATTTCGCACGTAAATAACACGTTTCGCACCAATTCGCAGCAGATCGCGGAATATGTAGAAACTTCAAATCTGCGTGTCGGAGCGTGCCCTGGCTGGCAGCAGAGTGCTGCACCTTGTTTAAAGCATTTCGCACGTAAATAACACGTTTCGCTCCAGTTTGCAGCAGATCGCGGAATATGTAGAAACTTCAAATCTGCATGTCGAAGCGTGAGCTTGCTGGCAGCAGAGTGCTGCACCTTGTTTAAAGCATTTCGCACGTAAATAACACGTTTCGCACGAACTCGCGGCAGATCGCAAAATATGCAGAAACTTCAAATCTGCATGTAGGAGCGTGCGCTTGCTGGCAGCAGAGTGCTGCACCTTGTTTAAAGCATTTCGCACGTAAATAACACGTTTCGCACGAGTTCGCAGCAGATCGCGGAATATGTAGAAACTTCAAATCTGCATGTCGGAGCGTGAGCTTGCTGGCAGCAGAGTGCTGCACCTTGTTTAAAGCATTTCGCACGTAAATAACACGTTTCGCACGAGTTCGCGGCAGATCGCGGAATCTGTAGAAAGTTCAAATCTGCATGTCGAAGCGTGTGCTGGCTTGCAGCAGAGTGCTGCACCTTGTTTAAAGCATTTCGCACGTAAATAACACGTTTCGCACGAGTTCGCAGCAGATCGCGGAATATGTAGAAACTTCAAATCTGCATGTCGGAGCGTGCGCTTGCTGGCAGCAGAGTGCTGCACCTTGTTTAAAGCATTTCGCACGTAAATAACACGTTTCGCACCAGTTTGCAGCAGATCGCGGAATATGTAGAAACTTCAAATCTGCATGTCGAAGCGTGTGCTGGCTGGCAGCAGAGTGCTGCACCTTGTTTAAAGCATTTCGCACGTAAATAACACGTTTCGCACCAGTTTGCAGCAGATCGCGGAATATGTAGAAACTTCAAATCTGCATGTCGGAGCGTGCGCTTGCTGGCAGCAGAGTGCTGCACCTTGTTTAAAGCATTTCGCACGTAAATAACACGTTTCGCACGAGTTCGCGGCAGATCGCGGAATATGTAGAAACTTCAAATCTGCATGCATGAGCGTGCGCTTGCTGGCAGCAGAGTGCTGCACTTGTTTAAAGCATTTCGCACGTAAATAACACGTTTCGCACGAGTTCGCAGCAGATCGCGGAATCTGTAGAAACTTCAAATCTGCGTGTCGGAGCGTGCCTGGCTGGCAGCAGAGTGCTGCACCTTGTTTAAAGCATTTCGCACGTAAATAACACGTTTCGCACCAATTCGCAGCAGATCGCGGAATATGTAGAAACTTCAAATCTGCATGTCGGAGCGTGAGCTTGCTGGCAGCAGAGTGCTGCACTTGTTTAAAGCATTTCGCACGTAAATAACACGTTTCGCACAAGTTCGCAGCAGATCGCGGAATCTGTAAAAAGTTCAAATCTGCATATCGGAGCGTGTGCTGGCTGGCAGCAGAGTGCTGCACCTTGTTTAAAGCATTTCGCACGTAAATAACACGTTTCGCACGAGTTCGAAGCAGATCGCGGAATCTGTAGAAAGTTCAAATCTGCATATCGGAGCGTATGGTGGCTTGCAGCAGAGTGCTTCACCTTGTTTAAAGCATTTCGCACGTAAATAACACGTTTCGCACTAGTTTGCAGCAGATCGCGGAATATGTAGAAAACTTCAAATCTGCATGTCGGAGCGTGCGCTTGCTGGCAGTAGAGTGCTGCACCTTGTTTAAAGCATTTCGCACGTAAATAACACGTTTCGCACCAGTTTGCAGCAGATCGCGGAATATGTAGAAACTTCAAATCTGCATGTCGGAGCGTGTGCTTGCTGGCAGCAGAGTGCTGCACCTTGTTTAAAGCATTTCGCACGTAAATAACACGTTTCGCACCAAATCGCAGCAGATCGCGGAATATGTAGAAACTTCAAATCTGCATGTCGGAGCGTGCCCTGGCTGGCAGCAGAGTGCTGCACCTTGTTTAAAGCATTTCGCACGTAAATAACACGTTTCGCACCAGTTTGCAGCAGATCGCGGAATATGTAGAAACTTCAAATCTGCATGTCGGAGCGTAAGCTTGCTGGCAGCAGAGTGCTGCACCTTGTTTAAAGCATTTCGCACGTAAATAACACGTTTCGC
>WPIO01000484.1:0-38212 GCA_009760855.2 Cristatella mucedo | reverse complement strand
GCACAAAGTCATAAAGACCATGTGGGTGTTATGCAGGAGAGTTTTGTATAGCGCACTCACAGCCTAAGCGGCTTTCGGTACGCATTCGGTAGCCAACAGACTTCGTCTCACGCAACAGAGAGAAAGTGGGAAGCATTGCAGAGTCAGGAGAGCAGTTGAGGTAGTGAGTAGCATAGAAGTAGCAGCTCAGGACCGCTGAAAAGGATGTGCCATAGTCGGCAGTAGGAGAGTAGTTATCGTTGCGTAAGAATTGTGGAAGCGAATTCCGCAATCTAGGACCTGCAGAGCTTAAGCTTCTGTGACCAACTGTCTTTAAGCGTTACTCCCCATTCAATTGCATTTCCCTTTGCAGCAAATGTAAAGCGCCTAGAGAGAGAGAGAGAGAGAGAGAGAGAGAGAGAGAGAGAGAGAGAGAGAGAGAGAGAGAGAGAGAGAGAGAGAGATTGAGCTCTCTGAGGGCGCTTTATCAAGTGCATTATTATTATTATTATAAAAAAAATTGGCAAGCTCAATCAAGCACTGTTGTGGAATGGAATTTCATTCCAAAAATCAATAAAGTAATTGTACGAAATGTGAGTGGTCCATATTTCTGAAAGAAAATCTAGGCAACCTGTCATAGCAAAGTAGTGAACTTTTTTAGAGCTTTGTCTTCCAGGAAAGTTGCATTTCATTGAATGATGTTTTGCCTTGGGTTTCAGGTAGCCGTAAGTAGAATGCTTTTACCGGATTTAGCTATTTTATGTTAAAAAATACAGGAGGTAATATTAATAACACTTCGGTGTTAAACTGTGAAGTAACGATTTTTATGTTTTTCTGATTCCGCTCACAAATCTTCATTACCAACGGATTGCAATCTTAAACGAAAAGTTATCGCTCATTGCTAGGCGAATTTCAAAATGTGAGTTCAAAAGGACATATGTATTTCTACAAGTATTTTTTCAGTACTTGATTGGCCACTATAATTATCTAAAAGACAGCTACCGCAGACTGTTTTGAAGTGTCTCACTATACCTGCATTTACCTACAAAAGTCTAAAAACTGCAAAATACGGGATTCCAAACTCAAAAGCCGTCAATCTATCTATCTATCTATCTATCTATCTATATATCTATCTATCTCTCTTCTCTCTCTCTCTCTCTCTCTCTCTCTCTCTCTCTATATATATATATATATATACATATATATATATATGTATATGTATTCAGAAGGCGCGTGATAATAAAAATAACAACCCATTTGCATAGCGCCCTCAAGGAACTGAATCAATCTATTGGAACTTTTAAAGATGCTTTATAGAAAGTATTACTAAATGGTTGGCGGAAAAATGGGTGTAGTTAAAGACTGTCATGGTGTTAAGCGAAATTAGCTGCTGCTGATCTGCTACACTTATAACATTATACCCGTCCGATTCTCGGCGTCTTACTGCCACTGTCTTTTAGGTTTCTCATGTAAAGAACCGGATAAAAGGCTTTTAGAAAGGGACGCTTTTCTACCTTGAAGACAAAACCGAAAAGCCGACACATTGATTCTTACCAACTGTCTTCCGTGCTACAATAACCATGTACGTAGATTTTCTTTAGAATCATATTTGCAAGAGAAACGCTTTCAGGAAAGTAAGGCTTTTCTTAACTAATGTGGGTTTTATCAAATTATTTCAGACAACAAGCTGAAATTTTTCGAAAGACAATTATTTCAATCAAACTAACAACTCAGCTTTAAATTACAACCAAAGCATTATTAAAAATTGGAAATAGTGTTCCAAGAATTTATTCAGTGACAAAATACAGTAATCAAATTCCCATGGTCTTATCGTTAACGAAATCCTAACGTTTCAAAGGGTTCTTTTCAAGTGAAGCTACATTGCGTTCGATGTCTTCAATTCTTATCTTCAATGCTGACAGCAGTCAGGTTACAAAGGGGCAAACAGCAACAAGGAAAGGTTCACAGAGTCTCACCATCTCCAGAGTATCAACGTCATCACAACGGCATCACTTTGTCATGAAAATACGGCAGCATCACTTTAAAATGACAGAATCGCATCATTCCAAGTGGACAGCTGTGAAACGTTTGATAACTACAATGCAGTACGTATATTAGCTTAGACTCTCTGAATCGATAGAAATGAAGGCATTCCATTCTTTTTGAGTAGGTATCGTTAAATACCCCTATTTCCACCAAATCCTACGGTAAACAACTTGAAAAATAGTCCCACAAATATATTCAAAGAAACCCCATTGACCCATTATGTTTACCAAACTCTAAATGATCAATGGCCAGTAACTGCGAAATTCAAGTGAAAGGAACCTACAGCTGGAAATTTTTAGAGAAATCCTAAATCAATCATAAACCTGGTTCAATGAGCTGATGATGGATTACCAGCACGGACCACATTCCATTTTAAGGTGTTTGGGCAAAGTATCATATTTGTACCAAACGTATGCCTTTCTTTCATTACAATACGGAGCAACTGATACAGTGATTCACAAATAACCACTCATTTAAAAATACTAACGCTGCATTCAACTGAAAAGGTTATATCGATTCTATGCTGGTCTAGGATTATCAATAGAGTATTCTAAATGCTTGAGGCCCAGATTGACAGCTTATAGCTGCTTCTCGTATTCAAACGATGATCTCAATTAACAACTAAGGCAGTATAAAAACTAAGGCTGCTGATTACATATCGGAAGCGATGTCGCCACAATTCCATATTTTGCTCTGCTTACAAACGTAGCCCTACGTCCGAAGAATTAAAGCTATATTTGAAAACTTGAACCAAACCTTTTCCTCTTCTTTGGCGAATAGGTCAAGTTTGTTTACCTAACGTCAAGTCCGCCACTTATGCTTGGAGAGAATTAAAATACCTGATTACCGTATTTCGTTCAACTCCTTGTATGACTAGCTATTTCGCTGAAAGATGTTACCAGCAATAGTTTTCAAATATGAGCGTCATTATGATTACCAAGCTTAAGGTGTGTTCTTACTATAGTACAGCCATTTCATGCTAGCTGATAGTTATCAAATGAGTAGCTTTTATTTCCTGGTAAGTGGCTAGTGATATATAAATGAATTATATATATATATATATATGCATATATATATATACACACATATATATATATGTATATATACATATATATATATATATATATATATATATACATACATACACATAAATAAGTGGGTTAAAACATTCAACGTCTTTTGCCTCAGACGAAGACGTTGAAGTTTAAGATCAAGTATTGAATTCCTATTGCTTGTTAGGTGTGGCTGTATATATGAACAGTGACAATCGAGTCTTCGTTACAAAATTGCTATGGCAAGATACTATACCAGCCTTAGTTAATATACCAGCCTTAGTTGCTAATTTAGACATGCGCTAGAAATTGAAACTTGGCTCGTTAAGAACAACATCACTCAGGAACTGGAAAGCTCAGTCCTGAAAGTGAACTTGGCCAGCATATCTCCTGAAGAATATGCCAGCAATACATGTGCCGATCTGCCAAACGATCTTTTAATATGAGTCAAAACCCAGGTCATTTTTGACTTCTCTGAACCGCATCACGTTGTCAAAGCTAGAGCTATCCTAGGTAACATTACCCTAGCCAAACTGGTCAATGCAAATGCTACATTTTGTCCACACTTGTGCGACTCACAGCTCACCTCAATAAGCAACAAAGTAAAGTTTCTGGTAAAAACTCTGAAGCTATTCATGTCTGTCAAGAATGATGAAAATGCTTCGTGGTCTACCAGCCTGCACAATCAGGAGCTTAAAGTTGATGCAACACACTGCTGGCAGGCTTGTCTGTGGTGAGCCTCGCAGCTGCCATTTCATACCCCTTCTTGCCCAACTGATCCAGCTGTCGATGAAGTAGCGTATCGACTTCAAGGCACTCAAGATCACTTGCAGGTCTCTTCATCGGGATAGTTTTGGAGGTAATGTTCGAGCTTTTGACGACCGACGTCGTCGATTCAAATCCTGCATTTGGGTGATTATTTATTGCCAACTGCATGAGGTGGTACAATCCAATTAGACTTCTGCCTCGAAGCCTAGAACTCACTTCCGACTGTTGGAGGTTTCTCCAGTGCAGCATTTGTTACATTCTGATGTGCACGGGTTTGCGAAACCATTTATAGACTCTGGTGTCTGAGTCAATACGAGTAGCAGACTGATATTTCACTTTATCTTAATCCAAAGGAGCTAATAGAAACCAGGGCCGGCATCTTAACAGCCAAACGACGGTGTTCCAGCATCCATAACCACAACGACGCCTGTATCTAGCAGTTCCGAGCTCCCCTAATCGTGCAGTACTCTCGTGCTGGTCCTCGTTTGAGAGAGAACTAGTTTCCTCATTCCCGAGATTCTGTGCAATTGCAGTAGAATCCGAATGTTGTAAGGCAGGAGGATGCAGCCGTCCTGTCAGAGGGCATGCAAGCACAAACATTTCTGTGAGCAGCTGCAATATACAGTATAAAAAACTCTTCGAGTATGCATAAAATGTGAAACACACGAAGTACAGTGCTTAGCTTGCCAGATCAGCATACGATTTCTCAAACCTGGATAGCGTAGCTGGAATGAACTCGTCGGCATGTACATGTGAGTATGTAAGTGTGCACACACGCCCAGGTGTATGTGTGTGTATGTGGGTGTATGTGTGTGTATGTGGGTGTATGTGTGTGTGTGTGTGTGTGTGTGTGTGTGTGTTTGAGAGAGTGCAAGTGTTAGTGTGTGCGTTTGAATGCAAACGTATAAGGTCGCACAGACTCAGATATAGGAAATTTTGCACGTACTTGTTACTTATCAATAGCTAATGCGATAATGGGACCCAGCTGCAATCCAGATAACAACGGAACTAATACTTAGGGATAATCCTCTCACATGTGATTTTAAGTGCTTTTAGTTAACTGAAATGCCTCAATTGTGGCACATTTTCAATGCACCTTACTGAGGTGCTACGGCTCCTTGCGATAGGGATTACCGGCTGGGTGACTGTCTTGTCCTTAAAATGAGTTTTGCCGCTAGTTCTTCGCCTAGTGGTTAGGGTCTCGAATTGTACCACTACGATTTTTAGTTTGAGAATCCTAAAGAATTCCTCTAAGACTCTTCTGCTGCTTTAGAAACGATGCCGTAACACCAGCTGTCCGAAAGGTTACTTGACTATCTGCTGCTCCTTTTCTAACCCTCATTTCTAACCCTCATTCCTAACCCTCATTCCTCATTGCTTTTATTGAGGTTTTTTCTGAAATCAAACTAGAAACTATACCTCTTTGAGGCTGATGTCTTATGGGTTGTCACTTGACCTTCATTATAGGTACGATCGAAATTATCTAATTGAATGTATGTTCATCCATATGGATGCACAGCTAACTTATGCCAACTAGAATCCATATCGCACATATAATGCATGGCTTCTGCTTACGAAAAATTAATATTGATTTTATGTAGTTTCCCTGAAATGCAGGATGTAGTCAGTGCAGTAACATGCAGAGAAGCTCTCTCACGCGCACACACACACACACACACACACACACACACACACACACACACACACACACACACACACATACACACACACACACACACATGCACATGCACACTCACACACACACATGCACACATAAACACACACACACACACTTGCACACACACACATACACACTCAAACACACACACACACACACACGCACACACACACACACACACACACACACACACACACACACACACACATACACACACAGGGCTATCTATTTGAACTCATTGTCGCCTAGTCCAGCTCTGCAAGCTACACCGAGTTCGCACTAGTAGCAGCTTGTGTACCTTCTCTTGACAACCGACAGCAAGCATTTTTCAAAGGTTGAGCATCTACCTGCGTCTGCAGCAGGAACGACTGGTTGTGGCTTCTCACATTTCGTTTCTCACATTCTCACATTCTCACATTCAGCCACAAAACTAAACATCACATAAGAAATAAAATGTTGGTTATGTAACACAGAGTCTTGTCAACATTGTCCTTGACCTACAGCCAGTTGTGGTTGAATATCACCACACAGTGGCGGCTTTTCCAACGTCGCTGTTAGGTTTTTTATTGGAGACTGTATCTTTGGAATGTGTATGCCGTAATTTGATGTTTATAGTTTATATTTTAGATTTCCGGCTTAGCATATAGGCAACCACTCACTTATACGGTGCAAAGTTTAAGGTTTAGCAGGGAAGCTTTGGCAGCTTGAGGATTGCAAAGTTTTGATTGACTGCTAGTTCACTTGCACAGGGTAATTGCAGCATAATTAACTTCACAGTGATAAGCCTACATTGCCTACTCAAGAGGCGATGGACATTCAAAACGGTTCAAAGAGGCAAAGCCTCGGTAGCATAAAACAATATTTTATTGAGAATACAGAAATCAAACACCCCGAGGTAGTGTGCTATCCTCCAAAGTGGGCTATGCATTACAGGGCAGACCGACAGCTCGGTTACTCACAGAGAACCGGGCCCTCATCTTGGCTCGGCCACACAGAACCATGCTTAGTCATAGCTTTCGGAAAAGCTCCTGCTTTGCAGCTTAGATGCCTAGGTCACCATGGCACTGCTCACTACTCGGGTACCAGCACCCGACTGGTCGTACGACGAATGGTGGAACAGCTGCTGACACCCGACCCCTGGACCGAAAGTCGCGTCCGATGCCTGCACACTTTGTCATCTTCCGATTCGAGGCTTACTCCAAAACATCCTTGTCGTTGTCCAGGAGTTTTGCAAACGCGTTCTGTTGGTCCAGGAAGGCTGCATACAGCGCCTTCTTATCGCACCGGTTGTCCTTGGCAGTGCTGAAGGCGTCCTCGACTAAGAAGGACTGCTCCAGGCAGCTCGTGATATCCAAGAAGGAAACACTTTGCTGCAAAAGGAGCCACCCACCAGTGGGCAGGTGTTTGACAAGCCTAGCAGCCAAGGCTCTAACATGAGTTTGTAATGCATCGGCAGGAGCTTGATGGCCCTTAAGTTTCCGGTCCCGAAAAGTCTCTGAGCTTATGTAGTAACATGTTCGAGCAAACTTTCCGAGAGAGAGAGAGAGAGAGAGAGAGAGAGAGAGAGAGAGAGAGAGAGAGAGAGAGAGAGAGAGAGACAGAGACAGAGAGACAGAGAGACAGAGAGACAGAGAGACAGAGACAGAGACAGAGAGGAACGTCTGGATAGTGCAGGCAGACGTTTAGGACAGTGGCGATCAGGCTCCAGCTTGGGTCGAGCCCACGGATTAGAAGCTGTCGGACCCCGGCGACCTGTTGCTTGCTTGACACAGGAGTGTCTCTGGCTCATAGTCCGAGACGTGCCCCAGGAGCTGGCCACCATCTTGAACCATCCTCCGGAACAATCGGTGTAGCAGGGCATAAACTCTACCATCGACGATTTTGCAGCCTCTTGCCTTACCTGCCTAGAGGCTACGAAAAGTCTCTGGGTTACCCTGATATGTTGCCCAGGTTACCGGGAAGCAGGATGCTCGGTGTGGCTCTGCCTGGTTGGACCGGTTGAGCTTCTTCGACGAGGCAGAGGCATGCTGGTCAGGTCTGCTTTGGCTGGTGTGGTTGCCACGTCGGCTACTGCTGTGAGGAAGGAGGCAAAGCTGGCTAGCCCTAACGTCCCTCTAGTCCCACGTGTCACTTGCGACTTTCCCTGCATGACTGACCGTGCGACTGACAGAGGCATCGTTACTAACGTCAAGCTCTGGACCGTCCAAGTGTGATTTGGATATGGCAGGCTTAGGCCAGAGGACCAGTGTCAAGGGAAGGTTAAGTATCCGAGTGAGCTTGAGTGCCCCAGCAGCCAGGGTTTACTCAGGGTTACTAGAAAGGGGCTACGGAGCTTCAGCAGAGCCAGGATGGGAGTTGGCCTACCAGCAAACGACCAGGTTGAGTACTGGAGGCACTGGAAGCATTGATGGTGCCTTTACCAAATTTTGACGACCATCCGACTTTCAGATTCGGGGGTGTGGCAGATGGTTCGAGAGATGGAAGGTAAAATACAGACAAAGTCCTACATACCTAAGTGGTCGATTACTGCTAGCCCGAGCTAGTTTACAGCCACTTAACAGCATATCCAATAGCTTTTGGGACGAATCTTGTTCATCGTACCGTTTGCATTTCTAATGCTTTCTGTGGAGCCGTAAGGAGACTAAACTGGCTGCGCTGGTTGTTCCCTCTTTAGGAGAGCACTGGATGTTGGGCAGGGCCGGTAGTGCATCTATCTGTGTGTTTGTATAAAAAGTAACTTGCCGCTGAGGGAAATTGATCGTTCGATTGATGAGAAATTTCAACACAATCTCATATTTATGAATATACCTCGGTCCAGTTCATGCCACTAACTCGTGACCCTTTAGTAAGCCTTACTAGGCTGGTAACATAAAACCAGTAGGCAGGGTGACCTCGTTATTGAGCACAGATAGACACATAAATGAATTCGAGAGTTGTCTATGCTACTTAGAAAGTGCCAGCGAATGCTGAATCCACAGAGTGTTCGGCCATACACTTGTAAAGAGAAGTGAGCAATCCATCTTCCTTGGCAAGCATACACTGCATTACTAATTGCTTATAGTAATCCACATTAAAACAGCACAGTCATTAAAGACTTTTATTAAAAAAATTAAAGAATTGGCATACTCTGCTCGTGCACATTACTTGAACGGTCTTGGTGTTTGGTGCAGATTATACTGCTTGCTAAAACTTTGAAATGGTATTACAATTAGCTAAGCATGTTGCTACAGCGATGTCTTCTGAGTTTCTGTTGGCCATCCAATTGTAGTGTCTTTTTCTAGCAGTAAATGCAGTCATGTAAGCAAGAATTTGCGGGATACTGTGCCGTCTGTAAGAGTCTTCCTCATTTTCAAGGACTTACTAGGATTGACTCAGTCACCTCACTTCACATGCCGGTTAGAGAGCAGCATGAAAATCGCCAGATATTTGGTGGCACTATAAAGAACAAGGGAACCACTGTTGTGCTGCTAGCTTTAATCTGATCAACGCTGGAGGTGTGAGTGAATTCTCACACAGTTCAATATACTAGATCTGCATGGTTCGACCGATGTCCTGCTCCCCACATCTTGGTGTCTCGGAATTCTGTTGTAATTCCACTCGGTTAGATTGGGCCCACACTTTTTGCAGGGCTCACTCGCACCGTTTGATGTTGCCGTAGGCCTAGCTATGTTCAAACCCAGTATGATACAGAAATTGAAAGATGTAACGCTCAAAATCAGCTCTGCCTATATATTTTATGTTGAATCCACACGAAATCTAGGTGTCCTGTTTCAAAGTGCTATTTCATTAGACGTCTGCATCAGCTCCACAACCGAGTCTGCCTACTTTCAATAACGTAAACTGGCTAAAATGTGAGCTTGTTTGACATGGATGCCACGTCTAATTTGATTCATGCACTTTCGACATCATGCCTCGGCTTTTTTAACTTCCGAATCGCTGGTCTATGACACTGTGCAATCAAGAGCTTACAGCCGGTGCATAACTCTGTAGCTAGGCATGTCTGCTGTGAGTCTCCCAGTCGTCACATTGCACAATTTATCACTGACATGCACTGGCTTGATTCAAGCAACGCGTCGACTTAAAATGTTGTACCACTCAATTTTAGGTCCATTGATTCTTTGGCTCCACCCTACCTGCTTAATCTACTTCCTCACCTGGCTAAACATTTTCGAATTTGTTGATTTGGTCTGGTGATTGGTTTCCACCATCATGCCTATTTCAATATCTAGTTTCGTTTAAATTGCGAGTTTTCTACGGCAAGCCATTTAATAACGTCCACCCATAATTAAGACTGAAAACGTGTCTATAGGCTGCCAGGTCACATGCGAAATCCGTAATTTTTCATATTCTATTGTAGGTAATAAGCTTTCCAGTGTTCGCTAATGTAGTTTGGTTACATTTAGGCCTGTTCTGCTCCTCTGGTAGACCGGTGGTGAGCAGCTGTTGGGAGCATCATCGAGAGGGGCTGGCAGACAACTGTGGTCCTCCTGTAATGTGCCGTGGACACTCAACCGGTAACCTAGTGGTGAACAGATGGTGGATTCACGATCAGGGTCGGCCGATGCAAATCCGTGGTTTCCCTCAGATGAATCGTCCGGGTCGGCACGTGCACAGCCGAGCTAGAGGAAAGGTGAGTCGAGTGGGAGAAGGGGGCAAAGCGAGTCGTGCATCCTTCTGCTCAGTGCATCATATGATAAACTGTTGGTGTTGGTTATCGGCTGGCTCTCTGCGTGGGTGAACCGAACGACATTTAACACAGCTGACTTGTCAATGGTGTAAGGCACAGCCCACTGCTGAACCAGAAAAAGCTTCTAAATGTGACCTGAATTGACTTAAATACTTACCTGCCAGCAGTTGGCTTGCATTCGTATACCTATTTTCCTTGATTTAAGTGTGGCCTAACTGTTTGTGTGTGTGTGTGTGTGTGTGTGTGTGTGTGTGTGTGTGTGTGTGTGTGTGTGTGTGTGATTGATATACGTCGTTTAGAGTTACGGCTCGTGCAAGTGTATGCATTCGTGTCAGACGTCGAGTTCGGTTTCGCACACTGTTCTCATAGTATGGGCTTGGATTGAGACAATAACACTTGCTCAGTCACTAAGAAACGATACAAACCTTGACCCACTGCCAATATTAAAACAAGGCTGTATTAGCACAATTCAAAACCACTAGCTGATTTGAAAGCCTGATTTTTATAGTGGCAGAAGAGTCTACTGGGTATCACCACCACTTACAATTGGAAATTACTCATTGCCCTCTGCAGGACTCGAGCCCACAACTTCGGTGGTGAGGAGTGACCATGCCCTACCGTCTGGGCTAAGCTGGGCAGTCTTTTGCAAAGTTGTATGTCGGTTCACATTGAAACTACCGCAAGGGCATTCTTCCAAGTACATGCACTTGCACATATGTCCATATAAAGCACTACTGTAATTCCCCTAGAAAATCCTAACTAAACTAGAGTGCAGAGATATAACCATTCTTAGCTGTAGCTTTGCTCAAAGACCCGACTTAGGAGTTAAATACCCGAAGGAAGAGTCCAGATCGTAATCAGGGGAAATTGGCTGCAGTTAAATTTCAACGACTTCTAATTTTGGCATCAATAAACTTTTAGACAAGACTTGCTTGCCTTGCTAAGCAGGACAATTTTTATATATCAAGCTAGTGATGGGTCTATCGCTTATATACAAAGTATGTGTATATGCATATATTTATATACATTTTTAAGTGCAGAGAATGACTGAAGATGTCTGTCGTGAAACCGAACGTAGAGAAAACTTGCCATGATTCCCTTATAACACAAGTAAAGGGTATTAAACGAGATCGAGTTTATTGAGGGTGCTTTAAAAACTCAAACTAATATTGTACTACCATTCTTACTATGCTGATAGGGCGCTGGTTACTGGACTGCTATAGGGAGTATATTTCGCCTGCCACCTGGCTCTGCCACAATAAGAAAAAAGTACTCTAAGTAAGTCTGCTCCATTAAATCACTCTGAAAAAGGAGTAATGGGTCTCAAAACGAAGAATGATTCCTGCTTTGATGGTTACACACAGCTGGGAACTATGAATTGATCTCCACAAAGCTGTTACTATGTCGACTCCAGAATGTTGTTAGAGCAATGAACTGCTCCTGGCAAAGAACCACAATGGTGGTCTTTCCAAAGGTTATGCTGGCTGAAGAGAAGAACATTTGCTGAACTCAATACACAAACTGATGGCTCTGTAGGCTACTGATCTTGCTCAGAAAAACCTGTCAATTTTTAAATGGAATTTTTATGACCACTAGTACAAAAAATGTGTGAATTTGGCAGTAGACGACTAAAATGGGGAAAGACATGCACAGAAATTCCTGGCTGCTCGCCATGCTACTTGTAGCTCGTGCAGCAGCCTTATGCTACCTTACGTGTATCCACTTATCATCAAGCAGTTAGTAAGTAGGCGGACTGTAAATGTAGGGCGCGGAGATGTTCTTAAGCAGCGAATCAGTCAGGAGGCTCTGCAGTATATGATGGGATTTGATATCCTGTAGTATCACTGAGCTTTTGAAGTACAGGTGGTTGTTACTGCCAATAGCTGTTCCTGTTAAATTACGCCTGGCTGCCAGACCGGAAAGAACAAGGCTGATTTACCATGATCTTTACTGGGACAGTGAGTGAAACTGGCATGTTGCATGCTGTCACTAACCACAATTGCATGCAGACCCCGTGCATGTCATCCCTAACCATGTTTTTCATATTGTTTATGAAGGGTAATGCTTCCACTCGATCCATTCGATCGCGTTTCCTGTACAGCGAATGTAAAGTGCAAATAAATTAATTGAGTTCTCTGGGCGTGCTTTATCAAAAGCATTTATTACAATAGTAATTATCACTATTTTCATTTAAGAATAAGCCCTGAAATAAATGTTTTTTTGGGCCACTGCGATAAAACAGACACACATTTAATTCTAACTGAAAGTAGTGATGCCGAACAATACCCGGGACGTTTTGCTACGATACATTGCACGCTTTATAAGTTCAGTTTGAATTATTTATTACTACTGCAATTGAGAGAGTACCACTGTTGTTTCTAGCCGTAAAATTATTAACTTGGGACCAGTTCAGTGACTGTTTCCATCGGACCCACGATGCCTGCATTCATTAACAACAAACTACAGAGGTTTCAAAAGCTGATATCTTTACAGCAAAAATAAACTTTAATTATTTTCTTTATACATTCTATGTATAAACGCAACTAGTTATCGCAGCAATTCAGTGGGTCCCTGCGATTCGTCATTGTGCTTGTTCTTGTGCATGCTGACACTGTTGCATACTGCTACTGACCACACTTGCATGCTCACCCCGTGCATGTCATCCCTAACCATGTTATTCTTGTTGTTTATTGAGCATGCTACAACTAACCATTTGATCGTGCTTCGTTTGCAGTAAATAGCCTAGAAAGCGATTGAGTTGTCTACCGGGGTTTATCAAATGTATTACTATTATTATTATTATTATGAGACAGTTTGCATTCCAAGGTTGAATATGCACAGGGGTATGTTCCTCCATTGTTTGCACTGTGGGAATATCACAGTAATTGGAATATTCGTGTTGGTAATCTACCAGTTTACGGGGTGATTCTTGTGAATATGCTTTGGAAGCAGTTTTGATGGTACCTGACACATAATTTCTGGGAAGAAGTCGTGAAGCCCTTACCACAACGAGTTACTATCATCCAGACATCAAATCTATCATGGTTGTATGCCAAGCATCAGCTTTTTCCAAAGTCACCCATCTGGCTATCACCTGATACAGCCATGATAGATTTGATCTCTGGATGATAGGAACTCGTTGTGGTAAGGGTTTCACGACTTCTTCCCTAGAAATGATGTGTCAGGTACCATCAAAACTATCATACTGATCTATCATGGCTGTATCAGGTGATAGCCAGATGGATGGATTTGGAAAAAGCTGGTGCTTGGCGTACCACTTTTGTGATCACATTGTATTGCCTATATGGAGTTTGAAAATTGAAAATACATGTTTTTGAAAAAACCTTTTGGACTGTCGCATCTTTGTAGAGAGCACATTACTGACCCGGGAAAAGGGGCACACAAGTAAGATTGTAAATCTGATAAGGATTAAGCAGGATTGGTAAAAATGATATAGGCCTATCCTTATGGCAGTTGATACCATAAAAACTTACTTTTGTCAATTATTGTAAACATAGCTTGCTTAGCTTCAATTGAAAGTTCTTACTACACAGCGGGATTTATACGATCGAGGGAATTCAGTATTTGCAATAATCACTTAGCGAGTAAAATTGCCTGCGTAGAAGTACAATCGACAATAAGCAACACTATGCGACAGTTGAACTTACTAAGACCCGTGTTTTTCAAGCAAAAATAGATGACGAGATGGACGGAAGGGAGGAAGTTGTATATATTAGCAATAACTCTGGTAAAATTGGTTTTTCAGCACCGGAGGCTGTGTTTGTACTTTCATTTTCGGTCACTAGACTCAAACTTTATCAAAGAAAGCTGGCTCACTCGGTGTGGCATGATTTGCATGCTTTTTTTATTTTAGACGACGGTTCATCTATGTAGCCAAAGGCACAACTCAAAATGATAGGCATCTTATAAAAGCTATCCTCTTGGCAAATCTTTGGGCCCTTGCTTGTAAGCTATGTAGCAAATGAATCGATTTTAAATTGGGGTAAAGGACAACCTAAACTACAAGGTATTGTTTTTATCATCAAGATCTATTGCATGTTTGCCTCGCAATCACTTCAATTTCTGTGTACCACTAAATCTTTAAATATCCATTATAATATTTTGTAAACAGTACTTACTCCAAACAATATTTGAGCTACTTTTAAAATTAGAAGCCTGGTTCGTGAAGCAGTGCAGAGCTAGAAATGAATCTTCTGCAGCATCACCACACAAACGGTCCAGTTTCCGTCACGAACCTTGATCTCAAGAACTAATCATCACCCATCAAGTATGTCAGCTATTTAGTACTCGAGAGTGCTTACGGTTTGCTACCGCTAATGTAAGTATAAAATAGCTAAGCTGAAAGAAAATGCATTTTCTACTATCTCCGATCTTGTTGCCTAACAAAAAACTCAAAGGCGTTCCTTCTTCTGCAAGAAGACTGCTAAAATTAGCAAGCTATCTAGCCTAGCAGATTTGCCTTTCTGGCTTTTATGAGGTACAGTTAATCCATTATCTGGCATAAGACACCATGTGCCTTATGTGTATTAAATTAAATATAGCTTTTTCGCTTTTTTGACGGCACAACCCTGAATGGTAATGAACCTCGAAGCATTCAGAATAAGATTTTTATCACATATCATTTTAAGGAACCGGCTTTGCATCTAAGAATGGCTCACAGTAATTGAATTCGGAAACTCCAATTAATAAATCAGTCCTAATCAAGCTGTGATACCGAGTTGAACGCTAGTCTTTGAGGCTTCAAGACCAGAGAGTGTTACTTTTTAGGCCAAAGCTGATGCTGAAAGCACGTTCATTAGTCCATCTTGAATAAATACATCAGACCTATGAATGTGTAGATTTTCTGATAATCTTTAGAGGTTCTTTGCTGCTGCTTCGACGAACGTTGGGCAGCACTGCGAGTTGGCCTCAACTCTGTGTCTGTGGCTGGAATTTCTAGTCTCTGCGCTTAACGGGCACTCGAAGCACTTCTGCTGAGAGGTCATCGGCTTAGAGTGCCTCGTTATTGGCGTACTTTAGCCTGGGCATAGAAGCTGTGTCACCATGCTGTATCAGGTGGTGAAGAAACGATCGGATATTAGTAGAAGATCCATACCGGTGATCTTAAACGTGCCTATTGGCTAATTGGTACACAGTAACCCACAAGCTTCTAGAAACGTGTATGTGTACCTTTGCTTGACTGGGCTAAGTACCAGCAATAGCGTGGAATATCCGATTCGGCCAGTCGAATTTAAGAATATCAAGATATGCAATCCGTCCAATAAAAGGTTTAATTGATATGCAAGCGTAAGAATATTGGCTATATTGTATACCAAAGACTCTGCTAACTTGTGGAAATTCAGAATAACTGGTAAGAGCAAATGGTCACCTTGGAGAACTGGTGGACGAGCAACAAGCAAATGCACTTTAGGATAAGAGCCTCCATACCCTGTGTAAAGAGGTAGGTCGACGTCAGAGGGTAGCATAAACTAGTGCTGACGTCTCAATTTTACAGCACCAAGTTAAAAATACTCGTCAGACCCCCTTTGAGGCAGAATACTTAGTAATAATGAGAAAGTACGACTAAATGCATTAAATTATCCGCGAAAATTTGTTTTACATTGAAAGCTTAATGTAGCACAAGTAAAGATCCAGCCGTATATGCAGCGAAATCTGGGAAAACACAACAAGTTGACGTAGTGCCTGAGCGTTTATTTTTTCGTTATAATACGCAAACAAGCTGAGGATTGTTCACAAATGTTAGGCTTCGAGTTACCTGAGCTGCATAAGACAACAACATGAGTGAAATCCCCAATCCTAATATGTGAGGTACAGCAGTTCCGTAGCCGGTCGCTATTCATTAGGTGTTTCTAGACTGATAAGTGTTTCTAGAATACTGCAGTACCCATTCTGATGAATGCCTACAGTGTCCCTGACGGCAACCATTCACTGGCAGCATATTTGTGCTGGTGGCTGCACTACGATTAATTGATTTAGTCGATATTTTGGACATTTATTGATAAGAATGATTAGCTTAGGATAAAGTACAATGCAGTGCAGAGGCTAGGATGCCTATGCAACTCTTAAAATTCTGGAGATGACCTTGACATGGAATTCATGTTATGAATAAACTACTTTACAGTGACCTAGCCGACTACTTGTCTGTGAATCGATTGATTAATTCAATTAACGCTCTTTCAGCAGATGCTTATTTGAGATCTGAGCTCAATTTTGATATAATGTTACCAATTAGTTTTTCGGCAATGATTATAGTTACCCTGGTATCTTTCAAATGCGCTGCTAGTACCTCACCCTATGGCATGTCAAGCTCCTTCGTGTGGATTCGACCATGCCTCATTTTTAATGCAAAGCAAACAAGTGTCTGTGATGAATGATTGTCTTTAAATCCTCGGTCAGCAAGCCATGAATCCCTGTTACTTAGCGACATTGATATACAAAAGGCCATTGACCTGATCGCCTTGGCCGAAAGCTACCTGAGGGTGATAAGCTGCCCGACCATAAAAGAGGCAACCCCAGTATCCATCTCCTTCTTACGCACCCCTAGATCAATCAAAACTGATGTAGTAGACCTTATCTTATCGCACGCCCATCTTTCAATTTTAAGCCGTTTGCATTCTCCTCGAAGTAGCGGTGCCTACCGGCAGACGCTTGAAAGGCAACGAACTGATGAGTACCATTTGGAAAATAATTGTAACGCTATCAATTTTTGTCATACTCTTAAGTATATACCCAGATTCTACCTTCTTAAGTATGCTGACATACTCAAAATACCGGTATTATATTTTTCACGTAATACATTCGCTGTATTTACCGATATAAGTATTCGGTTGGTGACATAATATTGTGATTGAGTCTTTTTCGTAACTAAACTATAGCAGGAAGACGAGTTTCCATCAAAGCAACCGTTTGCTATACAAACAGGTAGTCAGCATCTGCAATGGGGTAAAGCACAGATAGAATTTTAAGTACTCTGAACATTGTCTTAAATGGCACCACACTATCGTAATTGCATTTCACATACTACAAAACGTCATCTCTCCATTGCTAAGCATCTCGCAAACCAACCTTAAAGTCTATTGTAAGCAAAGACTCAGCAGCAGTGACATTAATCACGGTGTAGCCACCCTCATAAATATGCTGCCGTTTAAAACATTCAGGCTTCAGAGCATCAGAGACACAGTTGCTAACCTTGAGAATGCAGGTTGCTCTGAACTTAGCATTATACTGAACGTAACCATAGTCACCAGCTGCATAGTGGCCATAACGCAAGCAATGGTCTTGGCAATGTTATTGCTCCCGTAATCTGATAACGTTTAAGTGACACAACCTGTAACTTTGAGCACAATTCTTCCATAGCTGTCATGTACAGCCAAAACGTCGCATCTAAGGCTAAGTATATGTAGTTTGGTTGCACAGCAGAGAGCCAGCCGATGCCCAACACCGACAGCTTATTCCCAACACCGGGAGCCCAAGAGCGCACGGCTTCCCTTAGCCCTGCCCTCACACAACTCGCCTCCCCTGGTCGACTCTGATGACTCATCGACCACAACTGTGCACCGGCCGACCCTGATGGTGAATCCACCATCTGGCCACCAGCTGGTTACCGGCCTGCGTCCATACCACATCACAGGCGGACCACAGCTGTGCACCGGCCCCTCTCGGTGGTGCTTCTAACAGCTCACCAGTAGCTTATCAGAGGAGCCTGCATACGATACATACATACGAACTACACGCTCCCTTGACCTTACGGTCACAAGTCAGGAGCCGGCATACAATACATACATACATACGTACATACGAACTACAGTATACTAATTATAATAATTAGTATTAAGCATTACAATTAGTTAATTAATATTAATACTAATTGTGTTAATATTAATAATAACACTAACGTTACTATTACTATTACTATTACTATTAATCGTAATCAATATTAACTAATTAAGTATTACTTAGTATTTATAATTAGTTTACTAAGTATATATATATCTAAGGCTGTACATCCTTTTTTCATATTACGCTCGACGGACTTAAAACTATGACTCGCACTTGCTCGTAATAGGTATCTTACTAACCAAGAAATCTTCTAGATCAGTGGTTCTCAACCTACCAAATGTCTCGACCCTTCAACAATTCCTCATGTTGTAGTGACCTCCAACCATAAATTTATTGCGAGCCAAATGTGGAAATGCGTGTTTTCCGATGGTCTCAGGCAACCCCTGTGAAAATGTTGTTTGGTCCCCAAAAGGGGTCGTGACCCACAAGTTGAGAAGCGCTGCATTGTTCAGTTCCGACTGGGCAAAGAAGCTTCCTATCGCTATTTAACAAGGCCCACTTCGTGACACCAGAAGAAAAACTCGGTTTCTGGAACTAACTGCTGGAAAGAGTATATTAGTAATTGTTATCAATGCGGTCATACTAGATTGACTTGAATAGACTTGCACCGGTCCAAATAATTTCTGCGTGCGAAATGTGCTCTTTGCTAAATATATTCGTAAGGACGTTAGATTAAACGAGAGCAATTTAAAATTTGGACAGCCAGACAAACCATCACGTTACACGACAGATGGTTCACCTAGCAGCAGCTTTTTGAAATCTCTACCTCACTCTATCACATTATAAAAGTCGTAAGTATTCAGACTTTAAGATTATATCCACTTATTTTGATACAGGCCAAATGGCTTTTTTCAGGAATGATTTGTCATTTACCGTTAACACTGCCTCCAGGACAAATCCGTCACTAATACATCAGCTGAGAGCTTGCCAAACGGACAATTCTGGTAATTATGAAATCACCATTGTTAAAAAATGCGGGACCACAGCCCTATATTACTATAAGTTCACCTTTCTCATGACAGCTTCATAAAACAGTTGTTCTTAATTGAGGTAAGAATAATTGCTGTCCGAATGTCTATGCTTTTGCATTGATGCATCGAGGTCCAGCGAGAATCTTGAAATCAGTCAATCAGCTAGATTTGCAGTATTTAGTTTTGCTAGCCACTCTTGCGCGGACTGAATTCTGACCGCATTGAATAATATGTACGGAGATTGTACTTCGCTCTTTCGGTTGAATGGGTCTTAGCAAACCTACTGCTCTGCAAGTCCCGACTGTATTTATTAGATTTTCATCAAATGTTCTTGGTAAGATGTTTTGTTACTAATACCCAATTCGGATAATTACCTTTGCATCACACACAGAGACCTAAGAAATTGATTTTCTATGCTTAAGGTACATACCTAGAATAATAGATATGTCACCATATTTTCTCAATTTGGTACTTAACCTGGTTATTTATTTGTAGAACTATTGTTACGCTAGTGGTATATACATATCACTAGCAATGTTCGTTGTATTTGGGGTCTCCGACATTTCAGCTGCATATTCACACTAAATAGACTACCAATGGCGTCGCTCAGCCTGTACGTTCGATTAGCTTGTGATAACTGAGCTAATACTGTGAGGGTTGAGTTTGACAATGTCACAGGAAAGCCTGCTGGAGATTTTGCCTGGCAGATTTAACATGTTCGATGGGTACTAACGAGTCTTCTGAAGGTGTCACTCCAGCTGTTCCAGTTTTTTCGTTAAATATTCGACATGCTCTTGTCAAAAAAAAGTCTGGTGCGACGTTTTCTTCAGATTACGACACCTTCAAAAACATCGGCCATGAAGTGGCTCCTGGTTTTAGTCCTTTCCACCATTCTGGCGCTGGTGGCATACACGCAGGTAGCGTAATAAATAGTTGACGCGTTAAGAAGAGATACGCGTCAGAGAGCGTCTTTAATCAAATGAACAATACAAATTTTTAACCTAATAAATTAAATGGCGTGAACGTTGTATAGTTTTTGATCTGTTGATTTTAGGGAGCTTCAGAAGAGATTCTGCAAGAAGAACTAAAGGAAGCTTTGAGTTCCGTTGCAGGTGGGTGAGAGCATGAGCCGAAATCTTTAATACAGCCGCACGCAATAGTGATACCTACGTACAATTTGTTTTGAGCGCAAAAACTGTATGCTAGAGTACCCTTACCTCAAAAAATGCGATAGGATCATATATTTCAGATTCTTTTAAACTGATTCTTTTGTAGAGTGCTAAATTAGAGGCTTATGATGTATTTAGGATGCTCTCACGTGCCACTGAGCTTGTGCCGACGACCTGCTAGTCAAATTGCTTCGCCTATTTGCCGCGTGCAAAAACAGTGCGCGTTGGCACAGAAATGTTAAATACTGCTTCGTTAGTCCAGTACGAAATGTCATGCTGGTATTGTCAAAGGCATTACGCCATTGCACCTTGCAACATACCATTTTATAGCAGAATGATAATCTCTCATTGAAAAATATTGAAAATAGGTATAAAAAGAAGACTTGCTGCATATTTAAATAAAGTAATAATTTTAAAGGTTAATTAGGTGCGTTATTGTGACCGAGTAATTAAACCTTCAAATCTGATCCCAACTATCCTTCTTGATCTTATTATTTAATTATTAGTACGAGGCTAAGTAATTTTGAATGATGGCTTGAATGTATTGACTAAACAAACACTAGATATATAAGTATTTATATTTTTTTGTTGGACTATTGTTTGGCCTAAGTGATCAGGCCAAAAATTACTTGATCAATTCCTGGGGAAGCCTGATTATCAGATACCCTAGTACAATTTTAGCAGAGGTTTTCCACCGAACAGCAATGCTGGCTTCACACGGGAAAGGTTTAATTTATCAATTAGTAATTCTAGTACTTGAAATTACACTACAGTTTACATTGCTAGTAGCCATTATAAATCTGAAAATTAACTTCGATCACCAGAGACCAAATTATTATTTTGAATTTAGCTGCAACTGAATATCGAAATGTTGTGATTGACTTATCACCTAAAAGAAAAATTGATTAGGTCTTCAATATCTTGGATGAATTTAGTAAATATGATATTAATAAGCGATCAGTGATATTTCCACATTATTCTAGACAACTAACTAGCCTTTTAGAGGTACAAATGACGAATAGTGATCAAGAAAAGCCTTTTCCTGTTGGCACAGCACACGCGAATCCCATTTTTCCTTAGCGATGCGACCCATGCAGCAATAATGGTTAATCGTGGCCTTATATAGGTAGGCCTTGTTTGCTAGCCAATAATTATGCCATCAAAACTATTAATTTGGGGAACTATGGGATAGCATAACTAGCAGCACTAGAGTAAAACGCTGTAATTAGGTTAATTAGAGCGGCTCATATCAGCAAAACCTTTGAAGGCAACATGTTTCAGTGGAATATCTAGTTGTACAAGGAATTAGGCAAAACAAAGATAGTTGTTGAATTACTCTCACTTTCTGAGTTGCTCGCGTGGCGTCACGTAAAATATATTTAATATATATTTAATATTTTATTATAAATATATTTAAGTATACTATCGTACACACGTAAGTTTGATTGCTCGAGATGTAGGGCTGCCTTGATAAGCAGAGCTAAATAGTCGCTTGATAGTGTACCAGCCTTAGTTAATGTACTAGCCTTACCCGTCGATTTAAATACATGCCTAAATACGAGAGTCCGTTATAAAATGTCAACCTACTCTTAAAATACATTTGAATTATCTAGTATGGAGAATTTAAGAGCTACACTAAATAATGATGATTTCAAGTTCCGTGTAATGCTAGTACTTCAAACGAGTGGTTGGTGGTGATTCACGATATCCTTTAAAATCTATTGGAATGAATCAATTTCATGTGTTAAGCAGAAATACAATACAAATCCCAATCATAATAAAATAAATGAGAAGCAGTCTGCTCTGATATATAAAATATCAGCTTGCATTGAACATGGTTTAGGATATCAGACAGAGCGACCACCAGTCATTTGGTAATGCTTTATATAAAGCATCTGTAACGTACCTCGAAAGAGATTCAGTTCAATGAGGTTGCTATATTCATGTATTATCATTATTCTACATAATAATAGGTCAAGTGAATTGGAACGATGAGCTTGAATTTTAAAACTTACTTGATCAATTGCGGGGAAAGCATGATAATCACATACCTAGGAAAGTTTCAATGTAGCAATTAGTAATGCTAGTACAAGAAAATGCATTGCCGTTTACAATGCTACTAGCAGTTATAAAACTAAAAGCTAACTTCAACCACCAGTCAACAGATCTAATGATTTGACATCGAGCTATACCTGGATGACAAAATACTGTGATCGAGTAACACATTTCAAAAGTTATTTATGTCATCTATGATTCAATTGATCTTCTTAAAAATTAAATTTATGGGCGATAAATGGGATTTCCAAAATCTTATTTCGAAAACTAACCAACTTTGTGAAGAAAAATTATTTAGTGATCGGTGATAGACAAAAGTATCTTTTGGGTGACACAGTACACAGAAAATCAAATTTATTCTTAGAGATGCTATGCTTACAAGCAGCAAGAATGGTTGATCATGGCCTTATGTTGTTAAACCAAGCTTTCTAGCCACTTATCACGAAATCAAAACTACTCATTTGATAACTATTGACAAGCATGAATTGGATGTACTATAGTAACAACATACCATAAGCTTGGTAATCCTAGTTGAGCTCATATCTGCAAACTATTCAGGGTAACATCTTTTAGAGAAATACCTAGTCGTACATGGAATTGAGCGAAACATGGTAAGTAGGTATTTTAATTCTCTCCATGCATAAGTTGCCCACTTGACGTTACCGAAATGAACTTAAGCTATTCGCCGTAGAAGAGGAAAAGGTTTGGTTCAAGTTCCAAAACGTAGATTCAATTTCTCGGGATGTACGGGTTGCATTAATAAGCAGAGCTAAATGAAGAGTCGTGGCAACACGGCTAACTATAGACGAATAGCAGCCTTATAATAGTAATAATAATAATGCACTTGATAAAGCGCCCTCAGAGAACTCAATCTCTTCCTTGGCGCCTTAGTTTATATACTGCCTTAGTTGTTAATTGAGACACTTGCCTAAATAAGAGAATCAGCTATGAACCGTCAACACGGGTTTCACATTAAACTTGAATACTCTATTGAGAATTCCAGACCAGAATTGAATTGATATGACTTTCTAGTCAAATGCAGCCTTAGTATTTCAAAAGAACGGTTAGTGCTGATGCACAATATCTGTTGCTCCCTATTGTAATGAAAGAAAGGTACATGTTTGGTACAAATATAATACTTCGCCCAAACACCTTAACATGGATGGAACGCGGTCTGGTCTTGTAATACGAGATCAGCTCGTATTGAACCAGGTTTATGATTGATTTAAGATTTCTCTAACATTTCCAGCTGTAGGTTGCTTGAATTTTGTATTTACTGGCTATTGATCGTTCAGAGCTTGGCAAACATAATGGGTCAATAGGCGACTCTTTGAATATACTTGTGGGATTATTGTTAGGTTTTTACCGTGAGATTTGGTTGAAATGGGGGTATGTCACGGTTCCTACTAAACAGAATATAATGCCTTTATTTCCACTGATGAAGAGAGTCTAAGCGACGCAACGTACCGTATTGTAGTTATCAGGCGTTTCGCAGCATACTTCTAATGATGCGATCCTGTCATTTTAATCTGATATTGCCATGGTTTCACGACACAGTGATATTGTTGCGATAATTTCGGTACTCTTTAGATGCTGCGATGACAAGAATGTATCCGATTCCTACGTAAGCTGACTGCTGTTAGCACGGAAGATAAGAACTGAAGACACCGAACGCAATGTAGCTTCGTTTCAAAAGAACTTCTTGAAAAAGTAGACCTTCGCGAGCGTAAGGACCAGGGTAATTTGAACATTGTATTTTGGTGTTGAATAAAGTCTCGGCAAAAATTTCAAATTTTTCATAGTGTCTTGGTTTTAATTTAAAGCTGAGGTGGAATTCAATTGAAGAACATCAGCTCCACAATCAAGTCTGCCTACTTTTAGCTACATAACAATACTAAAACTCGGGCTTGTTTAAGTAGGGATACTTCATCCAAGTTGGTCCATGCCTTTATGACATCCCGTCGCGACTTCTGTAACTCACTGCTTGCTGGCCTACCGGCACGTTCAAGCAGACGCTTACAGCCGGTGCTAAACTCTTCAGCTAGGCTCGTCTGTCGTGACCGTCGCCGTTGCCGCATCACACCATTTCCTGCCGACCTGCACTGGCTGCCAGTCAAGCAACGGATTGACTTCTAGGTGTTGTCGCTCACTTTTAGGTCGCTTCATTCTTTGAATGCAGCCTACCTATCAGATGTACTCCATCACTAGGCTAAGCATCGTACCGCATGCTTTTCAGAATCTAGCAGTTTAGCTATTCTTCGCACAAACCTCAAATCCTGTGGAGATCGTGCATTTAGTTCGTGTGCTCCCAATGCCAGGATCTCCCTCCCTACTTGCCCCAGGACATCCCCTGACTTAATTGCATTTAAAGAGAAATTGAAAACGCATCTATTTGTGACAGCATTTAGTGGTTCCATATGATTCGTCCTTTATATGCTTTGCGAGCTGACACTGCTGCATGCTGCCTCAAACCACAGTGGCCTGCTAGCCCTGTGCATGTCACCCCTAACCATGTTATTAATAGTGTTTATCAAGCCTTATACCACTGACCATCGGTGAGTCGTAATGGCTCACTAGGTAAGGCGGTTGCTTTTCACGACCTCGGCCCCGAGGTCGTGGGATCGAATATTGTGGTGGGCGTTCCTTTATCTCCACTGCAAGCGGTGGTGATAATCGTAAAGACTCTTCTGTCGCTGTACAAAAAGAAGCTGTTAAATCAGCTAGCTATTTGCGATCGTGTTTCCTTTGCAGCATATGTAAAGCGCCTAGAAAGAGATTAAGTTATTTGCGGTCGCTTTATCCAGTGAATTATTATTAATATTACCAAGAACTTTTTCAAACGATCCTAACTCTATGGCAGAAATATATTGATTACAACGCCGATAGTTAGGACAAGCCTTTGTTTATTGGAAACTTGACTCTCGCGGATGTGATGCTAAAGACCTTATACGTATACGGTCATGGTAGCCTGGAAGGAAGATTGCAAGAATAAATGTGCTGGCTTTTTAATTTCGTCTTCAATGTAGAATTGCATCTTTTCTAAAAGCATTTTATTCGGTATTTACTTAAGAAGCGCCTATAAGACAATGGCAGTAAGACCCCATAAATCAGGGCGTGTATAATGTTTTTGGTGTAACAGATCAGCAGCAGTAAACTTCGCTGGACGCTCTAATGGTCATCAACTACACCCATTTTATCACCAAACCTTTAGTTATGCCTTCTATGCAGCATCTGTAAAAGTTTCTACAAAGAAATTCAGTTCTCCATGGGCATTATGCAAATGGGTTATTATTTTTAATATTACGTGCCCCCTGGAGCAGTGGTCGGATGCTAACCAGCTCTAGATTATTACCACAATATCACTTCCTATTTCCACTTTCGCAGTACCAGAAGTTTCTTGCAGTTCGATAAGCTGCATATTATGTGATTATTGTGAAGAATTCCCATATTTTTTAGTTGAAAGCTAAAAGAAGGATAATTTCCATCATTACCATTGCTTCCATATTGTTGAGACTTCGATCGCCTTGCACGTGTTTCCTAAATTCCTGCGTACAAAATGTGCTCTATACTAATAAATGTAATGTATCTTCGCCTGTAACTCCACAAAGTCATAAAGACCATGTGGGTGTTACGCAGGAGAGTTTTGTATAGCGCACTCACAGCCTAAGTGGCTTTCGGTGAGCATAATTTAGTACTCAAATTGCTTCTTTGATAAACAGCAATTCTAATTTGGAACTTCCGTGTAAGCCATCACAGCCAAAGAACAAAATAATGCATCTGCACTAGGTTTAGTACAACTTCAACCTTAGGCTAAAATGTGATGCAGCCGATAATAATATGATTTTTAAAAGGATACGAACTCGTTTTATATGTATCTAATGAATATATATTAAAGGAGATATGGGTCAGTTCCGATCAAAACTGACTCCAGGTTATATCCATAACTAGCAGAGGAACATAACGTTTGCCAAAATGACTATTCTTGCCACGGTCAAATCACAGTTACACTACTAGTATGAAACATTGCCCTATATGAAAATGTCAATTATTAAGAAGTTTCTATTTATAGTCCATTATATAAAAATAAATATGTATATATTAGACTATACATAAACAGTTTGTAAGAGTTGAAGGTTTTATTTGAGTTAGGAATGACTGCTGTTGCAGTGTCAATACTTTTTCTTGGCGAATGTAGGTTTAGTGAGACGCTTGAAAACTGTCACTGAGGTCTTCTAGATAATTCTATTTGCCAATCAAGTACTGACTAAATACGTGTAGTAATACACATGTCATTTTGAAATCATCGTTTGAAATTCTCCGAGTAATGAGCTATAACTTTTCGTGCATGATTACAATCCGTTGGTAAAGAAGGCGTGTGAGCAGAATCATATAAACCCAAAACATTATTTGAATGTTTTATACTGAAGTGATATTTATATAACCTCCGGTAGTTTTTACATGAGAATTCGCCAAATCCAATAAAAGCAATCTACTTACGGCAACGTGAAGCCTGAGACAAAAAGCATTCAATAAAACGTAACTTTATTGAAAGACAAACCTCTACAACAGCTCACTACTTTGCTTTAGCAGGATACCTAGGTTTTCTTTCAGAAATATTTACCACTCAAATTTTGTACAATTACTTCTTTGATTTGCGGAATTAAATTCCAGACCACAACAGTACTTGCATGAGCCTGGATTTTTTGTATATCATAGCAAGCCAATTAAGCTGTGTCTTGTCAAACCAAGTATGTTTAGCAACGCGGCGTATGCATACTAATTTTTAGAGGCACTCCTAATAAAGTACAGGGCACATCCATGAATGCTACTCCTGAAAGAACCTGATAGTAATTGACACATGGCCACCAAGTGGCACTATCCATTAGTTACATGTTGTACATTACTACAGTTATATGTTGCAATAATTTTCCCAAGCCGCATCTCAACTTGTAATTTGACTTCAATATCATTTATTAAGCATAGGTAATAGGGTCACTATGAGCAGCTTGTTACTATTAGCTAATAATCTGCATTGCCAGGGCTAACACTGTGCTAAGCTCTTCTTTTTTGGCATTGCATTTTGAGTTTTCCACAGATGAACGATTGAAGCTCTAATTGCCAAAGTAGGTAACTAAACCCGTTAGCTACACAAGTAGGAGAGAAGAACGGCATCATAATTAGAACCTGTGAGTTAGACGAGTAGCTACTCTAAAGTGAATTTACGCTATATTTGCTGTTTCGCAATAGACTGAAATTTTAACAGACAGGAGGATACAATATAGTATTCATCTCTTAGCCTTGTTTAGTACCAGTTAGTCTTAAAAATTGTATTATTCCCGTGAAGCGAGCCTTTAAAAGGAAATTAAAATAATTCAGGCGTCACCTCCAGAGAGCTCGTCAGTTGCCTAACAATTTCACTCTCAAAGTTGTCATATGCTATTAGTGCAATGATGAATACGGACCTATAAAGTAGTCGCCGAGGTTGACAAATAAAAGTTACGGGCATGCAGTTTCTTTAAATTAGGAAGTAAAAATATTGAACCACCACGTACACTAACCCTTAGAGACAACTTTTCTTTGCTAGAGCTTCCATTTTTATGGTATTTTTTATTAGTCGCTTTGAATTATGCCCTCCGAGCTTAAACCGGTCCTGAGCTACATTAGATATATCCGTACTCTCTCAAATACTTACTCGTTTTAACAGACTGCAATTTCTCACTACCTATTGCCAGTTTCACTCACTATCCCAGTAAAGATCATGGTAAATCAGCCTTGTTCTTTCCGGTCTGGAAGCCAGGCATAATTTAATAGGAACAGCTATTGGCGGTTACAAGCACCTGTACTTTAAAAGCTCAGGGACACTACAGGATATCAACTCCCATCATATACTGCCAAGCCTCCTGACTGATTCACTGCTTACTAGCAACTCCGGGCCCTACATTTACAGTCCATCTACTTACTAACTGCATGATGATAAGTATATACACGTAAGGTAGCATAAGGCTGCTGCACGAGCTACAAGTAGCATGGCGAGCAGCCAGGAATTTCTGTGCATGTCTTGCCCCATTTTAGTCGTCTACGGCCAAATTCACACATTTTTTGTACTATTGGTCACAAAAATGCTATTCCAAAATTGACAGTGTTTTTTCTGGGCAAGATCAGTAGCCTACAGAGCCATCATTTTATGTATTGAGTTCAGCAAATGTTTTTCTCTTCAGCCAGCATAACCTTTGGAAAGACCACCATTGTGGTTTTTTGCCAGGAGCATTTCATTGATCTAACAGCATTCTGGAGTCGAGATAGCAATAGCTTTGTGAAGCTCACTTCATAGCACACCAGCTCAGGGTCACCGTCAAAGCATGAGTTCTCATTCTTTGTTTCAAGGCCCATGACTCTTTCTTTTGCAGAGTGATATGATGGAGCAGACTTTCTTAAGAGCACTTTTATACTGTGGAAGAGCCAGGTGGCAGGCGAAATATATTCCCTGTAGCAGTCCAGTGACCAGCGCCCTATCATTACATTAGTAATGACAGTACAAGATTATTTTTAATTTGTAAAGCACCCTCAGAAAACTCGATCTCTTTCAAGGCACTCTAGCTCACTTTGAGGTCTCTTACCCGTAATAGTTTGTGAGGTAACATTCCAGCTTTTCACGACCGACATCATCGGTTCTAATCCTGGATTTGGGTGATTATTAATTGCCAGCTGCATGAAGTGGTAACATCCGACTAGGCTCTTCTGCCTCGAAGCCTGGAACACACTTCCGAGTGCTGGAGGTTTCTCCTGTGCAGCATTTGTTAAATTCTGATGTGCATGGGCTTGAGAAACCGATCACAGGCTCTGGTCTCTGAGTCAATACTAGTAGCAGACAGATATTTCACTTTATCTTTTTCCAAAAGAGCTAATACAAGCCAGACCAAGCCTCTGAACAGCCAAACGACAGTGTTCCAACAGCCAAGACCACAACAAGGCCCGTATCTAGCAATATCCGACTCCCTGATCATGCGGTATCCTTGCGGTTGTCCTCGTTTGACAGTGAACTAGTTTTCTCATTGCTGAGATTCTGTGCAATTGCAGCGGAACCCGAATGCTGAAAGGCAGGAGGATGCAGCCAACCTGTCAGAGGGCATGGAAGCACAAGCATTTCTGTGAGCGGCTTAAATATACAGCATAAAAACCTCTTCAACTATGCACGCAATGTGAAACACGCAAAGTACAGTGCTTAGCCTGCTGGATTGGCATACGATTTCTTACAAGTGGACAGTATAGCTTGAATGTGTGTGTCGGAGTTTGCATGTCAGTATGTGAGTGTGCCCGCACGCCCAGGCTCGTGTTTGAGCGTGAGTGCGAGTGTGGTAGTGTGTGCATGTGTGTGTGAGTGTGTGTGTGTGTGTGTGTTCGGTCACATGTGGACAAGATCACAAAACTCGGATATAGGCAATGTTGCATATTCTTGTCTATTTCTATCAACAACTAAAGCGATAACGTGATCCAACAGGAATTCATATAAAAACAGAACTAATACTAAAGTGATAATAATCTCACAAGTGATTTTGAATATTTTTAGTTGAAGGAAATGCCTCAATTGTGGAACATTTTTAATATATCTTACTGAGGTGCTATGGCTCTTGGCAATAGGGACTACCGATTACGACAGGTATAGATCATCAGCAGATACCCCACCGTTTCTTCTCCACCTGTTACAGCATGGCGCAACAGCATCTGTGGCCAGGCTCAAGTAAGCCACAGACGAGGCTCTTCAAACCGAGGGCCTCTCAGCAGAAGTGCTTCGAGTGCAAGCTAAGCCCAGAGACTAGAAATTCCAGCCACAGACACAGAGTTGAGGCAAACTCAGTGCTACCCAACGTTCGTTAAAGCAGCAGCAAAGAAGAACCTCCAAAGATTATCAAAAAAGCTACACATTCATAGCTTCGATGTATCTATTCAGGATGGACTAATGAACAGGCTTTCAGCATCAGCTTTGGCCTAAGAGAAACACTGCCTGGTCTTGAAACCTCAAAGACTAGCGTTCAACTCGGTATCACAGCTTGATTAGGACTGATTTATTAATTAGAGTTTCCGAATTTAATTACTGTGAGCCCTTCTTAGATGCAAAGCCGGTTCCTTAAAATGTTATAAAAAGCTCAGTACTTATTTGTGATAAAAAGCTCATTACCAATGCTTCGATGTTCATAACCATTCAGGGTTGTCCCGCCAGAAAAGCTCAGAAGCTATATTTAATTAAAAACACATAAGGCATATGGTGTCTTATGCAAGATAATGGCGTATCTGTAAATCATAAAAGCCATAAGTGCAAACGATCTACTATGCTAGAGGGATTGCTAACTGTATATTCTGCTGATATCCAACTATTTCTTCACCACTTGATACAACATGGTGCTACAGCTTCTATGCCCAGGCTAAAGTATGCCACTAACGAGGTGCTCCAAGCCGAGGACCTGTCAGCAGATCTGCTTCGATGCGAGTCCATATATTCTAACGTCTTTAATTGTAAGACCGGACTTAGTCAAAATCAGTTTTACTCCGAATCTTTGCATACGTAAGGTAATGCTCTCCAACTTCACGATCCGGATTTGCTGTTTGAATCATTTACTTGAAAATAATACAATTCCCACTGCTAGCAGTGTGATAGCTGTTAAGACTCTTCTGCCGCTTTCTCTTAATGAATCTGTAATATGAGCTTGTTCTTGAGTTAGTTGATCATCTCACGCTCGTTTTGTTCCGTCCAATTTCTTAAGGTTTCTCCAAACCCAAACTAGGATCGACATCACCAGGATACTGCTATCTTATTGTTTGCCACTTGGCTTTGATCTAGTGTACGATCTAACATATTTATGTTTGGCCATGCATATCTTTATCCATAGGAATGCACAGCTATATTATGTCAAACTGAATCTACTTTACAGTTATAGTGGATAGCTTTTACGAACAAAAACTCAAATTTTTTACATCTGGTTTATCCTAAAATGCATGATGTGGTCAGCAAGCAAACACAAACAGAAGACACACAAAAACACACACAGACGGATGAGAGATAGAGAGAGAGACTGACGAGTAACATTTATCCTAATTTTAAGCTAGCCCTAAGTATTATACCCTAAATGCTGCGCACAGTTAACACTAGAAGCAGCTGGTGTCTAGACTCACGGCAGCAAACAACAAGCGTTTTGCATGGATTTAGGATCTACTGGCTGCTGCAGCAGGAACAATTAGTTGTAGCTTCCCACGTATGGCAGCCACAGAACAAAGCATTACTGCCGAAAACCAAAAGCTGCTTATCTATCACACGCCCTTATAAAAATTTCTAATTGCCTGCAAGCGGTTGTTTAGCACATATCTAATTAGGGAGGAGTTTCATATGTCATCGCTTTTTAAATTTGGAAATAATTAGTTTTGCACGTTTGTACCTCTGGTTAAGGTTTAAAGTTTGTGGTTTATATTTAGGGCTATGTATATAGGCGATGAATCGTCTTTTTATGGCAGAGTGTATGGTTTAACAGGGCTTTGGCTGCTTACGGGTTTTTAATGATTTTCATAAACCATTAATCAGGTATATGGCTTAGGATTTTGGTGGGGTAATTTATGTTTTAGTGTTAAGCATAGATTGCCTACAAGCGGACTTAAGAGTTTTATGGCTGACTGGGAAGAGGATGCATCATCAAAACTAGCACCTGGAGGCAAGCCACAGATTACATTCCATCGATGTTTGCTTTGGAGTAAATAGGGGAGGCCTCAGGAACAGTTTCGGGGATAGCCAAAGTATTGGAGTTATTGCATAGTTAAGCTTCCGGAGGGGGCACTGCTAGCATGCACCGGAAGCAACTGGCTGGTTTACTACCAGGGATTCTGGGATAACCACGAAAGAGGCTGCACGTGTTCCGAGCAGTTGCACTTAAGCTGCATAGACGTGCTTATCTACCCACCGCGGCGTCAAAAGCTAACCGCATTCATAGCCCTTAAAACGAAAAGCGGACATATGGCAGACTGAATGCAACCACCTCGCAACTCAGTTCGCTCAGAAGTTTCGACAGCGGCCACAATTTAGGGACATTTTCAATTCTACCTGCGGGAGACTTAAATAGGCGGGAAAGACGGTCCAATAAAATTAGTGATTTCGCCGACCGAGTGGGGCAGTGATGCAATAGACGAATATAGAACGTTCGTGTTGCAAAATGCTGAAGGTAAGAATGACCTCGATAGAGTTTTGGAGAAGTTTACTGGCCACTTTGTACCCAAGACAATCAAAATATAGAAACAACATCACCTGACTTGTCCAAATTTAATTAGAAACTAGAAATGCATCTATTTATCAAAGCATTTAGTGAGTCCCTGTGATTCGTCCTTTATTTGCCTTGTCACCTGGCACTGTGCATGCTGCCACTAACCACACTTGCATGCTGACCATGTGCAGGTCAACCCTAACCATGTTAGTCTTGTTGTTTATTGGGCATGCAATGACTTAACATTCGATCGTGTTTCCTTTGCAACAGATGTAAAGTACCTAGACCAGCGGTTCTCAATCTGTGGGTAGCGACCTTTTTGGGGGTTGACCGACTCTTTCACAGGGGTGGCCTAAGAAGACCATCGGAAGTAAGCATTTCCGATGGTCTTAGGTTCATTATGATAATTATGAGGAACCAGTCATCATAATCCTTAGCTATTAACTCCCTTACTATGTAATAAGCTGGGTCGTGAGATTCATATTACGATTCATAGTTGCAAAACAACAGTTACGAAGTAGCGACAAAAATATTTTATGTTTGGGGGTCGCCACAACCGGAGGAACTGTTTTAAAGGGTCGCGGCATTAGAAAGGTTGAGAACCACTAGCGTAGACATGTATTGAGTTCTCAGAGGGCGCTACTTCAAATTTGTTATTATTATTGTTGTTGTACAAACAGTTTGTTTTCCTTTGACGTTATCACAAAGATGGTGAGACTTTGAATACATCTTAAACGGATCTACATCAACTTTCTGAGTCTTGAGGCTACTATTTCCAGGATATGCCAAGATAATTTGAGACCAAATCGTAACGAATGTTTCATCAGATGCTGACCGAGAAAATCTCCCATCGGAGTTCCACCTGACTCTCATATTCCACCATCCCTCCCAATATTAGCCGATCTACACCTTTAAGAAGGCGACTGACATATGCCAATCTCTAGGGGCTACAGTACCGTACTTGAGCCTCGTGAGTGCATGTCAGCATGGTACTTTTGCCGCGGATCTAGAGAGTGACTTGACACAAACCGTTTCTGGGCGGCGTCCTGCAGGCACTTCGGCCACAATTAAGCCAGCGTGCAGCCAATGTGGTACCAAACATCCGCCCAGAAACCTCTCTGCTTAGATTAGAGCGGAAAGGAGAACTATAATAATAATACTAATAATTATAATTCACTTGATAAAGCGCCCTCAGAGAACTTAATCTCTATCTAGGCGCTTTACATTTGCTGTAAAGTGAAATGCAATTGAATGGTAAGTAAAATCATGCTTGAAAAAACAAACGAAATGAATAATATGGTTAGGGGTGACATGCACAGGGTCAGCATGCAAATGTGGTTAGTGGCAGCATGCACAACTATGACCAATTGGTGTGCTGAAAGGTCAAGCGGTTTGCAAATGGCATCACCAATTCTGCAGAGTCTGAGGGTGTGTGCAAGCTTGCTACAAGCTCGTTTTGCTATAACGTTGATGGCGGCAAAGTGACTGCTATGAGACTCGCGTTGCTTGACCACGAATTTAAAGTCCGATGGATACTGGGGCAACGTGCAACGTGATGTAAGATATTAGGTATTGCTGCCTTAGCAAAGGGCCTCCTAAAAACAAAACTGCAAAGTTGTACGCTTATGGTAGTATCCAATTACAAGTCCCGGACCTTGACTTCTTTCCATCAGGCTATACTGGGCAAAGGATTATTGTAAAGTTCGCAATAGGCAAGGCAAATGTTCCATCACTACTTGGCCTGACGAGTTTCGGAGACCTTGGTAAAGTAAATGACCTGGCATTGCTGCTAGCTTCTCCTGCTAATTCAGGACTTACCATACACAATGAGTGTGATGACACTTTTGGCAAATTTGGTCGTCTGCCCAGATAATGTAAAATTGGCACTGAACAGAGCCATTCATCAAGAGCGTCATCAGCTGCAGACAGCAGAGGAGATATTTGCCCGCCTCTTTGGTTTGAAATATTCCAGCCAACTAGACGCCGCGTCAGAACTCCTCCATGTGGCCCTTGACCATGCCAATAGGTTGCTAACAGCAATAGCAACACATTGTGTGGTTCGCCGTACATGAAGGAAGAATGAGCCAAGGTGATGGAAGCACTGCTGGGGGCGTTCTAGTCAAACTGCTTTGAGGCTTTTGAGGAAATCTCCTCAGTGGACGTTCTGGAAAGCGAGAAAGTGAACTTTTTGGTCGGACTTAGATTTGGTCAGCCGGACTGGTGGTTGGCGATATTTTAAATTCGCTTTTGTCGTTAGTCTGCCAGAGGCCGCGAGGAGGCAGCTCCAGGCCTCGTTCACGTAGCCGAAGCATAATTTTGTTGAGAAGACTCACCCGTCGTAGTGAAGGCAAGTGGCACTCTTCAGGCGTCAGATCGTTCCTTTGTGTCTGGTGCTCGTTCGAGGTGGCCCCACCCAGGCACCGGCTCGCCAGGGTGTTGCGTGCTTCCTGTTCAAGGCCGGCGGGCGAATAAGTCGCGACTGACTTTTCAAAGCCGCTTTCCAAAGCAATGGGAAACCATGTCACGCTTGTGGGAGCACCCATCATTTCGCTGATTAATGCTGGGATCGGGCTGTGGGGCAGAACTGGATATAAAAAGACGAGAGAGAGAGAGAGAGAGAGAGAGAGAGAGAGAGAGAGAGAGAGAGAGAGAGCATACACTACTGCACCTATGTTTCCCCTTCATTTTTGCAGCGCCTTCCTGGTACGTGTCCTCATTGATGACTCCTAAACGTCTGGGCAAGTATACACTGAAAGCTTAAGTTCCATAATTTCGACTGCTCTTGCAGACCCTGCGAGGCGGTGGCGACTAGCGAGCGAACCGGACTTGATGCTGAACTGCTGCCGGCACGTCCACGCACGGCTCTACGGTAGCTCTATGTATGAGAACGATTGTGCTCGACGGTCTTGGGGCGCATGTCGTTCCTGGTTTAGGGCAGCTACTCGGTGAAGACAATATTGAACTATTGGGCGGTATTTGTATTGGTTCCTCCGCTGGCCAAGCCGAGTTCATGAACAGTTCAAAAGCCAGTGCAGGCTGATACACAGCACGATAGGCGCCGACTGCCCGACTGTCGAGGAGTCTGCACGAGCTTGAGTCGTTTTATTCGTCCATCCTCCGTCATTTAGAGGGAGCTCAGCCTCCGCGCAGACTGAGGCAGAGCCGAAGCTATACCGGCAGTGAACAGGCCGGGAAATTCACTGAGATTTGAGGGCAATCCTAAGCCGACGAAGAACAATTCAACTCGAGCATTGTTTTATTTCGTGGCAGAGAACAATAGCAGAGCTTCGGAAGCCAAGAACAAACGACGAGCCGCACGGGATCGTCGAGGGCTCGCCTACTTCCTTGAACAGCGAGAAATAGCCGGCGAGCAGCTGTACACTGAAGAAATCCAGCGGAAGCTACACGAATGGGAAGCGGAAGCTACAAATGTCTCCATGAGACGCTAGCAACGGTGCTAGCAACGGGCAGCCGCTCCGCTGGGCTTCGGACAGCTCCCGCCCTTCGGCGATGCCCCGGAGGTTCTCAGCCTCAAATTTTGTATTAGGTGGTTTATAGCTGGCAATTTTGAGCGGTTTATTGCTGACGGTCTGACTGCACATTGCCAAGCAGGAATGCGCAAGAAGATAGCCCGGCTTCTAGGGAAGAGACGGAGTATTTCAAACGGTGCCAATGAAATCGGCCGTGCTGTATCTCAGCTTGCATCAGTGGCTGAAGTCTACGCAAAATATTCCTGTTGCAGAGCGCCTTGGGCATTCGTAATCACAGTGGACAGCCGCAATCTCAGCGGTTTCCGGCTGCTCGTTCCTCCTGCAGCAGCTTCCGCAGCAAGCTGGACAGGTCGTACAGCCTTTGAATAACGATCCGTAGCTCATGCAGCCGTTTTCGGGCGCTCGTTAGCCCTGCACTCTTTTTTTTGTGTGTGGAGTGTATAAGCTTATACCTCGACCACTAGTAAAAACATACATTTACGATAAGAAAGCTCCAGTAATTGCTTGCTCACTTGAATAAGGAGGCTGTTTCGTAGGAGCCCGAGCTCGCGGTGATGTATGATTTTTACCTTTTACGGCATTAAAACTTTTTCTCGATAGCAAGTCTGCTTGGTCGCAAAAACTTCAACATCGTAAATGGTAAAAATCATACGTTACTGGAGCAAAGGTAGCTTGTTATGCAAGAAAACTGTAACTTAAATTGAATTAAACAAAACAGTATTACCTTATATAGCAGAAATGCCTTTACCTTATAGAAAAGGATAATCTTTCACAACTTAAGCAAGAAGACTAATTAATATTGATTTTGGTGAGGAAAATTTGCTACGCGTTTGAAGATTGGGTAGGCAAAAATATCGAATTAGCTGTTCCAAAAGTTTTAGGAGGCGGCAATATTTTGACTTTTGATTGTGATACAAAGCAAAAATTTCCTGAATTTGAAGTTTTAAAAGAGAAGCTAAGATACCAAGCAAATCATTTACTTCGAAATGTCAAAACTTATTGGCATTTCATCAGAGTTCACTTCAAGGTTAATTTTGCGATAAAAAATGTTTGATAACGATGAAAGAGAAAAACAAGGCGTCCAATCAAAATCTTTGTTATCTATGGATAGCGAATCAGAAAATATCATTTAATATAAATTTGTGACATCATTAGGTGATAATGCTGAAAGTGCTTATAAACAGCAACGTTGGGTTTGGTTGGATTTCCCTAAGGTTTTTTCATTTACTATTATCATTTCTAATTATATTCTGAAAGGTGGAACTTTTATTAAAACTCAGTAGTTAGTAAAGAAGAAATGCCTAACCAATTCAAGAAGTTTTAATGATGAATTCTGTGCGTTGTGGTATGTTTTTCGCATTTTAAATCCAGCTAAATGAAAGAAATGGCGCATAGATGATTTACAAAAATATTAAGCACTAAATACTTGTCATCTTTTGACATATACAAAAGGTGGGCTAGCCGATACAAGTTATGGACGCTAAAAAATTAGAAAAAGTTAAGATTGTGAGCATTAATATTTACTCTTGTGGATGCAAAGAGTAACGAGTTTCTCCATTACGCGTTGTTAAGAAAAAAAGATGATAAGTCCGGAAGACATGTTAATTTACTACTTCTTGCCAAAGATGACAAAGAACATTATCTACTAATCAACAATTTCAATGCCTTATGCAGACCTTCCGGAAGTGTAGGAAAACAGTACTATTGCCATAGATGTTTGAACAGAGTCTTCAACAAGGAACAAACAAAAACTGATTTTGAGTCATGTGAAGAGATTAACACTGGTCCAACTATTTACGAAATGCCAGAACCATCAAATAATTTATTTTGTTCCGTTCAACTTTTCACACACTTATATGTATCCTCTTTTGATTGTTATGCCGATTTTGAGTTTATTCTATAGAAAAGTGAAGACAAAGCAGAATACGTTTCAATACAAACTTCTTACTCTGCCGCACATGTTATCATCGATTAGATCAGGCAATGTTCGCCAAGATTTTACTAGTTTTGGGCCAAATTGCTTTGTTGATTTTCAAAAAAGTTATGTGATGTTTCAAAGTTCTTTAAAGATTATCTTCATCATGAAATTTTAAAACGTGTTATGCACCCACTAACAGAAGAAGAAATGATGGAACATGAAAGAGGTTTATTCTGCTGGACATGCAAAAGTCCTTTTACAATAAAAAAAGGACAACTAAAAGTATTTGATCATTAC
>WPIO01000483.1:0-38358 GCA_009760855.2 Cristatella mucedo | reverse complement strand
GGATGTACGTACGTACATATGTATGCATCTCCAATCATAACTCCACTAAAGCATCAGCACTAGCTGGTCATTATACATGGAAGTTGCCCGAGTGCAACAAAAAGCCAAGGCGATTTTGGCACGTAAAGGTAGCCCGCAGCTTTATTGCTATGCAGACCAACCTAGTGAGAACGATATTTGAATCGGGAATGCAGCAAATAGTAGCAATAAGCACAAAAGTAGGACCTCAGAATTGGTGGAATATCTATGCTAAAGTAGGTGTCAGGAGAGAGAGAGAGAGAGAGAGAGAGAGAGAGAGAGAGAGAGAGAGAGAGAGAGAGAGAGAGAGAGAGAGACAGAGAGACAGAGAGACAGAGAGACAGAGACAGAGAGACATAGCATGTTTTTGAATATGAACTGTGGATGGGACTTTAGCAGTCTATTACCAGCTGGGCAATGTGTGGCCCCTGATGTTGGTTGCCAAAGACTAGGTTGATTTTGGCATGTGCATATTTTTTATGGAGATTTCGCTCCTCATGGCTGCTGTTTGTAGCTACTGCCTCGCCTGTCTTGGTTGCCTCCACTGTCTGCATCCCATTTGCCGTCTTCTCTAAAGGGTCTGGGTTTTTCATCATTCCTTGGTTGAAGCTAGTAGCTAGCTAGCTCATTATGTTTGCTTCCAGTAACCGTTTGTTTCCTGCATGAAAATTGAGTCCGTCTCTGAATTGTGAGTGTTACTTACCGAGGAGTTTGGCTTAAATAATTTGTCATAGTTATTACGCGCCTTACTAGAAGCCAGTGGCATCTCATCATTTCATGGATCTCATCGCAGCCATCAAGCCATCTGGCTCATCCAGCCAGCGGCATTTCATGGAGACGTCAACTAGTGTGGAATGCTTCCCTTGCCGCCTACTCACAAGAGGAGGAGGCATCACGCTTCATCGGCTAGTGAGGATTGTGCATCTCCGTTGCCGGTTTGCATCCACTTTTATCGCATCTCACCTGTCTGCTTCTCACTCACATGCTCTGTCTCTTCGTTCACTGTCAAGCTGTCTGCAACAGATGGTCAGTCGTCATGGGGTCTGTAAGAGCTTCAAGTCTCGTCGCCAAACGTCGATCAGAAGAAATATTGTTTTCCTTCAAACTCAGCCTCCTTACATGATTCTAAATTGCTTGCTAGTCGTGGCATTCCTATTGCAGCTGTTTGCAGCTGGCAAGTAGTGACTAGTGGATGTGCATGGGTGAGCTCTACTGCTCACAAAGACCGTGCCTAGCTGGCTAGCAGCGACAAGCAGCCATTTGCAGTCAGAGCAGAGCCGATGATGCAATTCTGGCTTGATGTTTTCCGCTGTGCACGACTGCAAGGAAAATGAGGAGCTGTCTCGTTTCTGGCTACAGAATCCTGCCTAGCGGCTCGTGGTCTCGCGTGCGTCTGCACAAGTGCTCGGGTGTGTAGATGTGCTTCCCTGCGAGTCTGTGAGTAAATGCACCAATTTGCCTGCACGAGCCTGTGCAAGCACTTCTCACAGTGTAGACGTTCACTGCACTAAGCTACTGAGGTGTATTTAGCCACTTTAACTGGTCTGTCACTATCAAGTGAGTCAGCTGCCCGAAAGCTGCCTGCTTCGTCTGTCCTTGGCCTTGGCTGACTATGGGTGAATGGCTATAAAGGTTCCAGCATTAATCCCTATGCAGCCGGCCGAGCTATCTGGCTGGCCGCAATCCATTATGCCACAACCTAACCATACGGCTAAACCCGGCTGACCTTACCACCTGTCGATTGGTGCTAAAGATAGACCACACTGAGTAGAAATCAGAAACTCCATGTTGCTGGTGTTATAAATAGGTATAGTGGAGCAACATTTTTTATGAATGCCCCCATGTCCTCTTGTCGATGGATCGGCTGCCAATGGTGTTTGAGAGGGTGGAGCCTGGTTTCTCAGGCAACGGTGCTGCTTAGGTCTAGTCCGTTACCGTAGCCTGAAGTGATCGCCGTACTGCTGTTAGCAAAAATGTCGTTTGATTTCGCTTAAAAAAGGTTGCAGGGACCACAGCCGTCGGCTCTTTCAAGAACTTGACTGGTCGCAATAGACTGGCTAAGGGTATAGCCACCTGTGCCATCCGTAGCCTCGGTCTGTCTGACGGCAAGGGAAGGTGAGAAGAAATTGGCAACTGGCAGGAGGCATGCAGCTAGCAAGTTTTCTTTCCCTTTTTCAGGCCCGGAAGCAACACTAGCATGAACAGCTTTCTCATTCGAAGTGACTGCTGGCCATCGGGCTGGGGGTCGGCTGCGACTGCTTGGTTATTGTCGCCGCTTACTGACACTGGCAGCCGACAACTTGTCCCTGGGCTTTTGCACGGCGCTGCGTGTCAGCTGGCAAACGCTGGGCGTAGGCTGGGCGATGGACCAGAAAAGCCGGGGCTACAGAAAGCTGAGCACTTGGGAGAGCTTGCAGGTACACACTCGAAAGAGCGGCCTGATGCATGGCTTGTGAGCTGCAGCTGAAACAGAAACTTTGATGTGCTCATCCTGCTTGCACGGGTTGTAGGCAGGCAGAGCAGCAGATACAGCATCCCAAATGAAGTGGATACCAGATGCCACACAATAACTCCCACTTTGACTTTCTTATGCAGCACGAATTTAGACCGAGCATAAGACTAGATTCTGACCCCAGCAGTGAGGTGCTCATACTTCAAGGTCAAGGCTATATATTTGAGGAAAGTATCTGGTAATCTCTTATACTTTTTCACTGTAGAGGTGATAGCTACTCAAGCCATTCTGCTTTTATATAAAATGAAGCCTGCGGATGATGCGATATTCACCTGTTGCCTCTGCTTGCTCCGACCAGAAGGAAAATGCTAGGAAGACGGTGGACCCAGGGTTGCCCTCTTGCATAGTTTTAACGGCATGTCGGCACCCCTTATGAATTTGGAATGCTACCACAGGCCACAATGATTCACCTCTATGAGGCCTGCTCTCAACCCTTACAGCCGATCAGCTTCAGTTAAGCATGCTTCAGTTACCTGCATCTTGTTAAGGCAAGCTAACTCTCGAAGGGATTTGCCATACGAATCGCACTTGCTAAAAATAAAAGAATGAGCGGTCTGGTTTGGTAGCTGCTCATGCATGCATGTGTGAAACTTTACCAGAGATTGCAAGGGAAATTACCGACAGTCACTAATTCAGTGTTCGTGCAGTAAGAACGTTTGTGCAGCCACTGCAGCCTCTGCTCTATCGTCCAATGCCGTCATGAAGTGCCCTGCTCTGAGAAGGTACTGCTTATCTGACAGGCTGTCGTGTCCAACTGTTGGAAATGTAAATGTAAAGGATAAACGCTAGGCTCGGTCCCTTGTCATCCTACATCTCAGCTCCCATTGGCTGACGGCTAGCTCGGGTCACATTTTCCATTTCACTGTTTACGTGGTGGTCAAACCTCACGTGATCTGCTGACCTTCGTTTGTAATAGTAATTTTAAAAATATTGATGGCCGTGGTGAATAGGTAACGATGACATGGCTTGTGATGCCGGAGCCATCCAGTGCAGCCAGCTCACCTAGAACCCACCAAGCGAACGATCTACTGTCAAAGTTGTCATATCACTAGGAGTCTGCAGTTCAGCAGCATTTGGACAATCCTCGGCTCAAGCCCTCTAAAAACTCACATTTTCCCAAAACTATCTATTCCTTATGCATGGCCGCCGTAGTGATAGCTTAATCCTCCGATCTGGATGGCTCCGTTGTGCTCAGTTGTACCATTCTGCTGCTACCGATAGCTGCATTAAGTGGCTGCCGGTCACTTGGTGCACCTGAAGCTTCTTGGCTGCTGCCGGAAATTTCGATCCTTCTTACATGTCCCTGACTTAGTGGATTCGCTGATCAAGTGATATATGTGCTACAAGCTATTTGTACAAGCTAAGATGTGTCGAATGCAGCAACCGTAGTCATTGCTCTTTTACTCCCTTTTTAATCGAAGGATGGACCTCGACAGTACTGATGGCACTGCTGCTTTGTGCTGTCACAGTGCTGACGGTACAGGGCTTGCACGACCCAGCTGCATCGCCCTAGCCCCTCGTGCTCGTCCCGGTTGCTGCAGGTGGCCACCAGAGGATCCGCTGACGCTAGTGCCGTTGAGACCGAAGCAGATCATACCTTGAAAAACGCTGCTCGGCAACGTTGAAAAGCAACACAAAGGGTGCAATGAATCAATGGGTAACGTTTTATACTTGCCGCTCTGTGGTACAGCACTACGGCATTAACTTTCGCTCACACTGAACTGAAGTCCATGTACCGTTCGTCCACCTTCAGGAAGAATGATTGATATGATTGGCATAGTGAGTGTACTTTTCCTCACTTGGCGAAGGTTTTACTAGCTATAAAGTTATTACTTCTCATTCAATGAGCTTTAAAGCTTCCTAGTAGAGAATAAGTTCTCTTAACTTGCAATCGACTTAGATTTTTATTATTGTCATGAGTTTCAGCACAGCTCTACTTACTGCTAATTTTTTCCAGTCGTTGCTCCAGCTTAGCAGTTGCCTTTGCCGAGGCATGTCGCTTTCGTGCTCGGTGCATGCCATTAGCTAATAAATACAAATGCTAAATATAGCAGTTTGTGCCCAGTGATTGTGTCAATCACAGTTAGCGACAGTCATCGGGCTTGTTTTGAGGCCAGACCCCCTATCGACCTCTTCAAGCACCAACCCACACTTTTCCATCTCCCTTCTATCCCCACCTCACCGCCAGCCACTGCTATGCAAGCTTTTGTGAATGTATATTGATCTTCATGATTGCAAGTTTGCAAACTCATGATTGCAAGTTTGCTAATGCGATTTCGGTGTTCACGGGTAGCCGGCAGATTTTTTGTTTTGCAAATCGTGATTGTGACACCGATAGTTGAATCTGGAAGGCTGTCAACAGTAGTGAGTAGCATAAAGGTAGAAGCTCAGCTCGGCTGCAAAAGATATGCCCGAGTAGGCAGAAGCAGAGAGAGAGAGAGAGAGCATGTTGTTGCATAAGAATTGTCGACGTGACTTTAGTGGTCTAGGACCTTATGGGATACGCATGCCTTACGACCGTGGTGGACAGCAGTGTGTCAAGACTATTGGCACTTGTTTCGTTTTGTTGCCATGCTGAGCCTCATCAATGCTGTTTGCAGCTGCGGCCTCTTTTGCTTTGGTGCCCTCATGCCCTCCGCTGTTTCAATCCCTTTGGTAATCTCTCTAAGGCCTTGGTCTCCCATTATCTCTTGGTTGAAGATAGTAACTTGCTAGCTCCTTTATGCTTGCTAGCGGTAAGCGTTTTTTGCACGGATATGAACAGCCAGCATCTGTGAGGTGTGAGTGAGGTTTGCCGATGAGTAAGGCACGGGAAACTTATCATGTTTATACTGTGCGCAGCATCCAGCTATCAGAGGCTCATAGTGATGCCGAATTCCTCTGTACAGCCTTCATCGCGTTCCTCCCAGAAGAAGAGGCAGCATCGGGCGTCATTGGCTGGTTAGGATCGTGCCCATCTATTGCCGATTCGCTCCCACTGCTCCGTCATCTAATCTGTCTGCGTCGTCCTTGCATGCCCGGTCTCTGTCTCTGACTCGTTCATTGTTAGTCTGTCCCCTAGCTGACTCATGCCTATGCCTCTATATCTATGTCTCTCGATGTTTCTGCCTATCACAGTCTCTCACTTTCTTTGCCTCTATTCCCCTCTTTCTATCATTATTAGTCTTTGTCTCTTAGTATGACTTACTCTCTTTCTCACTAGCTCACCTTCCCATGTATCTGTACATCAAGCTTGCTGCTCTCTACTTGACCTCTCAGGTCTCCCTATTTCCCGCTGCATCTACATTTGTCCTTTATTTTCGTTGGTTCTCACTCTCTTTTTTCTGTAATTTCCTACTCCGACAAGCTGCTGGCGGTAGCATAATGTAATGCAATGTGTGTACATTTAGTGCATGTACATGTAATGTAACGTATGTATTTGTAATGTAGGTACATGTAATTAATGCAATGTCATGTACGCGGCTGTACAGCTTACAAAGTGTGATCGTCGCTGGCTAGCAGCAGTGAGCAGCTATTTACATTCGTAGCAGAGCCAAGGCTGCCTAGCTTGCTTGATCAAAGCCGAGGTGTGTGACTCCATGGAAAACGAGGAACTGCCTCATTGCAGGCGACAGCATCCTGCCTAGCAGTGGTCAGGGTGGTAGACATTGTGGCATTGGCATTTTAATGAGTGCCTGGCTGTGCTCGGCTTTGAGCCTATGAGTCAGAGCACCCATGTGCCTGAATGAGGGTGTGCAAGCGAAGTGCATGGTGCATGATGTGGATGTGCACTGCACAAAACCACTGTCATTGCTAGCCACTTTAACGGGTCTGTCCATATCCAGTGAATCAGCTGCACGTATGCTGCCTGCTTCGTCTGACTGTCCTCAGCCTCAGATGACTGGTGGAGGGCTGGCTATTAAGTTTAAAGCACCAATCCGTATACCACCGGCCGTGATACCTGGCTGGCTGCATTCCATTCCACCGCAACCTGATTACCGAAGCTATCCTCGGCCGACCCTTACCATCTGCCGATTGCTGCTAAATATAGTGTTTGCTGAGCAGAAAATTGGTATCACCATGTCGCTGGTATTCAGAATAGGAATAGTCGAGCAGCGTTTTTACGCCCACCTTGAGTCCCCTGTCGATGGGTCAGCTGCCAATTTTGTTGGTGAAGGCAGAGCCTGCTATCTCAGGCACAGCTGCAGTTTGTTCTCGTACCTTGCCGTAACCTGACCGGGTCACCGTACTCGTGTTTAGAAAAACTCGTCTGCTTTGATCTGCATCAGGTTCCAATGACCGCAGGCATCGGCTCTGTTGAGAACCGGACTGGTACCAATAGGGCTGGCTAGCTGAAGAGCTGCATGTGCCACCATGGTCCTCGGCTGGTTTGGCAGCAAAGGAGGCTGGGAAGGAAGTGGCAACTGGCAGCGGGCATGCTGATGTTTTTGCATAAGAATTATCGATGCGTCTTTAGCAGTCTAGGACCTCCTGAGATATGTATACCCTACAACGTTGGTGGCCAGCAGTGTAGGACCAAATTGGCACTGTTATCTTTTTTGCAATGTCGTGCATTTCTTTGTAGTGCTTCGTCGTGGCCGTTTGTAGCTACTGCCTCCACTGTTTGGGTTTGTCTCCCACCCGTCAGCCTCCTTTTGGAAATCCTCTCTTCCGGGATTTGGTCCCATATAATCTCTTGGTTGGAGCTCGTAGCTAGCTACCCTCTAGCTATCTTAGTGGAAGACTCCAGAATATTGACGTGAATGGACACACATCCTCTGAGGAGCCTCTGAAATATGCTGTACCTTAGGGCTTCGTGCAAGGTCCGGTTCTTTTCACGGTTTATACTCTCCCTTTTGCTAATGTGATGGCCAAGCACAATCTATGCTTTCACTTCTATGCGGATGACACCCAGTTGTACGTCGGCTTTGATCCCTGCCAGCCTTCGAGCACATCGAATTCTCTCAACTCAACTTACTTCGCATGCTGACGTTCCCTTTTGAGACCTGGGAGCATCTACCAGCATGGAAAACTTTGCCATGCGAAGCGACTGCTTGCCGTCGTGCTGAGAATCATCAGTGGCTGCATGGTTTCTGAGGCTGCTTACTCATGCAGCCAGTTAACCTTCTCACAGTACTTCTGCCCGGCAGGCTGTGTCAGCTGGCAAGGGTTATGGGTTTTGCGGCGAGGTTCTTGTAATTCCTTATTTACCATTGCAAGTTGAAGGCATAGATATATCAAGCTATTGTGCTGCTACATAAAATGGAGCCGGCCGGTAGTTGCTGTACCTGATGCCTCTACTTCTCTTACCCGAAGAGGATTGCTATAACGATGGTACTCTACAGTATTTTTATATATCAAAGTTGTAACGTCATGTGCGACACTGCTCGTTAATTTGGAAGACAATCAGAGCCCACGAGACCTCACTGCAATTTGGCTTACTCCCAAACCTTCCTGATCTGGCAAAATGTTACCTTGTTTCATTAAGGCAAGCAAACTGTTGAAGGGCGGGGTCATCTGACTCGTTTGCGTTTAACCCATATTAATCAGCAGGTCTAATTGGCAGTTACTCACACGTACGTGGAAGGCGATCAGATATCCTGAGGGCAATCACCGGCAGTAACAAGTTAGGTGTGTCATGCATTGACAACGTTTGTGCAGCCCCTGCAGTATTTGCTCCTTTAGACGCCCTCTTGCAGTGGCTGTATTGCTAGAAGGTACCCATTATCGTACAGGCTGTCGTGTCTGACTGCTTTAAAAGTAAATGTAAAGAGTAGACGCTAGGCTCACTCCCACATCCACCTATAGCTCAGCTCCCATTGGCTAGCGGCTAGCATTAGCCATATTTATGATTTTACTTACCATTCAATTGCATTTCACTTTACAGCAAATGTATAGCGCCTAGAGAGAGATTAAGTTCTCTGAGGGCGCTTTATCAAGTGAATTATAATTATTATTATTGTTATATTTTACATGCCACTGTTTATGTGGTGGCCCACACTTCACCTGATCTGCCGATCTTCGTTTGTAATAGTAATGTTCTAAAATACTGATGGCCATGTTGAATATGTACCAAAAAATGGAGATGCTTTTCTCCAGATGCCCACATTTAGCCGGGCTAGCGGCTACTGGTTGTGGTGCCGGTAGCGTCTATATAGCCGGAGCTAGCGACAGAGGTTGTGGTGCCGGTAGCATCTATACCGGCTGGAGGAGGCATCGCGGCCCCAGGCAATCGCTTCATCCCATCTAGGCTTGTCTTTATTTACATGCACTATCTCTACTTGAGAGCTTGCTTTTTTCTTGAGAACAATGCTGGGCAGCCACCGGGCGAGTTCCACAGCCAGATCCACAACCAACCTCTTCCGTCACAGAGCCACACTTATATCAATATTCTACCGCACCTTACCTCCACATACTGCCGCGAAAGCAGACGTGAATGCATGTCTTTTAGCACTCAAAATAATTAATTCGTGTTTTCATGCGAGCAAGTGTGCTCGAGCGATTTCGGTAGTCCCATGTAGCCAGCGGATTGGTTGTTATGCAAAACACAATCGTGACAAAGATGGATGAATCGGGAAGACTGTCGATAGTAGTGAGTAGCATGAAAGTAGGACCTCAGGTCGGCTGGAATAGGTATGCTCAAGTCGGCCGCAGAAGAGAGAGAAAGAGAGAGAGAGAGAGAGAGAGAGAGAGAGAGAGAGAGAGAGAGAGAGAGAGAGAGAGAGAGAGAGAGAGAGAGAGAGATATATATATATATATATATATATATATATATATATATATATATATATATATATATATAGAAAGAGAGAGAGCATGTTATTGCATAAAAGTTATCGATGTGACTTTAGCAGTCTCGGACCTCCTGAGATATGTATGCCCTTCAACCTTCCTTTGGTGGCCAGCAGTGTAAGACCACGTTAGCACTTATGTATTGTTTTTACAATGCAGCTCCTCGTCGCAGCCGTTTGTTGCTACTGCCTGGGATTCAATTCAATATAATGGCATGGCTGGAGCTTGTAGCTAGCTACCTTCTAGCTATCTCAATAGGAGACTCCAGAATATTTACGTGAATGGACAAACATCCTCTAAAGAGCCTCCAAAAAATTTGGTACCTCAGGGCTATGTGCTAGGTCCTGCTCTTTTCACGGTTTATACTCTCCCTCTTGCTGATGTCATTGCCAAGCACAATCTAGGCTTTCACTTCTATGGGGATGATACCCAGTTGTTCATTTGCTTTGATCCGTCCCAGCCTTCGAGCGCCTCGAATTCTCTCAACTCACCCCTTGCATGTTTTAATGACATCCGCACAATAATGGCAGCAAATTTTCCTAAAGTAAACAACGATAAAACTACCTTGATAGTTATTGGGCAAACAAAGTGTGATTCAGAAATTGGAAAGGCTGACGCTTAACATTGGCTCTGCCACCATATCGCCTGTTGAATCAGCTCAAAATTGAGGTGACACGTTTCACAATGACCTCTTGTTAAATGATCACATCAGCTCAACAATCAAGTCTCCCTACTTTCAACTACATAACATGGCTAAAATTCAGGCTTGTTTAGATAAGGATACCATGTCTAACTTGGTCTACGCATTTTTGAAAACCCGTCTTGACTTCTGCAATTCCCAGCTTGCTGGCCTACCGGCATGTGCAATCAGGCTATTACAGCTGGTGCTAAAAACTCTGCAGCAAGGCTTGTCTGTCGTGAGGGTCGCAGTCGCCACATCACACCAATTCTCGCCGACTTACGCTGGCTACAATTCAAGCAACGGATTGACTTCATGGTTTACTCCCTCACTTTTAGGTCACTTCATTCTATGGCTCCAGCCTATCTTTTAGACATACTACCCCATCAGACCAAGCATCGTACCACCAGCTTTTCGGAAGTCAACAGTGCCAATACCTTGCACAAACCTCAAAACCTTTGGAGACCGTGCATCTAGTTCGCATGATCCCAAAGCCTGCAGCTCACTTGCGACTTGTATCGCAACATTCCTGACTTGACCTCATTTAAAAAGATCTTAAAACAACACCTATTTAGGAAAGTATTTAGTGGATCCCTGTGATTCGTCCTTCATGTGATTATGCATGCTGACACTGTGCATGCTGCCACTAACCACATTTGATGCTGACCCTATGCTTGTCACCCCTAACCATGTTATTTATGTTGTTTATCATATATTATATCACTCACTATTAGGTCTCGTTTCCTTTTGCAGCAAATGTAAAGCACCAATAAAGAGATTGAGTGTACTGAGGGAGCTTCATTTAGTGCATTATTATTATTAGCCCCTTTTATTTGCTTGCAGATGGTGTCTGTTGCTAGCACGAGAATAACGCACGCCTGTTACGTGTGGGTGTGGTTGGCCGAGGAGTTTGTATGGGTAACTTAACATGGTTATACTGTGCCCTGCAGCCAGCTAGCACCTGCCTATGGTGACGTCGACTTCGTCCTGACCATCGGCTTCGTCGACTTCTTCGGCATCGCCACCGCCTCACAAGAAGTGACTCATTGGCTGGTAAGGATCGAACTTATCTATTGCCGGCGCTCTTCCATTGTTTTCCCATCTTATCTGTCGGACCCTTCCTTGCACGTTCTGTCACTGTATCTACCTCTGCCACTGTTAATCTGTCCCCTAGCATTGTCTTATCTATGCCTCTATATCTCTGTCTCTCTATATTTCTGCCTATCACAGTCTCTTACTTTCTTGCTTATATTCTATTCCTTCATTTTCATTATTTCCCTTTGTCTCTCAGTATTTTCCTTCCTCTTGCTCACTTACTCGCCTTCCATTCTACCTCCGTCATCGTGCTTTCATCCTTCTACTTGCATCTCTCTGATCACCCCATCTCTCATTGCATCTGACTCTGTCTGCCTTTTCGACTTGCTCTATCTCTCTATCCCTATCATCTCTCTATATCTGTCTTCTTCTCCGTGTCCGTCTCTGTCTCTAGCTCTTTTCCATCTCCATCTCGGTATCTCTCTCTCTCTCACTCTCTTTCTTTCTCTCACTCTACCCCTCTCTCTCTCTCTCTCTCTTTCTCTCTCTCTCTCTCTCTCTCTCTCTCTCTCTCTCTCTCTCTCTCTCTCTCTCTCTCTGTCCGTCGCTCTCTGTCTCTGTATCTTATGTCTTCTGTCTTTGTCTCTGCATATCCCTCTTTTTGTTTGTTCGTACCTCTCCTATCTGCTGCTGGCGGTAGTACTAATTGCCTCTACTTATCTTCTGTCTCCTGTCTCTGTCTCTGCATATCCCTCTTTCTGTTTGTTCGTACCTCTCCGAACTGCTGCTGGCGGTAGTACTAATTGCTTCTACTTATCTTCTGTCTCCTGTCTCTGTCTCTGCATATCCCTCTTTCTGTTTGTTCGTACCTCTCCGAACTGCTGCTGGCGGTAGTACTAATTGCTTCTGCTTAATTGCATAACACGATATCGAGTGATCAGCAGCACTAAGAAAGCAAAGGTTACCGAATGTGCTAGACTGGGATTATCAAATATGCAGGTTGTCATAATCGACAGTCATTCAGGTTTGGTTTCCTAGTTACTTAATTTGAACTGTCAGCAAAAGATGATCTGTAACCTGCAATCTCTGAGGGTGCTTTATCAAGTGTATTATTATTATTATTATCTTGTGAACCTAGGAAGTTTAAGTCTTAGCTCAAAAAGTTAATCAGAAGAAATGTTTTTTTTAAATATTAAAAATTAGCTGCCTTAGACATTGCTGAATTGCTTGCTTGATTAATCATACCTGGTGAGGCTGCTCGCGAATATCAAGCAGCGATTTGTGGAGGTGCAGGCAACAACTCTATTTCTCGTAAAATGCGAGCCTCGCTGGGTAGCAGCGATGAGCTGCTATTTACAATCATGGCGGATCTGAGGCTGCCCGCCATGCTTGATGTGAGCCAAGGTGCATAACTGCATGGAAAACGAGCTGCTGCCTCGCTACAGGCTACAGCATCACGCCTAGCAGCGCTTGGTTGTAACTGACATATGGCTCACTCATGAGTGTACGACTGTGCTTGCCTGACTGACTGTGAGTCAGGGAATCCATGTGGCTGACTGAGCATGTGCATGCACAGTGTGAATGTGCACGGCACAAAGCCACTACCATCGCTTAGCCATTTAAACGTCATTGTCCCTACAAAGTGAATCAGCTGCACGAAAGCTGCCTGATTTGTCTGACTGCCCTTGGCTGAGCCAGGCAGGGGAATGGGGCTGGTTATGCAGGTTACAGCACCGATCACTGGGCCGAAGGCATTGCTATCTGACTGGCTTTAATCCATTGCACCCCAACCTGCCGTCCACAGCTATCTACAGATTACAGCCTGCCGAGGCATCCTAAAGATAGTGCTGGCTGAGCAAGGAATCAGTATCTCCGTGTCGCTGGCGTTCATAATATTAATAGTCAAGCAGATTGCTTATGCCCACCCCCATGTCTTCCTGTTGATGGGTCGGATGTCGATGGTGGTGGGGGCGGAGCATAGTTTCCCAGCACAGCTGCATTATACATATCATCTCAAGCCATAGCCTGTCCAGTCGCCATACTGCGGTTTGCAAAAACGTATCTGTTTTAATTTACAACAGGTTCTCAGAACCAGAGCCATCGGCTCTTTGGAGAACCGGACTGGTAGCATTAAGGCTGGCTAGAAGAAGAGCCACCGGCATCAACCCTGCACTTGGCAGTTTTATCAGCAAAGGTAGCTGGGAAGGAAGTGACAACTGGCAGAAGGCATGCTGCTAGCAGCGTCTGGTTTCCTTTGAGACTTGCGAGTATCTCCTTGGACGATCAGCTTGTCTATCCGAAGCGACTGCTGGCCTTTGCGCTAGGGTCGGGGGCAGCCGCTTGGTTGCTGAGGCTGCTTCCTCATGCCTCCAGCCATCCACTCCTCCCAGGGCATCTGCCCGGCTCTCTGTGTCAGCTAGCAAGCAGTGGGTGTAGGCTGGGCGATGCCCCGGTAAAGCGTAGGCGACAGAAAGATGGGCGCTGTGGGAGAGCTTGCAGAGCACATCCGATAGAGGGGCCAGACGGAAGGCTTCTTACCTGCAGCTCACCGAGCTGAGTTTTTTGTCGTCGTTCGTCAGCCTGAGAATTGTGGCCACTCCCTAGGTACTCTGCTTGTGGCACCTTGTGCAATGGCCGTTGTCGTTTTTTCATTTGCTGAAGCTCTCCGATTGTTTTGCTAACCTTCGCTTCTGGCATCGAGGCAGTAAAGTGCACGTGGGCGAGTGTCTAGTTGCAATTTGATGCTTCGTAGCTGTAGTGTACTTTTTGCGACGTCGCTCTGCCATCTGCGGAATGTCTCTGGCCAATGACGGCTCTGCTAACGCTGTCTCGACTTACTGCATCGATTACCGCCTGGTTGGGTCCTTGGCTGTCTGCTTCCAAATAAATTCCCCTTCTGGTATCCATCATCATACATCTGTTGATAGAATCAATTGCTATTCGCATAGCCCAATACACTTACCGACTGGTGCTCCTCAGTTTTTAGGTTTGACTTGCTAGTTTTTGTTTAGAAAATCCTAGTTCAAAGAGTTGCATTCCATTCCTGAAACAGCAACGGTTTTATTTCTACAAATGGTGTATATCTCCTAGAACTATCTAAGGAGACAAAGAGGATTTTCCTTCGGTTCACCTGAAACGCAATTAGCCATTGGTGTGCCTTCGGTAGCCAACATATATATCAGCCGTGATGCCATCAGGTCTTCATCAAAGACAATGCCTCTCACTGTTGTGAGATACCGGCCTCCTTTGGGATGTCTGAACTTGTTTATAGAGGAGTTTTCAGAGTTCCTCGCTAAAATATTTTAGTGTGACAGGCCGTTACTAATTGTAGAATACTTCAATATTCACGATAACAATCCTAGCAACAGCTAAGAGTGCTCATTTCTTGACTGTCTGGAAAACTTTGGTTTGCCCCAACACATTAATCATAGCACCCACGTCGGTGGCCACATTCTAGAACTCGTGATCACTAATGATGTCCTTTCCACTGACCTCGTAATGTACCCATTGAACCTCTCAGATCATTGTTCTGTCTGGTTGACTGTTCTTGCTTCTTCGAACGGAAAGTCAACTGTCGAAATAGTCCAACGACGTAACCCACAAACATTGACATGGAAAAAATTATTTTGAAATCTGTTTCTGATGCAGGTCATCTAGATCTGCATTCAGACTCGACCGGTGCCTCGATGCCCTCAGTGATGATGTGAACATAACACTCAGGAGTGCTCTTGACAAGCATGCTCCCGTTCGCTCTATCCCTTCATCTCTGTGGTCTTAAGTGGCAAACAAACCTAGCCCTGCCGTAACCAAAATTTGTAATGCTTCTTTGAGAAAAGGGGTCATCCCTAAGTCCTTTAAATCGGCAATCGTTGGGCCCATTATTAAAAAGCCTGGTTTAGACACAGAGGTCCTAACAAACTATCGCCCAGTTTCCCTGCTTCCTTTCTCATCGATGGTTCTTGAAAAAATTTGCTAAGCAGCTGGTGGAACACATTGAAAATAGAAGAATATCAGAAACATTGATCATTCAGATCGGGGTTCAAGAGGCAGCACTCCACTGAAACTGCACTCATCCGTGTAGACAATGACATTCTACGTGGCAACGGCGACGGGAATGTCACTGCCCTAGTTCTGCTAGATCTGTCTGCTTCCCTCGACACCATTTATCACAAAGTTCTGCTTGAACGATAAAGAAAATGGATTGGTCTGGCAGACGAAGCACTGGCATGGTTTAAATCATACTTGTCTGATCGTGTTCAATCCGTATCGTCAGGTATCACACACGAGAAGGGTCACCTGTGACGTCCCTCAAGGGCCTGTACTCGGTCCCTTGCTGTTCTCTATTTATACGCAACCTCTGAATAAAGTGATTAAGGCTACTGGCATAGGATATCACTTCTATGCTAACGATAATCAGTTGTATTTGTCATTCAAACCGTCAGAATCTGCTTAGGCAGTTTAAAAACTGAATGGTCGTCTTGCCGATATTCGATCCTGGATATCGGAAAGCTTTCTGAAATTAAATGATGATAAAACCAAACTGCTGCTCATAGGTTACCATAAGCGTGTGGCTGGATTAAAATGCTTTAATCTGTTAATAGGTGAAGCTATTGTGCGACCATCAACACGTGCTTGAAATTTACGTGTCGTTATCGACAGTTGCCTTAATTTCAAAACTTCATTCAGAAGTCGGCCTCTACAGCTGGCAATCACATCCAATCCATATTCAAAATTAGGTGTCTCCCACAGTGGCTTGTAAAAAATTTAACTGGCTCTTTAGTTCTGTCTTGGCTTGATTACTATCATTCACTTTTGGCTGCACTGCCAACGAAAGCTATTTAGCCACTGCAGCGGACTTTGAATATTGCTGCAAGGCTAGCCCTCAAGTCCCAGCCGTTTGAGCACGTGTCCCATTTGCTAAAAAAGGTAGGATGGTTGCCGGTCAAGCAACGGATACAGAGCGAAATTCTTACGCTGATTCACAAGGCCCGGTATGGCTTGGCTCCTCCATACCTAGCTGAACTGCTGCACCATTTTCAAACTATTCGCACTCTCAGGTCCTGTGTGGAAAATGAATTTGCTGTTCCATCCCTCCGCTTAAAGACCGTTGGCGACAGAAGCTTTAGCTCTGCATGTGCTCGACTTTAGAACTCGCTTCCACAATTCTTACGCAACGACAAGTACTCTGCTACTGCAAACTATGGCTCATCCTTTTCAGCGGTCCTGAGCTGCTACTTCTATGCTACTCAATACCTCAACTGCTCTTCTGACTCTTCGATGCTTCCCACTTTCTCTTTGTTGCGTGAGACGAAGTCTGTAGGCTACCGAATGGGTACTAAAAGCCGCTTAGGCTGTGAGTGAGCTATACAAAACTCTCCTGCGTAACACCCACATGGTCTTTATGACGTTGTGGAGTTACAGACGGAGATACATGCCAAACTAGTTAGGTGGTTGCTTTTCATGGACGTCGGTACAGAGATCGCGGTTTAAATCCTAATTAGGGTGAGTCGTGTAGTTTGATTCGCACATCCGAGAGCCAGCCGATGACCAACGCCAACTGTTCATTGAACAAGGCACAGAGCCGCAAGATGCACGATTGCCTTCGCCCCATCTCACACTCAAATCTCCTCTCCTCGAGCTCTGTATGAGGTATACGTAAGCAGTTGTATTCAAAAACGCTTACGGCATGATGCTTAGCCCGAAGGGCAATAAATCTGATTGCTAGGTTAGAGCCAAAAGATGAAAAGACCTAAAAGTGAGCGACATAACCTTGAGTAACCTAGAACAGATTACAGAGTTTCATTGTTAGTGGCAATGGGCCGGCAATACAGTTTCATCAAGGAACTTGAGTTTTCAAATTCTGCTATGTAAGCTAGATGTCAGCAATATCTTATGCTGGTCCTAATCGCAGTACGAGTGATTATATTGGATTAGGTGTTATCTTGCGACCTGCATTTGATTACCAATTAATCCTAAAGCTAAGCCCTATCTTTAAATTTAGACTAAGCTGTCGTTACTTACCGGCTGGTACGATGCTACAATTTAATTTTAGTAACAACAAATAATATATCACTATAAGGGAGCAAACTAGATTTAAACGTAAGATCACCAGAAAAACTGTAGTCAGAGAAACACCAGATTGATTGGTATAAGTCGACCCTTTAGCAGAACGTATAATTCACTTAAGCTTTGCACAGACAACCATGCATCAATGGTTTTCAACCATGCATCCATATTATTCATTTCGTTTGTTTTTCAAGCATGATTTTACTTACCATTCAATTGCATTTCACTTTACAGCTAATGTAAAGCGCAAGAGAGAGATTAAGTTATCTGAGGGCGCTTTATCAAGTGAAATTTTATTATTATAATTAATAACCACGTGACATGAAATGCAATTATTGCGATCTTGAGACTGACCAGGAGGATTGTGAGAACCGTGAGCTAAAGCAATACAATAGAATGACTCTTAAATTAAAATAACTTGCATGCTCTTGAGAGTAATATATTGCTTAAGAAACTAGTGCTGTGCAAATAGCTTTAGCTCTGCAGATCCTTGACTGTAGAGCTCGCTTCCACGATTCTCACGAAGCGACAACTATTCTTCTACTGCCGACTATGGCTCATCATTTCCAGAGGTCGTGAGCTGCTACTTCCATGCTATTTATTCCTTAACTGCTCTACTGACTCTGCTGTGCTTGCTACTTTCTCTTTCTTGTGTGCGCGAAATCTTTTAGTAACAGTATGATACGCACCGACTGCTGAGGCTATACTTGTGCTATACAAAACACTCTGAGTAACCCCGGTATAGTCATAGCTCTATGGAGCTACTGATGGAGATACATTACATAGACGAGACTTTGAGTAATATGGCAGTTGTGACGTTCACTAATAAAATGACTGATAGTAGATGTCGGAAAAGATTGAAAGTATCTTAAGTCACAGGCTGGAAGACCTTGTAGTAATCAGTCACCGTGTTCTAGATGAGAAGTATCGTTGGCAGGGCCAGCTGATTGCAGAGGCTGGAAGTTTACAGTATCACTGTTTGGGCAGACCCGAATTCTTGCAGAGTTCTGTAGCTGAAAGTAATGTCACTTGACTATGAGCTGATGAGTGAAATGGGATGGCACTGTACAATTTCATACTGGAGAAAGACACTCGTACTCCGTGAAGATATAATTGACAAATTGTTCTTTAAGCCTAATGAAGGGATTTTACTGTGCAGTTTAGAGATGGCAGAGGTTTCTTATCATTAAAAGGATGGTTCTTTCGTAAAATGACACCTAAACTTTTACGGTCATATGAACTTGAGCACCAGGAAGGCGTAATGTGTACCTGAGGCCTCAATGAGAGTTTGAAAAGCTGGAAAGCACGGATATATCATCAGCTGCAACCAGTTTTCTATCCGAATAAAAACGAAAGCTTGCCGTTGGTATTTACAATGGCAAGACAGAGATTAATTATTGATCACTGTAAATAGCAGAACTTGGAACTCGGTTCAATTACAACTGAAATTATAATGAGGCAGCGTACATATGCTAAGAACAACGGAAATCAGCAAATTTGTAGTAATGCACGGATATTTCCACCAGTTACAGGCACAGAGATGACTTCTCATTTCTTAGAGAAAGGTGCCGTTTCATCTTTAATTCTTTCAAGTGAAATGTTTTGATTTCAGTTGCAAGCAAAAGTAATTTTTTGGAAGCAAATTAAGTAAAAGCACGGTCGTCTAAAAAGAATGACAGCTACAAGTGCAATTAAACGATCCATGTTGTATGGGTAGGGTAAGACTATTAGTCTGACTAGCGAAGGAAACCACCCCCAGCAGACTTGAACATATGATCTTGGTAGTTAAGAGAAAGTGTACGTAACCTCAATGGTTGTAGTTGCTGATCATTTTTTTTTCTTACGTATAATTTTCCAAAAATGAAGTGACTTGCATGTCATCAGGCTGGTTACCCATTAATCGAAACACGGAAATTGCACTTAGGCAGTCACCAGAGAAGGAAGCAAATAACGAGCCCGGGGAAGTAAATAAGCAGGATGCACTACTTGTAGCTGCAACCAAATGCCACTTCTTTGACTAGGATAGGCGAGAAATTCAAAGGAAATAAGTAGCACGACACCACAACAGGAAGACATGGAGGGCTGGATCGTGAGAGAAGGGGAGTATAGGAAACGTTAAGTGCATGAAATGAGTGAGTTGACGTGGAAATCAGATCATTTTACTGTGTATATTGAGGATTGAGCACTATATAAGTATTTAGAACAGGTAATAGAAAGTACGACAGTGAATGAGAGAGTAACAGGGGGAGTGAATACACGAAGGGAAGGTATGTCAGCATGGTTGGTCATCCGTCAGGAAGAGACCCGACGGAATTTGGTTGTGAATCAGGAGTGTCTAAAATAGTATTTTCTGCTAGATCTAAAAAACTACTGTAAATCTCGAAAGTTTGGCTTGCTTCTCTCCGTCCTAAGTATAGTTTTACAATCAGCACTACTTAAAGATCTTTTTCTAACCGTAGAGATACTGCCCGGTTGTGTCACGTTTTTTCATAGGAACAGTCATTCGTCAGTAAAACGCTACAAAATATTTTTTATAACCTGGCTTCTGATTAGAGGTCACAGTCACGTACCAACTCGACATCATTAACAAAAGGTCACAATGAGCTCGCTAATCCGTTCGACAGATTTCCACTGAAAATGTAAGCTACATTTCCTTGTAATACTGGGACCACATTCCGGTTGACTTCAACAACAGGTCTGCTCATTATTGCCCATGCTACGTTCTAGCCTAAACCTTACTTTTTCGTTCGAGTTTGCACTACGTATTAGGCATACCAGCGTCACCGCGATAGAGCGAGAAACAAGCTATAAGAGCAGGCGGCTGAGTCGGGCGTCATTGAAGATGCAATATTAATCAACTGTGGTCCTTCTGTGAATCAACTTAGAGCTGCGAGCGACCGACGGCTGCAAGTGTGACTAAGCCGTCTCCGAGAACGAAGAGAGAGGATAAACACTTTTAGTGGCCTCGGGACCTCATAAACTTTGTTAATGTTCCGATAAAGAATTAATTTCTAAACGTTTATACGCTTTACGTTTAAAAGTTTATACTGGCAAAACCACCGGAAACCTGTTCGTAAGCATAGAATGGAGTGCCCGGAAGCTCAGGCAGCAACACAGTGAGTACCGACTTTTTCGATGATGCAGCTGCGGCAAGCTAAGAGAAACAGCTCCGGCAGCTGGGTGCATGAGCTGGTTGCTTTCTCGAGTTCTGGTAGCAAACCCATATCTCATTGTGCATTTCGGCAGCTGGGGACTGGGTGAGCTGGTGTTTCTGTGTGATTTCCATGACTCGTGCCGGTAGCTTTCGAAAGATGGAAATTTCAATGCACATCACAAATCAGAATTCGCATCGTCCATTGCCTTGCCGAAGCTAGCCTTGCTCGAGCTGCCGCAGTAGCAGCAGCTAGGTGGCGCCACCTCTCCTGGGGCCGCCAGACGTCATATGCTACGATGTGCCTCCAGAGAATCAAAATGCAGTATCCGGGATGCCGAGAGGATAGGCCATGGTGTGCTTGCCTCCGAAGAAGGTGGGGGCAAGCAAGCAACCCTAGCTGCTGAGCTAACGATTGAGTGAGTGTATGCAGGCAAGAGAGCCATCGTGTGTGTCAAATTGAACATTCCGGTGATTTGTGGAGGCGGACGTGACATGGTGCCAGGCATATTGACACCATTGACACAGATGTTGCCAATCGCCGCCAAGGGGACTGTCGACTGCTGCATAGGGATAGCCATGTTGATGCCGTGCGGCTTTAAAGACCCATGGTGGCAGCTTGCGAAGGATGCAAATCGCTCAATCAACAATCAAAATTAATCGGCGTCACATCAAGCCCAAGCTGTTGCTAGCCTCCGCCCCCCCGTCCCAGAAGGGGTAGGGCATTGGAGGGCCAGCAAGGAAACGCTACGTGGGGATTCCTGTATATCGATTAAATGGGTTCCGAGCAGTCAGACGGCCTGATGGTGGAGTTGTTGCTCATCAAAATTTCGGCGGCGCTCCCGATGGCCGGTGACGGCGATAGCCTCACAAATCCCAGATGTCAAGCAGGTGATAGGGTGCTGGTCACTCTCGCTAATTAGCTCATTTACTTGCCGTAGGTGCAAGCCACTCAGAGGCGGCCATCATAGGGCTTTACCACCGGATTGCACCAAATGTTACTCGCCTACCATGGTTGCTGGCAGCGACTTCTGCTACCGACCGCCCGATTGGCGTGCTACCGCCACTCCGGGCACAGTATCACTGAAGCGAAGCCGAGTCTGGTCGGATGAAAATCTCGCTAGTATCACACAGGGTACGCATCAGGTCACCGTACGGCGACGGAAGGCATGCGGCTTGACGTAGTTTTAGTGCAGTCGTGCTGCGATTGCGACCTAGGTTTTAGTCTCTGGCAAAACAAGCGCCCCTTCAGCAGCGAACAGGGGGAGGGGTGAGGCGGATATTCGTCGGCGTCGCAGTTGTCGCCTTGACGACAAGGTCGGCGGATAGTAGGCCGGATGTCGCCTCGGCTCCACTTAGTCGCGGGCCGACCTTTAATGTTCTGGTCTGTGTTATACCATATGGTGGTGCAGCCGGCGTGCCGTCTGCGGAAGTCAGCTTGGACTAAATTTGGTATGAGAAGGTGAATGTGGACCCAGTCACGTGACCATTTCCGAACCTTCCAGATCTCGCCGGCTGAGTCGATTTTGTGATTGGCTTACGTCACGGTTCAGGTAATCCTAAGGCGCTTTCTGACTGGTCGCCGAGGGTCGTCCGCACTTTAAACAAAGCCAGCAGCACGGCTACGACGCCATTGTGTTCGCCATGTGAGAAGGCGAAGCTCGCCAACCGTCTTGCTTGTTTCCACAAGCAAGACGGTTGGCGAGCTGTGAAACCTGGTCTGCTGAGGCTGAGACATAAATTTGTAGTTATCCGGCGATTGGGGACACTCGTCGAAGAACAACTGGAGGACAGGTCGGGGCTGTAAGTCCAATTCGCATGATTACTGCGTGGCGGCACTTGACTGACGATATTGTTGAGTTCACGTCTGTCTTTTAGTGGCACTGTGAGCAATGAACGACGGATAGCGAATCATGGCTCCCTGCTTTTTAGTGTCTGGAACGATCGGGGATGCTTGGGAGAATTGATGCATCCGAGCCCCTAAGCCATACAAGGACGCGAAGCTCCGGCTTTGTTTCTGCTGAAGGATCGCATCGAGGCAATGAATGGAAAATGACGGCCTGATAAAATGTCGACGGTTGTGGCAGGTTCGTGAAAATCTTGTCGAGTTTCCTAGTGCGTCGCATGCATAGTGGGGCCTTGGTTCGACGCGATCACCACCCACAGCTGATCGCTAGTCAGCCATCATACAATATTCGTACGTGACTACCGCCATATGTAAGAAAAATTCGCTAAAAGTAGCGACCACACCCGTCTCCATGGTCAATTTAATATTACCGCCCAAGCTTACCACCCGATAGTTTTTGGCCAAAGAAAAAATTGAATCAGCAGCCAGCGAAATTGCTTGCCTGTAGCATTTCTTGTTTCATATCCAACGAAGCATGTTGGTCGGTGCATGTAAAGCTAACAACTCCGCGGCCTTTCCTTCTGTTATGTTGTTTTTAACCACCAGTACCTGACCCGCGAAACAGAGGTTACTAGCCAAACCTAACTTAGCAAACCTAGCCACGGTATGTGTCGTATGAAGAGCACTGACGTACCATATTCTCGTGTGCCTCTTTTTTGTGCTCCCAGTGCTATGCATGCACGTTCAGTGGACGAACGATAAAAGCTGGTTGCTTGTTCAACGTGACATGTTGGGTACTGCCGGGAGAGCCGTCGCTATATTGAGCATGATTTTTCCCCTGCTCCCCACAAATATCTCACGTCTTTTCTAGAGGTAGAGCATCTCATCGGTTAGAGCTCAAGAATGAAAATATGTGCTCTTTTACGAAGACTTAGGTATCCAATAGTAAACGGTAGGCTGTTGGCCCGAAGCCCTTCTTAGCATCTGCCCTTAACCATTTGATCGGGCTCACTGCTTTACTTCGTCCGAGGATTTGTGAAAACGCATGAATTCGCTCAAATGACGGCCTTTGTATCAACTGAAGGCTTTCACCAGGATCTACGAAGATGCCTGCCTTAATCTACCGTAATAGTTATGCCCTTATTAACTGACTGTTCTTTTTTCGTGTAAGGCATAATCAGCAAGATATTGGAAAGTTCAACAAGACGAAACAGCTTCAAACCTGGACCATTTTAATTGGCGATGACCCAAGTTAATTCGATGATCTGCAGGTATTTTGATTGCAATTGAAACATTTACACTATAATGAATGGTCTTGGCTGTCTGTTTGAGTAGCCATTTCGGGCCGGCTTCGGTAAGTAACCCAGAATATACGTAGCCACTTGCCCCTCTTTTCCGTTCCCATTTATTCCGTTCCCATATATCTCGATTTGGCTCTTGTTTTTTCTGCGACTGTGATGTTGGTAGCTTCAGGACTGTTTTCTGGTGCTAAACATGTGTCGGCGAATATCGGTGAGTCGATAGCATTCCATGTACAGGGCTCTCACACTGCAAGAGAAAAGGACGACGATGATGCACCTGCAGAAAATGCGAATCCTCTCTGCAGGTGGGCATGCTCGTGCAGGTGTATATGATTTAAAGACGCCGGGCTCAGCCAGTTAAAATTTCAGAGAGTACACGAGCTATCGATTCGTTATCACTAGAAGATCTACATACTGGGCAACTTCCAAGCCAGAGGGCCGTGCCTGCTCTGATTCTGACGACTACCAGGTTCAAGCACTACAGTCACCGTCTCTTTAGACAGGATGTTAATTTTCCTAATGTCTGTGGAATGTCACCAGTGACATCTCGTTTTTTCGGAGCTTGGGTGTCTTTTTGTCGCATTCTTCATCACGGAAGACAGCTTCTAGGGGTTATGGGGAAAATGTATTCTTGAGTTCTAATTAAGATTCTTGAGTTGTAAAGTTAGGGCCATGAGAGCTAATGAAATTACTAAGCCTCTCAATTATGTAAACATGCACCAGCAAAGGCGATTGGGCGACAGCCACAGTTACACGGAGGTCCTGCATCAGGCCACGTTCCAAGTATTTGGAAAGTGCATCTGTTTGAATGCCGTTGCCGGCACGGCACGCCTGACTTCTTCCGGTCTCTCTAGCCGATTACCTGTAAGATGGTACCTGCCGAACAAACTTGCTGCCTCGTAACCCCCCCCCCCCCGTCAATCACCGATTCCCATGGATGTCATGTGGTTCCGTTTGCTCTCCTGTTGCATTCATTGCAGTCTTGTTGTATCCCACGCTGTCAGGTGGTCCTCCGTGTTGTAAGGTGGTTCTCTTTGTAATGGCGTGCTTTAGCATACTGTCACATGCTGCTCTCATTGTTGCGGGCTCCCTCTCACTGCTGTGCCCTCCCCATTTGCTGCCATGTGCTTTGCCTTGCTGCTGAATGTTCTTCCTTGCGGCTGAGTGCTTCTACCTCTGCGGACCGTGAACGAAGGCTCTCACAGCTACTGGGCCAAAAGTGCTTTCAGCCCTTGACTTGGCGACTGTATTTGGTGCCACTACATGATGGCTTCAGTCAGGTAGCCCACCTAGGCGCTAAGCCGTGTTGCGAGTGTCTGGCTGTCGCTACCTAGAGGGCTGATGGTCTGTGTCGTCATCGTTTTATCTTTACTTTAAGAAACATATACTGACTTCGTTGCAATGATCGAGCATTTGCGCGGACTTTCTTTAGTTGTGGCATGCTTCAGCATACTGTTTCGTTCTGCTCTCACTAATGCTACCTCTTTCTCAGTGCTGCGTGCTCCCCATTTTCTGTCATGTGCTTTGCCTTGCTGCCGAATGATATCCCTTGGGGCCGAGTGCTCCTACGTCTGTGGTTATTGACTGAAGGCTCTTACCGATATGGCGAAAGAAGAACTTACATCCCTACGTTTCCGCTGCTTTTGGTGCCACTGCATGCTGGCTGCAGTTGGGCAGCATGCCTAAGCCCTCAGCCGTGATGCGAGTGTGCTGTTATGGTTACCTAGAGGGCTAATGGTCTGCGGTGTCGTATTATGTCGTCCTATCTTTACTAGACTAAACATATACTGACTTATTTTCAAAGATTGCACATTTGGGTGAACTTTCTTTAGTTTGCTAGCATTACTATTCGACATGCACGAAAGCCGGCGATCGACGTTCGCACCAGCAGCTGCGCTCAAGCTCTAGTAGTCGCAACAGCGACCCATTTCTTCCTCAGCACTGCCGGCCACGGATTTGAGGTGTCATCGCGTGCCATGCTCTAGGTAAAGGGGGCAGAGCTGATGCGGCAGCTGAAGGTCACCGCTGTCGTACTGAAAGCCTGCTAGTGGTTCTATTTTGTAGACTGGGAAGTGCTCGGAACCTCACAGACTCAGGTCAGTGCCAGGTGCCAAAACCTGATGAGGAGCTGCGGTTGCAGCACCAGATACATCACTTTGTGTGCAGCCCATAGGTAGAATCTCTTTACTTATTTGCAGAATAGAAGTCCATAGAAACACCTCTGAAAGGTCAGTGCAAGATTCGTGTGAGCTGGAGTGGTGGCCGAAGACGGAAGTTCCAGCATTCGCCATCCTGTTTGTCAGAAGAGGCTGTTTTTTCTGTTTTTGTAAGCCGCCGGTGGATAGTGGCTGATAATGCCTCTGCTTCAGTACCTCTCATGTAGGAACTTAATGGAAAGTTTGATGTTGGCTTACCTAAATGGTCATTGCTAGTCGTAATTCTAGTGAGTGTAAGCATTCAAAAGCATTATTTGCATGCTCACACAAGATGCTCTGCGTATTAGAGTTCGTCAGATGGATCAAATAGATTGAGCACTAGAGCGAACAGAGCTGCGAGTAGCCCAAAAGCAAGAGGATAATGCACTATCATTAAGCAGTGCAAGTTTGTTGATGCTCTAACCGTACCTGGCTCTGAATAAGCATGTGAGGTGAGGTTGTGAGTTTGAGGTGACCTGGCACTGAATATGGGCTAGAACGAGTCGCATGTCACCTTTCTAGCTAGGTCAAAGCGCCGGTTGCCTACCAAGCTTCGGCTGCTTCAAGCTTCCACTGCTAGTTTGCAATGAATAATAATAATAATAATTCACTTGATAAAGCGCTCTCAGAGAACTCAATCTCTCTCTAGGCGCTTTACATTTGCTGTAAAGTGAAATGCAATTGAATGGTAAGTAAAATCATGCTTGAAAAACACTGCAGCTAGGCTTGTCTGTCGTGAGCGTCACAGTTGCCACATTACTCCACTTCTCGCCGACCTGCACTGGCTACCAGTCAAGCAACGGATTTACTTCAAGGTTTTGTCGTTCACTTTTAGGTCGCTTCATTCTATGGCTCCAGCCTATCTGTCAGATATACTACCCCATCAGGCCAAGCGTCGGACCACCCGCTTCTCGGAATCCAACAGTCTAGAAATACCTCATACAAACCTTAAATCCTTTGCAGACCATGTATTTACTTTATATGCTCCCAAAGCCTGGAACTCCATCCCGACCTGCGTCAAAACATCCCCTGACCTGACCACATTTTAAAGGAACCTAAATTGAATGCTAACCATTTTTTAGCAGTATTTTCGTCTCTTTCAGATGTGGAGCCAGTGTAAAATTGGGTGATAACGCCTCTGCTGCGATGTGTGGGAAGTTAATTCAAAGTTTGAGGTTGGCTTATCTAAACAGCCATCGCTAGTCGTAATTCTAATCAGTGTAAGCTTTGCAGAGGATTAATCGCTTGCTTACAAAACGTGCTCTGAATTTTACAGTTCGTCGGATGGATGTAATGGAATGAGCCTGAGTGCAAACAGAGCGCCGAGTACCACAAAAGCGACAAGCCAATGCACGATCGTAAGGCTCGGCAAGTATGTCGTCGCTCTGACGGTAACTCACTCTGAATAGGCATGTAAGGTGAGAGGCGCTTGACCGAGTCGCATGTGACCTTGCTAGCAAGCTCAAAGTGCCGGTTGCCTCCCACACTTCAGCTGCTTCCAACTCCCACAGCTAATTTACAATGGATCGCTTAATGCCATTGTTTCATGCCAGAAGGCTTTCGCTTAAAGCATACATGTGCCGTTCAGGCTTAGCTTGACTGATTTCCTAATAACCCACTTGCTTGTCTGCCTCAACTCAGACGCATCAACCTGCTTGCCTAAGTAATCTGCTTTTTTCCCTTAAGATGCACTTACATAGGCAAATGAAGCTGAGCGATGAGTGTGAGATAGAGGAAAGCTATCGTCCATTGACAAGCTAGCGTCCTCCTATTTAACACTCTTAGTTCCAGCATTATTGCTGAGTGCCCACCGATTCAATGAGTCGTGGCCACTCCTGGTATTGCTGCCGTTCCTGATTGAATTGTAATGATTTGTCTAACAGTATGAAGCAGCGTGCAAACGCCGGGTAAGCCTCGTGCGTGCGTCTACTGAGCTAGCGAAAGTTTCTCAGTCTAGCGACGGGCTGTTCATGAGTTTTTTATAAGATACAAAGCTTGAACCACAGACTAACCCTGCGTACCTTGCCTAGCGTTGGCCTCTTTGCCTTGAATAGGGCAGCATCAGCATTCATCGCATAGCCTGACTCGGCGCCGGTGGCCAACAATGTTTCCAGGCTTTTATATTGGCCTACGAGCTACTTCTTCTGTCACTGCCACTTGCTCCCCGTGCTGCTGCATTCTCATGTTCTGTGCTGCATGCTTGCTGCTGCTTCCCAAAGCTCTTGCTTACTGGTGCATGATGTCATTTCCTGGCACATGGTCTTCCTTGCTCCTGCATGTTTCCCTTGCTTGCTGCTGGCTCTGCCCTGATGCTGCATGGTGTGCCTTGACGCTGCATATCTTTCCTTGCTGCCGCACCTCTTCCTAGCTGTTGCATGCTCTTCCTTCCTTCTGTATGCTCCCAATTGCTGCTACACCTTCTCTTTTGATGCCACATTCTTCCCCCTCCCCCGTGCAGTCCCCTGGTCTCTTTGGCTGCCGCATGCCCATATTGCTTATGCGCACTCTCATTCGTGGCTGCATCACATCCCTTACTGCTTCATGCTCTTGCTCTTGCTGCTGCAGCTGTCTCTTTTGCTGCTGCCACTGCTGCTTCTGTGTTTACAGCTGGCCATCTTTTTAGCCACCTCGAGTTATCTTAGCCGCCAACCCTGCCAGCCATGTCGTGTCTTGCCTGCTCCCTGCCCTTGCGTGTCTCTACCTCGCCTGCCTCCTAGTTTTTGGTCGACTCAGCTGCCTCGGTTACGCCTGACTTTCCAGCCATTAAAGTAACCCGAGCTGCCTCAGTCGTCTTGGCTACTTTAGCCACATTGCTTAGCCAACGCATTCGTAGCCTAAGTCTTGATCTTCTTCTCTTGCTACAACCACAACCTCAACCGCAACTTCCACAGCCTTCTTCACCACCTAACGTTCCACCCCAGTTACTACTTTCTCCACAACCTACTATGCCACATCTGCAGCCAAATCCTTTGCCTTCTAACCTGGATCTTTTTTGCATGAAGAAGTTTTCTATTTAGGTTGATTATTGTTGGAGTTATAGTGATGCTTTCACTCCAACTTTGCTCACACTATTCATACCTCAACGATGCAGCTGAGTGATTCGTAGTCCTCAGAGTAGGTACAACCCGATAAAGACCATGCTGTGCCACGAAGAACACCTGATCATGAATTGGTTAACGAAGCTTGCTAAGTTTGGCGCTCTCGTGCTGCAAGCGTGACCAACAACTTCGATTCTTGTGACACGAGCACTCATTCAGCTGCTCATCATGGGACGCTCGCTTTCTTGCTCAGACAGTAGAGGTATTTAGGTGCGTGCATGAGATGGCTCGGCCACAGTCGATGGCTGCAGTCGGGCAGCACGCCTAGGCCCTCAGTCGTGTTGCGAGTGTCTGGTTGTGGCTACCTAGAGGGCTGATAGTCAGCTGTGTTGTTGTTTTAACTTCACAGGAATAAACATATACTGAATTCATTGCAAAGATTGTGCGTTTCGACAGACTTTCTTCAGTTTGCTAGCCTTACCATCTGCCATACAGAACGTGCGGCAATCGACGGTCGCACCAGCAGCGGCACTCGAGCTCTAGTGTTCGCAACAGCGACTCATCATTAACTCAGCGACTCACTCATAGAATCATCGACTCTAACGGTACCTCGCTCTAAATTTGTGTGTGAGGTGAGACATCCTTGACCAAGTCGCGTGTCAGATTGCCAGCAAGCTCAAAGCGCCGGTTGCCTACCACACTCCAGCTCATTGCAATGATTGAGCGTTTGGACAGAATTTCTTTCAATTTTTTCTTTCAATCGAGGGTCACAACTGCAGAGGCAGTCCAGCTCTAGTGGTCGCAACAGCGTCTCATTTCTGCTTGAGCACTGCCGGTCAGAGATTTGAGGTGCCATCGCATGCCATGCTCTAGTTAAAGGGGGCAGAGCTGATGCTGCAGCTACAAGTGACCACTGTCGTACTGAAAGCCCGATAGTGTTTCTATTTTGCAGACTGGTGAATTTTACGAACCTCACAAATTCAGGTCAGTGCAAGGTGCAATAACCTAACTAGGAGCTGCGGTTGCAGCACCAGATGCAGCATTTTGTATGAGCCCAACTGTAGAATCTCTTCACTTTTTTGTAGAATGGATATGCCTTGGAACGCCCTTGGAACGCTCTTGGAAAGGTCAGTGCACGACACAAGTGAGCAGGAGTTGTCACCATAGACGGAATTTCTAGCATTCGCAGCACTGCTTGTCAGAAGCAGGAGTCTTTTCGTTTCTTTTAGCCGTCAGTAAATAGCAGCTGATAGCATACCTCTTCTTCTGTGTGTAGGATGGTTGTGCAAAGTTTGATGTTGGCTTATCTAAATAGCCATTGCTAGTCGTAATTCTAGTGAGTGTAATATTTCAAGAGCATTATTTGCATGCTCACACAAGATGCTCTGCGTTGTAGAGTTCATCGGATGGATCAAATGGATTGAGCGTTAGAGCAAACAGAGCTGCGAGTAGCCCAGAAGCGAGCGGATAATGCACGATCATTAAGCAGTGCAAGTTTGTCGATGCTCTAACGGTACCTCGTTCTGAATATGCGTGTGAGGAGAAATGCGCTTGACCGAGTCGCATTTCACCTTGCTAGCATGCTCAAAGCGCTGGTTGCGTACTACACTTCAGCTGCTTCCTGCTCCCACAGGCTATATTACAATAGATCGCTTCATGCCAATGTTTCATACCGGAAGGCTTTGGCTATAAGCATGCATGTGGCATTCAGCCTTCGCTTGACTGATTTCCTAATAATTCACTTGCTTGTCTGCCTCAACTCAGACGCATCAACCTGCTTGCCTAAGTAATCTGCCTTTTTTTTGCTTAAGATGCACTGACATAGGCAAAGGAAGCTGAGCGATGAGTGTGAGATAAAGGAAAGCTAGCATACATTGACCAGCTAGCTTGCTCTTATATCACACTCCTAGTTCCAGCATGATTGCTAAGTGCCAACTGATTTGTAGAGTCCTAGCCAGTCCAGGTAATGCTGCCGTTCTTGATTGAATTGTAATGATTTGTCAACCTGAAGCAGCATGCAAACGCCGGGTAAGCCTCGTGTATACGTTTACTGAGCTTGCTATGCTAAGTTTCTCAGTCTAGCGACTGGCTTTTCATGAAGTTTCGATAAGATGCGAAGCTTAAACTTCAGACAAACTCTTCGTGCCTTGCCTTGATTTAGCCTCCTTGCCTTGAAAAGGGCAGCGTCAGCATTTATGGCATAGCACGACTCCGAATGGCGTGACTTACGGTGGATTACGATCTTCCCATTACATTCTATGGGCATACGAGCTACTTCTCCTGTCACTGGAATCACCTGCGGCTGTTTTGCTATTCTCCCATCACTCGCGTTTTAATTTTCAACACTTTTTCTTATCGAAATTGGACAACTAAATAATGCTTACTCAGTTATGGTAATCGTGAACGTGTGACTTGGATCACCATTGACTGTCCTGAGTGCTTGAAGCTGTAGAAGCCTCGTCGTGCTATGAATAAGAGCCAGAAGAAAGCTAGAGTGACGTCGGATTATGTCGTGTATTTGTAGCACACAGTCGTCGCACAAGCGTTTCAAACAATGCAGAACTTGCCTGCAGGTGTTCTCAGTGTGCTGGTGGTACCAACCATCTTCAGCTTTTGCTATATAGGGGATGAAGTTGGCTGCTGCAACAGCGATCGGTACTTGAGCAATTCAATGCAAATTACCATGTGTGCAGAATTGTGAGCATATGCATACGATGTGCTTCATCAAGCTCATATCGTAGGTATATTCTCCAAATGCTGCACAACAAAGCGACAATTATTGTATCTAGCACAAAGCCAGTGTCAGATGTGTTTTGACAAAGTGTTGTAATTGATTGCGACTTTGGCAGGTGCAATCCTTTTCAGGGATCAAAGCAGTGTCTCTGTCGCTTTTCTTATAGCTGCAATTACGATCACCCGAGCATCGTGCAGTCAGCACGAACTAGAGTGGCTGGGCGTTTGCCAACTGTTCCAGCAAGTGCAAGGTAGGCATGCCTTTGGTGAGACCGTGCTAATTCACAGAGTCTTGCTTTATGGTGATCCTCTATCCATGGATCGAGGTTGATTCCTTCTTTCGGTGATTGCAAAGAGAGTCGGTTTGGATATTTTTGAAATGCCTAGCATGTTAGTACGGTGGACCCTTGAAAGCTATCGCATTCCAATGAGTACATTCCAACCAGTTAAATGACGTGCTTATTTAAACTTGTGGGAAGCCGAGGAGATTAGACCTTTTATTGGCATGTCAGTTCTTTCAACTCTGTAGCTCTTGAATCTTCTTGCTAAGTCGTTGGGAAGAGCTTCCGTGATTTTCTGTTACCGCCAAGCTCCTTGCCAGCCATTTCTAAACCTCTTCCACCTGCAAGCTGTAACCTACTGACCGAAATGTCTGGCATGTTGTCTCTCTTTCTGTGGCATGATCTCTCTGCCTGAAAAATGCTCAGCGTGCTTTCCCATGCCATTTTTGTAAGCTAATTTCTTTTGGTGCCGCACATTCTCCATTGTTGCAGGATGTTCTCCTTGCTGCCACTTGCTCCCCTTGCTGCTGCATGCTCTTCCTTTCTGCTGCATGCTTCTGCTGCTGCCTCAAGCTCTCTCTTACTGGTGCATGATGTCCTTTGCAGGTACATGGTCTTACTTACTCCTGCGTGCTCCCCTTGGTTGCTGCTTGCTCTGCCCTGATGCTGCATGGTGTGCCTTGACGCTGCATGTCTTTCCTTCCTGCCGCACCCTCTTCCTAGCTGCTGCGTGCTCTTCCTTCCTTCTGTGTGCTCGCACTTGTTGCTAAACCTTCTCCCTTGATGCCACATTCTCCTCCGTGCAGTCCCCTGGTCTCTTCGACTGCCGCGTGCCCTTTTTGCTGATGCACATTCTCATTCGTGGCCGCATCATATCCCTTACTGCTTCATGCTCTTTCAGTTGCTACTGCTGCTGTCTCTTTTGCTGCTGCCACCGCTGCTACTGTTTTGACAGGTTGCCATCATTTTAGCCACCTCGATATATATTAGCCGCCTGCCCTGCCTGCCCTGTCGTGTCTTGCCTGCTCCCTGTCCTTGCGTGTCTCTCTACCTCGCCTGCCTCTTATTTCTCGGTCGACTCATCTGCCTCATTTACCCCTGCCTTCCCAGCCATTTAAGTCACCCAAGCTGGCTCGGTCGTCTTGGCTGCTTTAGCCACATCGTTATAGCCAACGCCTTCAAAACCTCTGCCTTGATCTTCTTTGCTTGCTACCAACACAACCTCTACCGCAACATCCACAGCCTTCTTCACCACCAAATGCCCCAGTCACTAAATTCTCCACAACCTCCTATGCCACATCCACAGCCGCATTCTTGGCCGCCTAACCTGGGTCTTTCCTTTGCATAGTACCTTTCTGTTTAGTTTAATTATTGTTGGTGATATAGGGATGCTTCTTCTCCCACTTTGCTCACACTATTCATACCTCAACGATGCACCCAAGTTATTCGTAGTATTAAAATTAGGCACAACCCAATAAAGATCACGCTGTGCCACGAAGACCACCTGATCATGCATTGGTTAGCGAAGCTTGGCAAGTTCGCACCGTCATGCTGTGAGCTCGAGCAACAGTTTCGACTCTGGTGATCCAAGCACTCATTCAGCTGCTCATCACGGGATGTTCGCATTTTTTCGCCGACAGTAGAGGTACTTAGGGGCATGTATGCGACGGCTTGGCCACCGTCGGCCCGAGGACAAGGTCTGCCGACGGTCGACCAAATGTCTACATGACTGCACTCAGCAAGGGGCCTCCAGACGCTCAAGGAACCCACAGTTTCGGCTTTGTTTTAGAAGAAAAATAGCATGGCAGCACCGATTCGAAGGGGATGTCATGTTGAAACATCGACGGTCCCAGCAGGTTCGGGAGAATCCTTTCGATTTGCCTGTTTAGCCGTGTGGTCAGTCGTGCCTCGGCTATATGCCATCATCCTACCTCCCACCCAGCCACTGATACGAATGACCGACGTCCTGGTGTGACGGCCGCCATGTGCCTCCAGTGGGTATCCGGCAAGAGAGTTGTACTTGCGAACGAACGCTACATGCTTGGTGTTTTGGCAGTACTTATGTGTGAATGCCGCAGCCGGGTCCCTCTACATGATTACCTGAGAGGTGGTACCTGGTGACCATCCTTGCTGCCTCATTGTCCCTGCGGCATTCACGTGATTCCCGTGGATGCCTCGTGGTCCCGTTTGCTCTCATGTTGTATGCATTGCAGTCGCGTTGTATCCCACGCTGTCAGGTGGTCCTCCGTGTTGTGTGGTTCTCTTTGCTATGGCGTGCTTCAGTGTACTGTCTTGTGCTGCTCTCACTGTGGCAAGCTCACTCTCACTTCTGTGCGCCCTGCATTGGCTGCCATGCACTTTGCCTTGCTTCCGAATGATATCCCTTGCGGCCGCAGGCTCCTGCATTTGTGGTCCGTGGCTGAAGGGATTTTGCAGATCCTGCGAAAGAAGAGCTTACAGCCCTACATAGATGCTGGATTTGTTGCCATTGCATGCTGGCTGCAGTCGGGCAGCACGCCTGGGACCTAAGCCGCGATGCGAGTGTCTGGTTGTGGCTACATAGAGGGCTGATGGTCTGCGGTGTCGTTATCTTATCTTCACTGGAAGAAACGTATACTGACTGCTTTCCAACGATTGAGCGTTTGGACGGACTTTCTTTACTTTGCTAGCACTACCGACTGCCATGCAGGAAAGCCGGCTATCGAGGGATGCACCAGTAGCTGCGCTCAAACTCTAGTAGTCGCAACAGCAAACCATTTCTGCTTCAGCACTGCCGGCCAGAGATTTGAAGTGTCACCGCATGCCATGTTCTTGTTAATAGGGGCAGAGCTGATGAAGCAGCTACAGGTCATCGCTGTCGTACTGAAAGCCTGCTAGTGGATCTGTTTTGCAGACTGGTGAGTGCTGGGAACCGCATAGATTCAGGTCAGTGCAAGCTGCACTAAACTGACTAGGAGCTGGGGTTGCAGCACAAGATACCGCATTTTGGGTGCAGCCCATCTGTAGAGTCTCTTCACTTTTTTGTAGAATACCAGTACCTTGAAATGCCCTTGGAAAGGTCAGTGCCCGATATGAGTGAGCAGGACCTTGGCCGAAAACGGAATGTATTGCATTCGCTGTGCTGCTCGTCACAAGCAGCACACTGAATGCTAATTTATTTTATTCTTTATATTTAATAATATTCATTTTTTATAGAAATAAACAAAAATTTCAATGCAGAAATTTTTCCGTCAGTATTTTCGTCTCTTTTAGATGTGCAGCCAGTGGATAACGACCGATAATGACTCTACTGCAGTGTGAAGGAAGTTAAAGCAAAGTTTAAGGTTGGCTTATCTAAACAGCCGTTGCTAGTCGTTAGTCTCATCAGTGGAGTTTTTGCAGATGATTAAGAGCTCGCTAACACAAGATTCTCTGCCCTTAGAGTTCGTCTGATGGATCTAATGGATTGAGAGTGAGAGCAAACAGAGTGCCGAGTAGCACAAAAGCGAGAGGCTAAGGCACGATCGTTAAGCTCGGCAAGTATGTCGTCGCTCTGACGGGAACTCACTCTGAATTGGCATGTAAGGTGAGAGGCGCTTGACCGAGTCGCATGTGACCTTGCTAGCAAGCTCAAAGCGCCGGTTGCCTCCCACACTTCAGCTGCTTCCAACTCCCACAGCTAATTTACAATGGATCGCTTAATGCCATTGTTTCATGCCAGAAGGCTTTTGCTTAAAGCATGCATGTGCCGTTCACCCTTAACTTGACTAATTTTTTGGTAACCCACTTGCAGGTCTGCCTTACGTTAGCAGCATCAGCCTACTTGCCTAAGTAGTCTGCATTTTCTTTGCTAATGATGCGCTTACATAGGCAAAGGAAGCCGAGCGATGACTGTGAGATAGAGGAAAGCTAGCATACATTGACCAGCTAGCGTACTCCTATTTCACACTCGTAGTTCCAGCATTATGGCTATGTCCGAACCGAGTCGTTCAGTCGTGGCCACTCCAGGTAATGCTGCCGTTCGTGATTGAATTTTAATGATTTGTCAGTATGAAGCAGCATGCAAACGTCGGGTAAGCTTCACGTGTACGTTTACTGAGCTAGCAACGCTAAGTTTCCTAGTCTAGCAATTGGCCTTTCGTGAATTTTTGATAAGATACGAAGCTTAAAACCTCAGAATAACCCTGCATAGCTTGCCCAGCAATCAATTGATTTTGTTTTATTATTCTCCCATCTCTCGGCTTTCTATCATCAGCACTTTTTCTTAGCGAAATTTGACAACTAAATAATGCTTACTCTGTTATGGTATTCGTGATCGTCTGAATTGGACCCCCATTGACTGTCGCGAGTGCTTGAAGCTGTAGAAGCCTCGTCGTGCTACAAATAAGAGTTAGAAATGTGCTAGAGTGACGTCGGATTATTTCGCGTACTTCTAGCTCACAGTCGTCGCACAAGCTTTTCAAACAATGCAGAGCTTTAATTAACACTCTCGTTTGTGGCTGCATCATATCCCTTACTGCTTCGTGCTGTTGCTCCTCCTGCTGCTGCTGTCTTTTTTGCTGCTGCCACTGCTGCTACTGATTTGGCAGGTGGCCATCATTTTAGCCACCTCGAGATATCTTAGCCGCCAAGCCTCCCTGCCCTGTCGTGCCTTGCCTGCTCCCTGCCCTGGTGTGTCTCTCTACCTTGCCTACCTCTTATTTCTTGGTCGACTCATCTGCTGCGGTCACCCCTGCCTTACCAGCCATTTAAGTCACCCGAGCTGCCTCAGTCGTCTTGGTTACTTTAGCCGCATCGTTTAGACAACTCATTCGTAGCTCCAGCCTTGATCTTCTTTGCTTGCTACAACCACAACCTCTACCACAATTTACCCAGCCTTCTTCACCACCTAATGTTCCACCCCAGTTACTACTTTCTCATCAACCTTCTATGCCACATCTGAAGCCGCATCCCTTGCCCCCTAACCTGTGTCTTTTCTGCACTTAGTACTTCTCTGTTTAAGATGATTATTGCTGGAGTTATAGTGATGCTTTTACTCCAACTTTGCTCACACTATTCATACCTACACAACACACGCGAGTTATTTTTAGTCCTCAATATAGGCACTACCCAATAAGCATGATGCTGTGCCACGAAGACCACTAGATCATGCATTGGTTAACGAAGCTTGCTAAGTTCGGCGAGCTCGTGCTGCAGGCGTGACTACCAAATTCGACTGTGGTGACGCAGGCACTCATTGAGCTGCTCATCACGGAATGCTTGCTTTCTTGAGCCGACAGTAGAGGTACATGGGGGCGTACATGCGACGGCTTGGCCACCGTCGGCCCGAGAACGAGGTCTGCCTACGGTCGACCAAATGTCTACTCGACTGCACTTAGCCATGAGCCGATCTCTAATGTACCGTGTGCTGCCCTGTGCTGTGGGGGTTGGTGGCGCCGGCGGGCCGTAAACTTGGTGGAAGTGGCTAAATCTGCTTCCGGCTAGCGACCGCTTCTGAAGCTTCTTGAACCCGCAGGTTTAGCCGACCGTTTACTTCTGTGTGAATGCCGTTGCCGACACTGCACGCCTGACTGCTACTGCGTCCCTCTCCCTGATTACCTGGTAAGTGGTACCAGCTTACCAACCTTGCTGCCTCGTGGTCGGTGTGGCAGTCACGTGACTCCAATGGATGCAGCTTGGTTCCGTTTGCTCTCATGTTGTATTGTTGTATTCATTGCAATAGTGTTACATCTCATGCTGTCATGTTGTCCTCAGTGTTGTAAGGTGGTTCTATTTGCTATTGCATGCTTCAGCGTACTGTCACTGATATTTGCAAATGATAGCTTCATAGTAATAATAAAAATAATAATTCACTTGATAAAGCGCCCTCAGAAAATTTCATCTCTCTCTAGGCGCTATTCATTTGCTGTAAAGTGAAATGCAATTGAATGGTAAGTAAAATTATGCTTGAAAAACAAACGAAATGAATAATATGGTTTGGGGTGACATGCACATGGTCAGCATGCAAATGTGGTTGGTGGCAGCATGCACAGCATCAGCACGCATAAGCACATCAAGGACGACTCACAAGGACCCACTAAATGCTGTCCTAAATAGGTGTGTTTTTGGGTTCCTTTTGAATGTGGTCAGGTCAGGGGATGTTCTGACGCAGATCGGGAGGGAGTTCCATACTTTTGGAGCATATGAACTAAATGCACGGTCTCCACACGATTTAAGGTTTTTATGAGGTATTTCTAGACTGTTGGATTCCGAAAAATTGAGTGGTACGATGCTTTGCCTGATGGGGTAGTATCTCTGAAAGATAGGCTGGAGCCATAGAATGAAGGGACATAAAAGTGAGGGAGAAAACCTTGAAGTCAATCCCAGTCTTGACTGGTAGCCAGTGCAGGTCGGCGAGAAGCGGAGTAATGTGGCAACTACGACGTTCACGACAGACAAGCCTAGCTTTAGAGTTTTGCGCCAGCTGCAATCACCTGATCGCACATGCTGGTAGGCCAGTAAGCAGTGAGTTGCAGAAGTCGAGACTGGGTGTCACGAATGCATGGACAAACTTAGACGTGGTATCCTTATCTAAACAAGCCCGAATTTTTAGCAATGTTATGAAGCTAAAATAGGCGGATTTGACTGTGGAGCTGATATGGTCGTCTAACGAGAGGTCGCTTTGGAATATGACACCTAGATTTCGAGCTGATTCATGCCATCGTTTCATGCCAGAAGGCTTTTGCTTTAAGCATGCACGTGCCGTTCAGCCTT
>WPIO01000482.1:0-38449 GCA_009760855.2 Cristatella mucedo | reverse complement strand
TTTTAAATCCACCAATCCATAGTCTCTTCAATAAGCTCTTCCAGAGGTTCAAAGTCTTTTCCTTGATCTATTTCTTTTTTATTTGTTTTGTTAGTTCTATTTTTTTAGAGTAAGCTTCTGATTTAATTTTATTTATTTTTTCTATTTTTAAGTCCTTGAGAAACTCTTCAAATACTGACCCATCTCTAACCGTAGTAAATATGTTTGTAATCTCTGGTTCAGAGTGATTGATTCTTAAAGCCTTATACTCAATAACTAGTTTAACAGCGTTTAGTAATGTTGATCTAATGTCTTCAATTCTACCCATTCTAGGATATGAACAAATCTTAGAATTTGAATGCTGTTGACCTTGGACTTCATTAAGGCAATCCCTACTCCTTGTTTCAACACCCATTTCTATATAGTGTTTATTTTTTGTTTTAATTAAATTAATTATGCTTCTAGAGCTGCAGCAGTTGCCTTTTGTCTTGCGCTAACACCGTCAGTTAGATCAGGAAGACTCGCATAACACTCGTCTTTAACGATTCCAGAGATGTCTGGTTTAACTCCTGAAACTCCTGAAACTCCTGAAATAACCGTTGAGAGAGTTGGAAGTTGAGATGCAATCCATGTTGTATAGCCAGAGATTTCAGAAGGATTGTCAAAAAGTGCGTCTACTTTAGATCTAACAGTAGGTTCAAGATTTGCTGTTACATCAGTTAACCCGGCAGTTATAATCTTTTGAGCTTCGATATCACATTCATCGAGATAGAATTTCTTAACCGAATTGTCAGTCATATCTGAAATATCTGAATCAAGTGTTTGTTGATCGTATCCAGTCATTCTTGACCTAACAAGATAATCAACGTAAGACTTAAGGAGAGTAGCACTAGTAGCAAGATTGGGATCAGTAACATAGTTCTGCATTTCCTATATAAAAAAAGAAAATTAGTTATATGAAAAAGTGATTATTTTTTTGTTTTTACATCATCAAATATTTGATGAAACTTATCAAATGCTGCAGTATATTTTTTTTCTTTTTTTTCATTTTGTCATATGCATCACAAACATCTAAAAGAACCCAAATTTTTGGTGCTGGTAGTTTAAAGATATGCTTATAAAGATCTGAAGAAATATATGGGGTATCATCTTCAAAACCACAAAACTTTTTTGCAATTCTTACACCATATTCACAACAAAGAATTCTTGAAACTTCCTGATCCATCTCCCTATATAAGGTTTAAGAATTTTTAATAGAATCTAATATTCTATTCTCGTATATTTTTTCAGCCTCTTGTTGTAATTTAACTAAAGATTTATCAATACTTTCATACTGATTGGCAGCCTCAAAAAGCGTGTCAATAAATAATGGGTCTACTTTTTTTAAAAGTTGATAAGATTTGCATTCAAATTCATATTCAGGTCCACATTTTCCTAATAGACTCGAAGAAATTAAAAATAAACTATTACGCGTGGCATAATTTCCAAGAACCTTTTCAAACTTTTCATCAAAATCCATTTCCTATATAAGGTTTAAGAATTGTTTAATTAATTTTTTTCATCTTTTGTTTAGCTTAATGTTTTAAATCAGACATCTTTTCCAGTAATCTATTAATTTTACAATTAAATAATATTTGATCATCCATAGCTTCTTCATAATCATCACAAGCATCTAATAACTTAGATATTTCGTCCTCACTTAAATCTAATAACATAATCATAAAAATTAACTGGAAAAAGAGAATAAGATTTATAATCAAATTTATAGTCAGATAAAAATTTTGCAGTTTCAGCAATGATGCCGTATGAGAGAATCCTTGAAATTTTGTACTCAGTTTTTTCTACTTTAGTGGATTTAGAGACTATTGGTTTATGTTTTTGTTTTCTAAATTTTTCTTCTAAATCAAAAACCCTTTTTCTAAGTTCACTATCTTCATGTTTAAAAATTAATTCTTTATTTTTTTCACACTCATCACAAATCTCTATCAGCTCACGTAACATATCATCACTTAAATTACCAATATGTTCATAAAATCTTAGCTGATTGGGATATTCACAACCAAAAATAGCTGATTGTGCAATTCTTTTAGCATATTCACAGCAAGGAATTCTTCAAACTTTTTGATCTATATTCCTATATAAAGTAAAAACTTATTTAATATAATTAAGTAATTTGTACTCCTTGTTTTGTTTTTGGGGTTTTTGATTTCTTTGCAGCTTCTTCAAGCATTTCATTTATCTTACCTCTACATTCCATTAGTTTATCAGAAGCTTCACAGATTTCTATAAGAACACTAACAAACCAACTCTCTAAATCTGGAATAAGTTTATCAAGAGAGTGTCTAATTATACGTTGATCATTACCTCTAAGTTTTTGAAGACAGATCTTTACAGCCATATCTCTGGATTGTTCACAGCTTAGAATTCTCGAGATGTCCATTTCTATATAAATATAATTATTTTTTATAATTCATTCTCTTCATTTACATAATCACTTCAAAAAGGGAGTATATCATCAGCTTCAGTGTACAAAGTAAAGTCATCTTCAGCAGACTCAAACCCAGATTCGGATTCGGATTCGTATTCGGATTCAGGTATATAATCTGGATCTTCGGATTCTGTATCTGAAATACCTATATCCATAGAGCTTTTTTCAACTTTTAAAAACTCTGGATTTTCGTTTTCCATTTCTATAATAATGAAAATATTTTTGTTAAATACATTTATAGCATCGACCTGGATTAGTACCTTCAATTAAAGCTTTTTCAATCTTATAATGCCCATAAGCATAACTACAACGACCACAATCTAGCCAGTAACGTTTTGATTCAAATGGTGATAGGGCAACTTTTTCCATCTCATTAGTAAATAGTTCGTGTTTATCTTGAGATATTTTATGAAACTTTCTAATTTGACTTTCACCAAACTTCTAATTTTTTTTACCTTTAAAAATTTCTATACTTTCAGTTAAAAAACTAGCAAATGTGTCATGTCCCGTAGTTTTAGTTAAAACTGCTTTTGTTACTCCTTTTGCTGCAGCTTTTCTTTCAGCGTCAACGATACTTACAGAGTATAGCTTTGGTCTTAAAGCACAAACTTCTGAAATTACTTTTCCTTCTGCCTCATCTTTAAATTTTCCGATTGTATCATCATCAAAATAATCAGGCATTGCTTTCATATCATCGTAAAGATTAGGTTTTTCAATGTTCATAATTAAAGAATCAGTGTCAGTATAGATTAAACTAACCTTGTCTCCATATTTCTGTTTTATAACATCGTAATACAACTTTTGCATGTGTAACTTTGATAAATCTAGAATTGCACTACCAATGAATATTGGTTTATTTAATTTATTTTGTTTTAGATTGATTCATTTGAAAGATTGTCAAATATTCTCCAAAGTCTCTAAAGTTAACCATATTTGGATCTCTTATTCGTTTATTGAATTTCCTTTTCCCTGCTTCATCAATAGTACTAACTAAATAAGCTTTGACTCTTTTTTCAACATCTTCACAGGTTTTAACATAGAATGAATTCATTATAAGTTTCCAAAGGTTTCTTAAAAACTTTTTACTTAAATTTAATGCTTTCATTTCAGCACACATTTCAATATAATGTCTAAGCCATCTTGATAGATTAAACTTGAAAACTTTCTTTACCATTCCGTGTGTTAAACAGAACTTTAAATATCTATAATGTAGAAGATAATCCTTTTTTGGATTAAAGTCACATATTAACTTTGGAATATTACTTGCTCCTGTTTTGAACTTATTTTGAAAACTTGAATATTCACTACAATTAACAACTCTATTGGAAGCGCATAGTGGATATTCATTGTGTAAATCATGGTAATACTCTTTAGTTTTTGGATCGTACTCGATATCAACAACAAAGAAGTAACCAGTATCTGATTCATCCTCTAACTTAAGAATTCTATCAATATCCCACCCTTCATTTGAAATTTCAACAATGTTTCCTTGAGGAAGAAGTTCCATCATTGCTGTAGGATAAAGACTTGTTGCGTCTTGGTAAGTTATCCATGTTATTGGTTTATCCTTATCATAATCAGGAACTAAAGGATTATTTGCCTTAACAAGTCTACTACTAACCTGACATATTCCTCCACGAATAGATTTTTTTAACATGTCATAATTCTCTCTATCAGATAATAATTCAATCTTTACTCCTGAAAGCCAGAATACTGCATTCCATGAGAAGTTTGGTGTTGTTACAAAGTTTGCTGGATCTAATTTTAGTTTTGATACCAATCCTTTTCTAAAACTTTCGAAAAAATCAGCAAGCAATAAAACGTCTGTTTGAAGATATAAATTATGATATTCTAACATATTTTTACAATCAAACTCTTTCCAAACATCATTTGCTTTTTTATAACTTTCATTGGATATACCAGTCATGTAAACACTTGAATAAAAATCATCTTTACTCGGAAGAGATGAAGTGAAAAACTTCTCAAAAGAATCCATAAACTCGTCAGGATATTCTCCTTTAGTTGCTAGAATATTAAGGTTTTTATTGGGATAAAGTTCACTTAAAACTTTGTTAGAAATTGGAAAACAATCAATAGTTTTACCCATTGTTGATGCTATAAAATCTAATGAACCGAGCATGAATTGTGCAGTATCCTTAAAAACAATATCTTTAACTCTTAACATCATATACTTCTCAAGATTATTAGCTATTGGTTGTGCTTCAGCACTAAAATTTTCGGTGTACTTTTCTCAAATCACTTACTTTATAATTGAATGGCTCTTTATACATCCAACAGAATAAAGCATTTTCATATTCATCATATTCACTTTCAGTTAAACTATCCATTTTACTTTCTCCACTATGTTCAATCAATGTGCTTTTCAAGAAATCTGATAACTCAAATAATCTTCGTAGAAACTTAACAACACAATCTGATCCAACATTAATAATTCTATCAAAAACTTCACCCTTCCAATCAACTATGATAAAAGCAGCTGAACATGGTGTGTGTGTTGAAGAATTTTCTTGTTTTTCAATTATACACTCAAAATCGGCATAACAAACGTATGGGCATGTATTAGGATGTTTGAAAGAATCAAACTTAATGAACTTACTATCACCGTGTGGCATTAGATAAGCAGTGCTTCCAGAGTTCATGCTTTCACATATTTCTAAATGGTCATTTGCTTGTTTTTTATCAAAGTATCTATTTAAGCATCTATGACAATAATACTGTTTTCCTCCAGAGTTTGTTGGTCTACATAATGAATTAAAATTACTAATCAACATATAATGTTCTTTTTTACCTTTAACAACTAGCAGAAGATTTACATGTCTACCTTCTTTTTCATCTGATTTTTTTACAACTCTCAGTGGCGAAACTCTTGACTCTTTATATCCACACGAGTAAACATTTATACTAACATTCATTGCTTTCTCTAATTTATTAACGTCTTTAACCATTGAAGGCCATTCAATCTCATTAAGAAGATTAGAGTGATTATTAGCTAATATCGTTTTTAAGTCATTCATTTTCCACTTATTTCTTTCTACAGGGTTTAAAGATCTTAAAACACACCACAAAGCACAAAACTCATCTTTAAGACTTTTTAAATAAATTACACACTTCTTATTAACAAGATATTCAGGTGTTTCAATGTATGTACCACCGCTTACAGGTATGTATTTAGAAATAACAACAGAGAATGAATAATAACCAATAAATAACCTTCCAGAACCAACATTTCTTTCTACTAACATCTCAGAATGAGTTCCTAAAGAAAGCATTACTTTTTCATATATTGAGTTAGATGATTCACTATCCATCGTTAACATTGATTTTGATTGTGCTCCTTTTTTTTCTATGTCTCCATTATTAAACATTCTCATGTCGAATAATATTTTAAAATGAACTCTGACAAACCTCCATGAACTTCTAACTCTGTCAAGTAATTCATTTGTTTGATACCTAAGAGACTCTTTAAGTGACTCAAAGTCTGCATACGTTCTTTTTGATTTATAAGAAAAAGTTAAAGTATTTCCACTACCAGAAACAACAGTTTCTATGAAACCAACTTTATTTAGTCTTCCTTTTTTTCCAACGTATTTTCTACTTGATGGTTTGAAATCAATGTTCATTAACCTTCTAGATTCAAAAGAGAAAGAATTTCTTTGACCTACTCGTGAAGACATTTGCTATATAAGGTAAAATATTTATGCTAATTGATGTTGATTTGAATTTAGTGATGATAGAATGTTGCCTTTTACGATATCGGGTAATTTTTTTCCAACCGATGGTGAAACCGAGGTTGGCGAAAAATTAGACGATGTCGGAAAAGGTAATATTCCTATCATCAAGGCGCTTTACATTTGCTGCAACAGAAATGCGATCGAATGGTTAATGGTAGCATTCTCAAAAAGCAACAAGAATAGCATGGTTAGGGGTTATGGGCACAGGGTCAACATGCAAGTGAGGTAAGTGGCAGCATGCACAGTGTCAGCATGTATAAGCACATAAAGGTAAAATCGCAGGGACTTACTAAATGCTAGGATAAATATTTGCGATTTTTAATTTCTTTTTAAATGTGGCCGAGTCAGGGGATTTCGTGACGCAAGTTGGGTGTAAGTTCCAGGCTTTTGGAGCATACGAACTATAGGCATGGTCTCCAAATAATTTGAGGTTTGCACAAGGTATAGGTAACCTCGAAGTTGATACATTGCTTCACTAGGAGCCAGTGCAGGCCGGCAAGAGATGATGAGAGACGGCAACTGCAATGCTTGGTTAAGTAACGTCTGTAGTTGTTTGCATTCCTATAACTATTACAAAAAATTGTCCAACTAACAAATTAACTGACAAAATAACAAATTAACTGAACTGATTAACAAGTTTGAACACCTTGTTTAGTCTTAGGAGACTTTGATATTTTATGTGCTTCAGACAACGTAGTATTTATTTTACTTCAGCATTCTATTAGTTAATCGCAGGTCTCACAAATTTTTATAAGAATATTGGTGAATGAGCTATCTTGTTCTAGAATAAGTTTACTTAGTAAATGTCTAACAATTATTTTATCAACTTCTTTAAGTTTTTGTAGACAAATTCCATCTGCCATTTTTCTTGATTGTTCACAACTAAGAATTCTGGAAATATCCATACTATATAAACAGATAATTGTTTATAATTAATTGTCTTCATTTAAATAACTGCAATATCTTTCTTGTTCATGGCTATCATCATCGCTAATATCACATCTCGAATAAATGCTATCAGAGTCAGAATCGTCTTCTGGATTGTAACCAGGATCATCCGAGTCGAAGCCAGAATCTGAGTAATCTTTTTCGCAATAATGACTTACGACTTCCTCAGTTAAATTTCCCCAGTTTCTCCAATTATATATTCTTAGCTTGCTTACTTACTTACTCATTAATCTGAATATATTATTAAAAAAAACTAATTTTTCAAATTTAATAATTATCTTATCTTTATCTTTTCCACATTCAATTTCTAGTAGATATTATTAATCTTGTTCAATATTTTTGCCAATCTTTGTGTACTTCTACTTGCAACTCTTGATTAGTAGAATAAATAGTTTCTTCATATTTTCGCTTTGGCATCTATATCACATTACTAGCAACATTCAATACACCTTCCAGCAGTCTCTTTTATTCTGTAGTGACCGTAACTGAGTGTGCTTGTTCCACAGTCTAACCAATTTCGTTTTCAGTCAATTGCTGATAGTGCTTTCTTAGATAGCATTATAGTATAAATTTGATGATTTCTTGTTTATTATCTTGTTTGGTTGCAATAAAAATCAATACCAGCTTTAAGACAACCAAGATAATCTGAATGAGACAAATAATTTCTTACTACTTCTTTCTTTGGGCCTTTTGCTTTCTTTGCTGATGACTTGACTTGTATTCCATCATTAGTTGCAGTTGCTATTTGAATAGAATAAAGTTTTGGTCTTAGGGAGATACCTTCGTCAAGTACAATATATTTTTCTATCACAATGCCTTTCTCGTCTTTAATGAAATCTTTTGATTTAGGATCAATTGTGTACTTCTCTGATATCACATCCTTAAGTTTTCCGAGACTTCCCTTATTTTCTTTCACCATACTATCAAATCCTTCCATTTCCAGCAACTTGGTTCTTAGGATATTCAGATAGATCAAGATAACCTTGATAGTTTGCAAATTCTTTATAAACATTATTTGTATTTATTTTCATGAATGAAGAATCCGTGTCAGTGTAAACAAGCTTTACTTTATCATCTTAAAAATCTTTCATAGTATTGTAGTAGAAATCTTGCATTTTCAATTTTAATATTTTTAGAAAAGCAAATTCTAAAGAATTGGTTTAGTAAGACAAATCTCCGCCTTTGTTGTTTCAACTCCTACCATATCTTGGTTAAATAACCTTCTATCTTTAAATCTAACAATCTTTACTCTTTTGTCTGACAATGCAATACCGTCGTCAAACCTTAAATCAAACAATTCAATATTTACTACCGCCCTAACATTCTCAATTGTCTTGCCAAAGAATGCATTATTCTTGAATTTATTATATAATTTTTCAAAGTCATCTTTTGCTACTTTCCTTCTTGCAAGATTTTTAAGAATATACCCACTAGGCCAATTACTTTGAGAGAAACTCATTAATCTGTGTCTTTTAGTTGATATATAGCCTCTTCCTAAAGCAAGCTGCAAATTTATTTAATAAATAATAAATTGTATTCTTGGTTTCAAATCAACAACTAGTTTTATTTCTTTACTCTCACAATAAATTATTGCTTTCTTCTCGTCTTTATCCAAAGTGCTTTCGTGATATTTTGATTATTCGTCAGTACTCTTTCCTCTTAATAAATAGAAGAGGATAATCTGAATAAATGTCATGTAACTCTTCTGGGCAATACATATCCACTTCAAAAGCATAATCAGTTTCAGAATTTTCTTTTATTCTTAATATGTTTTTATTTGTAAAAGAATTAACTTGTTTTTGATCTAAGGATTTAAAGTTGCAAGTTGGTAAGAATTGTGTCATTGCTGTTGCATAAAGAGAATTAGCATTAACATAAAGTAACCAACTCTCATCCTTTGTATCATCATAATTAGAGGTCATTTCATTATTTGCTTTAACATTTCTGCAATATGCTTGTGTAATCCCTCCTCTAATAACACTCTAGAAGAAATCAAAGTGTTCAAAACTTGTTAGCAGGTCTAGTCTTACTTTGGAATATCTTAAGCCAGCACGCCATGTTAAACCAAAAGCAGTAAAGAAATTAGCTGGATCAAGTCCATCAATTTTCTTTGACAGTTGTCTAAAATGTTAAAACACATTCGCTAGAAAGAACATTCATCCATAGTACGGATATCACAATAATTTTTTAAGGTATCTTCCTTTGTTCGACCTTTTTTAGTCATTACATTCCAAACATTTTGTGCACAATCATATTCTTTCTCTCGAATGCAGCTATCATCCAAACTACTATAAAAACTTTTTTCTATCTGTTATACTTTTTTCTTCTAACTTTTAAAATGAGTCTACATATTCACACGGAAATATTCCTTTTTCTGCAAAAAGTTAAAACTTTTTTTTATTTAACGTAGCAAAGTATTTTCAAGTGTGCTCCAAAGATTTACCGGATTTAATAACATTATTGACTAAATCTGCCAAAACTGTATTCAAAATTTAAGTGAATCTCTAAAACTGCATTAACTAATTTCAATATTGATGTATTTCTATATGTTGTTCGCAATAACATTCTTTTTTAACCTTTGATCGTGAAACTCTTGTACTAGCAAGTGAGCATCATATCCTTTAAAGTTATGAATAAACACGGGAAGTTTAAATCTTTCTAGATTAATGCTAAAATTGGGATATCAGCTTGCGTGAGCTGCTCCTCTATGTTTGCCAGTCAGATGATAATGATCTAAAACTGTATCGTCATCCAAATCTAAGTTGCATAAATAGCATGTAGTGGCGGAATTAAATTCATTGCTTTCACTGTCTGTCATAGTACTCTAATCAAATTTCTCATAGTTAGGAAGAATATCCATAATTTATTTCTTTATAGAATCAACTTCTTCTAACAAGCTTTTTTATAAATCTCATACAATGCTTGCTCTATTAAAGAGTTTAAAACTTCTTGTATTTCCACTCTAGTCTACAATTGCGTAAGCCCAGGAGCAAGAAATATGTCTTCAAAAAAAAACCCAGTGGAAAACCAGCATCTTTTTTTCTAACACTAGTAAGTAGACATTCGAAATCAGCATAAGCAACATTAGGAAACTATAGTGTTTTTGAATATTTTCTAAAGTAACATTTATCTTCACTTCTGTCATTCCTATATTTTGCTTTTGGCATTGTAATCTTGATTTGCCGTCATTTCCTTTCTTACAAGCATCAATGTCTGACTCTAACTTGTGAATGAAATCTGCATAGACATCTTTTGCAAGTCAATTGAGTGCCATGTCCTTTGGAGCTTCTGCATAAGTCATTAAACAACCAGATTATTACATAATGGGAGCTAGTTTTTCTTTATTGCTGTACAGTAGAAGAGCTGAGTGTTTCTCCTTTTCTTCATCATCAACTACTATTAGTGGGAAACTTAAACTTCCGTTATCATGTTCAAAGACACTAACTGCAATATTAATAAACTCCGCTAGCAATGGTAAGCCATTACCATTCACTGTGTTAGAAGGATAGCCTTTTTTAACATTAACAATTCTTCTAATCTTGGTAATAGACGTGAAACATTCTCATGCAATAATTGAGTGAGATCAGCCAATGACTCTGGATTATTGTCTCTCCAATAAAGAATTCTAAGAATACACCACAAAGCGCAACAATTTTCTGATTCATAATTTATATTAGCTGTTGATCTCTTTTTTTTCTAATCCTTCTGGCATAGGAAGATAACTTCCACCAAAATCAATGTCTAAAATGAGTAAACTTTGCAGATAAAACATTAATTCCAACAGAACTCCAACTAGATCCTTTCTCTAACCAGTCCTAAACTCTTTTCTTGAAAGATGCAAATTGCATTCTCATTATTTTATCAACATCAGAAATTCTATTTATTTTTGCGCTGCTAATGCAAGGGAATGGTTGATAATTAAAAGAACCACTTTCATAAACTAGAATGTGAGAAACAATCATTGTTAATTTTAGATCGCTCTTAGTTTTAAATAACTCTCCAATAGCTTTCTTTAAATCATTGCTTGTACTATCAAAACTCTATCAAAGTCAATCTCGTTTGCAAAGCCTAAATATTCATAATCCATAAACTTACCTTCAGATGAAGCACGACCTAATATCCAACCTGTCTCTCGAATGTTCAATAATCTTCTAGCTTCTCTTTCGAATGACCACTCTTTATTCTTCATCACTTTCTTATTAAATGGAGAATTCAATTTTGTAAAAAAGGTGCTATTTGAAGACTAGCAATCATATTTTCCAAACTAGCTTTTGAGAATGGATATTTCGGTAGAAGTCCTGTTCGTTTTCTAACTTCTTCTCTAATACGACTTGCATTATCGCAAAATTGTTCACCTTCCCGCCTCATAAGACCATCGTTTCCCCGACACATTTATATAAAGACTAAATTTTTCTTTAAATCAAATAATAATTGCTCATTTACATTTTTTCTATAATGTATCTAAATTTTAGCGAACACGTCACAAGTAGTATGTTTTTGAATGTTATGGGGATTAGGGTCTCGAGAGAATGATGTTATGATTACTAAGGATCGGACGAACGTGAAGCAATCGGGCGAAGCGAAATGATGGTCGGTGGACCAGGGGTCACATGGAGGTTCGGCCGGGTAAGTGGCTACAGGTAATGGCTAACCGAACGAAAGCCGTGGTCCGGTGTTGGAGGTGTTGAGAACGAGATGAGCGATAGCCGTCCTTCACATTTACGATTGTAACGCCGAAGGCTCCGTGGAGTAGGCTTGACCAGCCGCTTACCTAGCGGCGTAGCCTAGCGCCTAACGCCGTTCGGTGCTTGCCTACGCTCAATAAGCTGGCCACCACGAAACGAGCGTTTCTGGCGCTAATCTGCTTACCGTTACTTAAGGGGGTCGTGGTTCCGCGGCGTGAATTGGAAAGCAAGACACACAAATTGGGGATTTTACTGAGCTTTATTCGCAAGCGCACAAAGTCGCTGCGCGTCTAGTTCAGTTTTATCTCCACACTTCTCGCACATTCTCAACAGCACCAACACTCTTCCGGAGGGAATGCTTCTCCAAGCTGAGCGCGAACCAGAGACTAAACCCTAACCGGAAAACTAGGACTCGGTTTCCACCAGTGCGGCGGGAATACTTCACACACGCCACTTCAAACACTCTTGCGGAGGGAATGCTTCTCCACGCTGAGCGCGAACCGGAGCCTAAACCCTAACCGAAGAAATAGGTCTCAGTGTCCACCAGTGCGGCAGGAATACTCCACACACGCCACCTCAAGCACTCTTGCGGAGGAAACACGTCTCCACACTTACGCTACTTACATCTTTACTGGGGAACGACCCAAATAGACAGAGCTTGAACTGGAGCCTAAACCCTAACCAGAAAACTAGGACTCCATACACGCCAACTACGTCTAGCTTGCACCGGCAAATCCTTATACCGAGACCACGTGCTAGCGCGCACACACAAAAGAGAAATGAAACACAAAATGCCAGCTCGGGCGCGATACGATCGTATTCGGTGGAGTCCACCGAATCCGCCTAGCGCTGTCTTGTCCTGTTCAGTCTATCGCCGGCAAACAGCCCCCTCCTACCTCGCTTTCAGAGAAACGAGTCCAACGGCGTCGAAGCGCAGAGCCGGACAGAAGACCAAAAGACCAGAAGATACCAAAGACCAAGAGCCAGCGTCGCTCGACTCTTAAATACTTAGCTAACACACTGGGGCAAGAGCTTAGTGGTAATTGGCTCGACACCTTGGCCCATTACGGTAAGGAATTAATACCGACCCCGGGCCACTGGAAGGGCACCTCTGTCCAGCTTGAATGGCTAATGCGTTCCAGACGATTCTTTCTCGGTACGAGTGAAGGCAGAGGTTGACAGGCCAGCCAACATGAATCAGCAGCTTCCGAGGGTATCGGACCCATTCTAAAGGCCGAATCGCCACCGCTCGTCTCAGAACTTCCTGGCTTGGTCTTAAGCACTTCCTCTCTAACCGCACTGACGCTCATCTTTAGCTCACTGCTCCAGGACAAAGGGGCTCTAGCCCGCCGCCGAACGGCTCTTGTTGGTGCTAAAATTCAGCCAAGGCCAGCAGGGCGCTACACGATCAATACGGGATTTCCCCAGCCCATTTACCCTGCAGGCTTTCTTCAGTCTCTTACGCCTCTGTTTATTTCCAAGTGGTGCTGGGTACGACCTAGCTCAGGTAGGTGATTCTATGTTTGATGCATTTGCATATATTTATATATTTGCATTTATGTAATTCTGGCATTGCGCAGCACTCTGTGGACGGGAAGCTGGGCTCTTTGACGGAGCAGGGGCTGAATTAGCCGGATTGTGACTGCTCAACTTTGTCGTATTGTAACGCCGAAGGCTCGGCGGAGTAGGCTCGACCTCCCGGTTACCAAGCGGCGTAACCTACCGCCTAATGCCATTTGGTGCGCGCCTACGCGCCATACGCTGGCCGCCACGAAACGAGCGTTTCTTTCGCTGACATACTTATCGTTACTAAAGGGGGTCGTATGACCGCAGCGTGAATTGGAAAGCGAGACATACAAATTGGGTATTTTACCGAGCTTTCTTCGCAAGCGCACAAAGTCGCTCCGCGTCTAGCTGAGTTTTATCTCGACACTGATCACAAGCTCTCGACAGCGCAAGGACTCTTAGTGAGGAAACACGTCTCCGCACTTGGGCTCGTAACACCGAAGGCTCAGCAGAGTAGGCTTGACCTGCCGCTTACCGAGCGGCGTAGCCCAGCGCCAAATGCCGTTCGCTGCGCGCCTACGCACAATAAGCTGGCCACCACGAAACGAGCGTTTCTGGTGCTGACCTACTAACGTTACTAAAGAGGTTCGTGAGTCCGCGGCGTGAATTGGAAAGCGAGACACACAAATTTGGGATTTTAATGAGCCTTATTCGCAAGCGCACTAAGTCGCTGCGCGTGTAGCTTTTTTTTATCTAATCACTCCTCGCTCGTTCTCAACAGCACCAACACTCATGCGGAGGGAATACTTCTCAACACTGAGCGTGAGCCGAAGCCTTAACCCTAATCGGAGCCTTAACCCTAACCGGAGAACTAGGACTCCACACACGCCTACTACGTCTAGCTCGCACCGGCAAATCCTTATGCCGAGACCACGTGCAAGCGCACACAAGCAAAACACAAATGAAACACAAAATGCCAGCTCGGGCGCAATACGACCATATTCGGTGGACTCCACCGAATCCGCCTAGCTCTGTCTCGTCCTGTTCCATCGATAGCCGGCGTACAGCCCGCGTCCTCCCTCGCTTTCAGAGAAACGAGTCCAACGGCGTCGAAGCGCAGAGCCGGACAGAAGACCAAAAGACCAGAAGAGACCAAAGACCAAGACCCAGCGTCGCTCGACTCTTAAATACTTAGCTGAGACACTAGGGCGAGAGCTTAGTGGTATTGGGCCCGACACATTTGCCCATTACGGTAAGGGATTAAAACCGTCCCCAGGCTACTGGAAGGGCACCTCTGTCCAGCTTGAATGGCTAATGCGTTCCAGACGATTCTTTCTCGATACGAGTGAAGGCAGAGTTTGACAGGCCAGCCAACATGAATCAGCAGCTTCCGAGGGTATCGGACCCATTCTAAAGGCCGAATCGCCACCGCTCGTCTCAGAACTTCCTGGCTGGGTCTTAAGCACTTCCTCTCTAACCGCACTGACGCTCCTTTTTGGGTCACTGCTCCAGGACAAAGGGGCTCTAGCCCGCCGCCGAACTGCTATTGTCCGTGCTAAAATTCAGCCAAGGCCAGCAGGGCGCTACACGATCAATACGGGATTTCCCCAGCCCACTTCCACTGCAGTCTTTTTTCAGTCTCCTTTGCGTCTGTGTGTTTCCAAGTGGTGTTGGGTACGACCTAGCTCAGGTAGGTGATTCGATGTTTGATGCATTTGCATATATTTATATATTTGCATTTATGTAATTCTGGCATTGCGCAACACTTTGCGGACGGGAAGCTGGGCTCTTTGACGGAGCAGGGTTGAATTAGCCGGTTTGTGAGTGCCCGACGTAGTCGTATTGTAACGCCGAAGGCTCGGTGGAGTAGGCTTGACCTCCTGCTTACCTAGCGGCGTAACCTACCGCCTAATGCCGTTTGGTGCGCGCCTACGCGCAATAGGCTGGCCGCCACGAAACGAGCGTTTCGTTTGCTGACCTACTTACCGTTACTTAAGGGGGTCGTGAGTCCGCGGCGTGATTCGGAAAGTGAGACACAAAGTAGAGATTTTACTGAGCTTTATTCGCAAGCGCACAAAGTCGCTGCGCGCCTAGCTCAGTGTTATCTCCTCACTCCTCGCACGTTCTCAACAGCACCAACACACTTGCGGAGAGAATACTTCTCCACGCTGAAGCTACTTACGTCTATAGTGGGGAACGACCCATGTTGACGGAGCCCGAAGCGGAGCCTAAACCTCGACCGGAGAACTTGGACTCCGCTTCCACCAGAGGTGTAGGATTACCACATACACGCCACTTCAAGCCCCCTTGTGGAAGAAACACGTCTCCACACTGAGGGTACTTACATCTACAGTGGGGAACGACCCAAATAGGCGGAGCTCGAACCGGAGCCTAACCCCTGACTTGAGAACTAGAACTCCGCTTCCACCTTGCAGCAGGAACACCCCACACACACCACCTCAAGCACTCTTATGGAGGAAACACGTCTTCACACTTAGGCTCCCTGTATCTCTTGGGGGAACGGCCCAAATAGACAGAGGAGCCCGAACCAACGGAATATTACACACCATACTGTCCGCGTTTAGTTTTTTACCGGCAAATCTTTATGCCGAGATCACATGCGAGCGCGAAAACACAAAAGAATCACAAAAGTCTAGCTCGGGTGCGATACGATCGTATTCGGTGGAGTCCACCCGAATCCTCCTAGTGCCGTCTCGTCCTGTCCCGTCAATCGCCGGCGAGCAGCCCATCCTCCTCCCTTGCTTTCAGAGAAACGTGTCGGACGGCATCAAAGCGAGGCCGGAGATTGACGCCAAAAAAAGACCAAGAGCGAGCGTCGTCCGACTCTAAAATACTTAGCTGAGGCAACAGGGTAAGAGATTAGTGGTACTGGACCCGACACTGTGGCCCATTACGGTAAGGAATTAATACCGTCACTAGACCACTGGTATGTCTAGCTTGAATGCCGACTGGGTTCCAGACGATTTTTTTAGGACTGAGTTATGGCCGAGGTTGACAGGCCAGCCAACGTCAATCAACAGCTCCCGCGGGTATCCGACATATTCTAAAGGCCGAATAGTCACCGCTAGTCTCAGAGCTTCCTGGCTTGCTCTAAAGCTCTTGCTCTCTAACCACACTGGCGCTCCTCTCAGGCTCACTGCTCCTGGACAAAGGAGTTGTTGCCCGCCGCCGAACAGCTCTTGTTCGCGCTAAAATTCAGCCCAGGCCAGCAAGGCGCTACAACATAACCGAATGAGGTCGTGGGCTTGAGCCCCAAGGCGTGCGTTAAGCACCTGAATAAAAAAATTATAGCTGATTAAACAGCCTCTTTTGTATAGCGACAGAAGAGCCTTTACGGCTATCACCACCGCTTGCAGTGGCGATAAAGAATCGCCCACCGCAGGAATCGAACCCACGACCTCGGGACCGAAGTCATGAAAGCAACCACCTTACCTAGTGTGCCATCACGGCTCACCTAGTGATTAAGTTCTCTTATGGCGCTATACAAATGAATTATATATATTTATTAATCGCTGTTCATAAATAGTAAGCCCCTTAAAAACGGTTAGGAGATAATCCACGGTCAGACAGGGCAAAGTTGAGTCTTAGCTGTGCCAGCAGCTTAGCATAGCTTTGCTTTAGGCTTCTGTTGGTGTGGTACTGGGCGGCTGGTTCTGAAGCCTTGAACCTCTGTGTCGCTGTCAAGTACATTTCTGTGCGCTGCAGATTTCCGGCTTTCTATGCAGTAATTGAGGCTTTTATCACTGCTGCGTGGTTTCCCGACTCCCTCATGCATTAATGCTGCACCTACAAGACGCTAGCCGCGATTCGAATGCTCAGAGCTCCACCGGTGGACTTGTGGCGCTTCATCTAAGACCCGCACGGCTACGTGTGCTGTGTTTTTGGACTAGTTGTTTCACGATGGTTAAGACGGTGATGTTGAACTATGTGGTAATGTCGGGAGCCGGGCTGCTGATATAGTAGGGCAGGCAGCTATGTAATGTAATGTATCTCCGTCTGTAACTCCACAAAGTCATAAAGACCATGTGGGTGTTACGCAGAAGAGTTTTGTATAGCGCACTCACAGCCTAAGCGGCTTTCGGTACGCATTCGGTACCCAACAGACTTCGTCTCACGCAACAAAAAGAAAGTGGGAAGCATAGCAGAGTTAGGAGAGCAGTTGAGGTAGTGGGTAGCATAGAAGCAGCAGTTCAGGACTGCTGAAAAAGATGTGCCATAGTCGGCAGTAGGAGAGTAGATGTCGTTGCGTAAGAATTGTGGAAGCGAGTTCCACAGTCTAGGACCTGCAGAGCTAAAGCTTCTGTCGCCAACTGTCTTTAAGCGGAGGAATGGGACAGCTAATTTACTGTCCACACAGGACCTGAGGGCACGAACAGGCTGAAACTGATGCAGCAGTTCAGCCAGGTATGAAGGAGCCAAGCCGTGGCGGGCCTTGTGGGTCAGCGTGAGAACTTTGCTCTGTATCCTTTGCTCAACCGGTAACCATCCCAGCTCTTCCAGCAAAGGTGACACGTGCTCAAACCGCTGGGACTTAAAGACCAGCCTTGCAGCCATGCTATGGCTATCAACTAAAGGGTACGGCCTATGCTGCTGCCACCGTGCTAGGTTGACACACTTACCAGCTTAGCTTAGCTTTAGACAAGACATAATCTATCTTTTCTCAAGTATGGCTGCCCTCCGAAGCAACTGCTCGTCAACTGTAAGTGTTGCTTCGACCGAGGCGGCTGTACGCTATGACCGAAACTGTGCAGACTTCCCAGTCTGCCACCGTGGCATGTACGGTTGTATGTTAACGACACGGACCTGTTATATTAGCCCCTCGGTCGCCGCCCAGGGCTAATATTCTCCGTCTTATAATAGTAATAATAATACTACTACTTTAGATACAGTGCCGTTGGATAACTCAATCTCTTCTAGGCACTTTACATTCTGCAGAGGAAGTAGGATAACGTCCCAGGTCGTAGGGTCGAGTCCTGCAGTAGACAATCCTTTTATTGCTCACTGCAAACGGTGGTGTTAGTCGTTACCACTCTTCTACAGCTGTGAAAATGAGGCTGTTCAACCTTTTTTTGTTGAGATAAGCATGGCATGGTCTTGAGTGCTGCAATGCTATGGTACTGTCAATCGATGTGCCTACATGGGTAGAGTAGCTACGACTCATCAGCCGGGCTTCGAGTAGCCAGGTCTACCAGTATCGACTGCTCTTCTGCAAGGATGCTGCAACTAACCATACTTGCATGCTGAGCCTGTGCATGTCACCCCATATCGTGTAATTATTGCTGTTTATCAAGTATGGTACCGCTCACCATTCTATTGTTTTTTCTTTGCAGCAGATGCAAAGCGCCTAGAAAGAGATTGAGTGATCTGAGGCGCTTTATCAAGTGTATAATTATGATTATATTATTATTTAGGAATAGCGTAGGTTGCATTTGACGGCTTTGTAACGACGTGCTTTAGTTCAGAAGCCAAAACATACATCTTTGTAACAGCTTCAGTAAGCCATGCATGTTGATCTAGACCCTTGTGCTTGCTTGCTTTCAGGAGTAGGTCTTCTTGTTAGCATCCCATAAGCCTGAAATATTGTAGAGTGACAAACCAAATTAGTAACATAAATAGGTGGTATGTGTAGTGCTTTCGCAGCACAATCCCTATATCATGTACCTCGCGGCGATAACTCCTCAAAGCCCGATTGTCAAGACGAATGTGCATCCTCCACCCATCTTTCCCCAGAGGCTTTCGCTGTGTGGAATTGTGGAACCGAGTTCGTGAGTGGTGGTGGTGATAGCCGCAGAGGCTCTTCTGTCGACAGCTCATCATACAGCCACTTCGCGATTCAACTTTCGTGGCTTCGCTCGATCGAGGTTTTCCAAATAGTTGTATCATAATATAATCATAATGCTATATTTTGTATGTCGACCTCGGAGAAGTCAATTTCTTTATAGGCACTTTACATTTGCTGCAAAGGATGCACGATCGAATTGTTAGTGGTTGCGTGCTCGATATGCGACAAGAATAACATGGTTAGGGGTGACATGCACAGGGTCAGCATGCAACGTCGGTTAGTGGCTGCATTCAGAGTTCAGCAAGAATTAGCATATACAAGACGAATCGCAGGGACCCACTAAATTCTGTAATAAGTCAATGCATTTTTAGCTTATTTTTTACACGTAGTAAAGCCAAGGAAAATGGTCGCATTGCAATATTCTGGCAGAGCCGATTTTGTGGTTTACCCTTTTAAATTTCTGAATCACACTTGGTTTGCTCATAAGTAGTAAGTTGGTTTTATCATTCAATTTAAGAAAGCTTGCTGCCATCCATTTTCGGATGTTGTCAATACCTGAAGCAAGGGACCTGAGAGAATTCGACGTGCTGCAGGATTGGAAGGGATCAATGCAGGGGTAGAACTGAGTTGTCATCTGCATAGAAGAGAAAGCCTTGATTGTGCTTGGAAATCACATCGGCAAGAGGGAGAGCACACATCGTGAAAAGAGCTGGACCAATCACCGAGCTCTGATATATCCTTTAAAAAGTCGATCGAGATAGTGAAAATGAAACAGTGGGCTAGGTTTTCTGAGACAATTATACAACCGGTATTACAATTAAAATTAAAATTACTGTAGGCTGGGCTGCAGGCCTATGCATTCGAGCAACCCTACAAATCCTGCTGCGCCAGGTGCAGCCACTCTTCAACTCCACGAGTTTGGGCGAGAGTTTTGTTTGGAAACGCTGGCTGCACCACGAAACCTAGCCAATCAGAGGCTGCTGCTCACTGATTGGCTAACATCTCTTCTTATCCTGCCTGCTGATTGGCTCGGCCTCGTCTTTCGGATGTTAGCGTCGTACATGTTTCTGTATAAATAATAATGATGATATTTGTAACGTTTAATGTCCTAATTTCCCTTATTTAGCTAATATATTGGGCATTAGAGTGTATGGTCAGTGGAGAGATGTTCCATGTGCGGAGCTCTATTAATGTTAAAAACCGTATTTAGTGGGTCGTGAACAGATTTTCTGTGCAATTTATCTCTGTCTGTAACTCCACGCAACCGGCTAGAATATGTGGGTGTTACGCTGAAGAATTTCGTTCAGCGCACTCACAGCCTAACCGGCTTTCGGTACGCATTCGGTAGCCAACAGACTTCGTCTCCCGCAACAGAGAGAAAGTGGGAAGCCTTGCTGAGTCAGGAGAGCAGTTGAGGTAGTGAGTATGCTCCAAGAAAATTATAAATCAAAAAAAATAAGGAATCCTACTTCAGGGAAATTCACTTACCGCAGTAAAGTCTATAACTGATTTACTACGACATTCAAGCGACGACTGTACGTGAGACTGGGATTGAGTATTGAGATCCCGGCTGATGATATACTCAGGTCATATACTCTGATACGTATTTCGGTCTTTGCGCTGGATTATCACACACACTAGATTGCGCTGGATTATCACCGATACGTATTTGGTACTTTCGTTAACTTGACACTGCTGCGTACCCATCACGCTCAAATGTAGACCCGGCCGGTCGGCCGGGTGTGAGTCCTGCTGGGGCGGGACACCGATTTCCGGTCTGGCCACGCCCACATAGCAGCCGCTGTGCCGAAGCACAGAGAGCCGCCTCAGCTTGCGGGCGCATGAGTCAGTCAGTGCACGAAATTCGGTGCTGAAAGCGTCAGATAAGTTATCAAAGTGAACGTTGAAATCACCAATAACGAGGAAGGATCGATTTCTTGCACACAGAATTGAAATGAGATCGGGGAAAGTGGGCGATAGACTACTGCCGCTATCGGTAGCTTCTTTTCGGATGAGACCAAGACAATTGATTCAAAAGACTGCTTCGAGGGTACTGTAAATGGCTTGAAGTTGAATTTCGAGCGCACGATAATAGCAACTCCGCCTCCAGTTTTGATTGTTCTAGGGGTATGAAAGAACAAGAAACCAGATGGGGTAGTACCTTTTATTGTCGGTCAGTTTATCGATTTTAGCCATGTTTCAGTAAGTGCGAATAGGTCAATACCATTTTCAGAAATAAGGTCGCTTATTACCAGAGGTTTATTGCACGTTGAGCAAGGATTCAAAGGCAAGCTTTAAGTCTGGCCGACGGAGTTGCAACAGGCCTGATGACCACCAAGTTAGAGATTTACAGCGTTGCATGTGGGAGAGCGTGCTGAGATGTACGAGACAATGCTAGGAATACCGAACGAGCCAGTACTCAGCTCGCAGTTCTCGCCCAACAAGTGGCGTCTGACCTGGCGGTTCCGGCTACCTCGGCGGCTACAGGGTGCTTTTCTTTTGTTATTGCATAGTTTATGAATCTTAGCTACAGCAATAATATCTAGGAATGCATTTGATCTACGACGACGAAGCGATAGCAGCTGCTGACGATCGTAACCAACAAGCAGGTTACTAGCCGCAGGTGTAGCTAAGGCAGCCGCTGGCGTGGGAGACCCAGCAGCCCGAAGCGATAAGCTTTTAGATATCCATAGACACGTAATTTCTTACGCTCTATGGTCAAATAACAATCAGAATAACTTTAAACAGGTCCTAGCTGTATCGTTTCCGTATACGATGTTTGCAAGAAATTTGGTTTTCGGAAGAATTCGGCAACGAACACGAACGTAGGTTAGAAAGCTCTATGTCAGTAGTTAGAGAACTCTATGTCAGGAGTTGCTTTTACTCCTACGATAGTCTCATATCGTAACCGGAGTAGTCACAACACACGTCGCCGCATAGAGATATGAGACACCTATTCCCTAGGCGATTTAGTAATGATTTAATGTAGGTTTGAGTCTGCAAGTGCCTTACGACTCACTATTTAGTGAGAATCACGACATAGCAATCACCAGGAAGACTTGAGAATAGAGTCTGTCTGCTTTGGTTCACCGGATGTCACTGTAGGTTATTTCTGACATCCGTCATTTTGAGCACCAGGATGCATGCCCCTGATAGGCAAGCATTTCTACAGCACATACCAGTACACTACGACAGCACTGACACAGCACATTAGTGGTATAGATCCTTGATCAGTGATATATTATATGGCATACGTGCAGTTTACATCAATTTCCGACGTTTATCAATCAAATCAATCAAATCGTGCTATTCAAGCATGGGCCATCTAAAGAGTCTCATTATTTTCAAGTAAATTTAAGCTCCTCGTGCTGATCTAGTTGTTAAGTACAAGCTAGGCTGTCGTTTATATACAGCCGGCACACTGCCAGACCTGTGCTGCGATGAAATTATGTCTTTCAGCACTTCAAACTGACACCACCCTTATAACATGCACCTCAATCATTATTGTGCAGAAGTTCAGTTTAATAACGATTCGACCATTCTAGCAGTTAAAGCGTTATCACTCATAAGCAGGAAAGCCTTGTGCTCGAAGATGGCTCTGCCAGCATGTCCCCCGTACTATCAGCTTGAAATCTGGATATCTTGTTCCACAACGACCTTTACCAGATGACCTCATGGTCTTTACAGTCAAGTGTGCCCACTTTTGCTGCTTCATTTGGTAAAATTCTGGCCTTGAAAGCTGGTCCAGGCCATTTTAAATCGCATTTATGCTTCTATAACTCACTGCTTTCAGGCCTCTGTGCCTGTGTAATGAGATAGCTACATATTCCTCACAGTACTTGCCGTGTTCGTGAGCCCTGTCATTTACCTGGGTGCGCATACAGAAACCGTACAATTAGTTGTCAATCTTTTGGCATTCTAATCCCAGCATTTTTAATGTGTGTGGATGTTTCCTATGCGCTAGGTTATTTTTATCGCTGGTATGTAGTATATCAGCAATTGCATGGTAATAGTCGCAGCTATTTAACGTGCCGACGTTCAACTGCAAATGCACTCACGGAGTCAGAATTAATGCTTGCAGTAGCATCTATGACTAGCACTCAGTGGCCGAGCTAAAGGGGCAAGGGGATAATTTTTCCTCATGGAGAAATAGAAGTACCTAAAACCTGGGGGAACATTTCTCATACCCAAAGGTTGAAAGCAGTTGGAAGATGTGAAAGGAACTAGTCCAGTGTAATTGTCAATTTTTTAATTAATTGTTTCTATGTGCTACTTATGTCATCATGTTTGAAGGAGCCTTCAGCTTTTTCCCCAAACTAAAACTCTCGTCTCCTGATCTGCAAGCAATCTGGTCCTATCTTGGATAAAAAGGCCTCCGGTATATCTATGCTAGCACCCATATGTTTGCCACACCCACTACAACTATGGCCGCTTGGTTGACTATTGCTTTATGCAGTTTTAAAGTTCACCCGGAGCTTACAAACGAATGAAATTGATGCCACAGTAAGAAAAAAAACAGTCCACCACACAATATCTTTAACACGACAACTGCTGCATGGGAAGTACAAACACCAAATCTAGTTGGACGTGGCCCCTCCCTGATTAGCCACCACTTCTCCTATTCGGGCTGTCATAGACTCTACGAGTTTCAGTATATTGCTTACAATGTGTCCCATAATTTGCAGCACAAATTTGGCATTATGCTTCGGATCGATGTTCTGTTGAAGCATTAAATAACCTAGCAGTCGTAAAGCACTGAGCACAGCAACGTCGGCTAGAATACACAGGTTGCCATCTTGATTCATTTTGCCCTCAATATGGAGAATAGTCGAATATGTGTGCTTTTAAAAGAATAACTTTATAGTTTCCTAGTGATCCATTTTTTATTGTTCCTAGACAGGCAGTTAATGTAATGTATCTCCGTCAGTAACTCCACAAAGTCATAAAGACCATGTGGGTGTTACACAGGAGAGTTTTGTATAGCGCACTCACAGCCTAAGCGGCTTTCGGTACGCATTCGGTAGCCAACAGACTTCGTCTCACGCAACAAAGAGAAAGTGGGAAGCATAGCAGAGTTAGGAGAGCAGTTGAGGCAGTTATGTGATGCAGATGTTTTAATTGTTGTGCTAGGCTATTATCGATATGCTTTTCTATACACTAGTTTTTGTAAGTGTCTGCTGTGCAATACTTTTTGTTTCATTCCTTGATATCACAATGTGTCTCTCGTGCTTAACTTTTGTAGCTCATCTACCAGCCAGACTTTTGGTTTATGCCTCTTTGAGACCAGCCATGGCACAAGAGCTTCCGATGCACCGACTTGCTTCGATTGACGAACGCCTGCTGTCTTGCATCGCCTGTGGACAAATTGCAGAGCAGCCTCTGCTGCTGCGCTGCTTGCACAGCTGCTGCAGTCGCTGTGCAGACCAAGCATGCACAGCAGAGGGATCAAAGAGCATGCTCTGCCCTGCTTGCAAAGTATCCACCGACATCAGTATGACACAGCATCACAACGGGTTCATTGCCAACTTGGGGAGACTTACAACAGTTGTGAGAGATGCAGGCAATTGCACTTTTTGCAGAGAGGACGGTAAACCAGACGAGCAGGCAGACGACTGGTGCATGCAGTGCCAGATATCCGTGTGCTCAGCCTGCTTATAATAATAATAATAACAATAACACACTTGATAAAGCACCCTCAGTGAACTTCATCTCTTTCTCGGCGCTTTACATTTGCTGCAAAGGGAAATGCAATTGAATGGTAAGTAAAATCATGCTTGAAAAACAAACAAAATGAATAACATGGTTAAGGGTGACATGCACAGGGTCACCATGCAAATGTGGTTAGTGGCAGCATGCACAGTGTCAGCACGCATAAGCAAATGAAGGACAAATCACAGGGACCCACTAAATGCTGTCCTAAATAGGGGTGTTTTTAAGTTCCTTTTAAATGTGGTCAGGTCAGGGGGTGTTCTGACGCAGGTTGCCAGGCCATAGCCGATGCAATCCGGATCACGTGATTGTCGCTATCGATCAGATCAAGAGCAGGAGTGAAGTTTTGCAAGCCTCGGGACAGCCACGGTGCCTGCAGCACCTGAAGCCGCTGGATCTGCTGTGCTTTGGCTGCAAGAAAGCCAAGTGCACCGACTGCCTCACACAGTGCCCGGGTCCAGGGCACTCGGTTGCACAGCCGCTAAAAGAGCCGAAAGCCGAAGCTTTTTTGAAGAATGCACGAGAGAGTATACAGCATCTTCTTCAGGGTGTAAATGGGAAGTCTGCACAGCTGCTTTGGGCCAGAAGTCTGGTCAGCGACATCCGATCGGCTCGTGCCATTCACCAAGACGAGCTGAGGACGAAGAAGTATGCTGTGGATGCTCTAAGCAATAGCTTCAAAGAAGCAAAGAGCAAGGTCAAGGACTGCTGAGACCAGCTCGAGGAGAGTGCTGTGGCCCTGAAAAGCTTGGCCGAGCAGCTGAACCTGTCAGTGCAGCATGCCTCAGCATACATCAGCAGCATCACAGATTTGGCCAGCGACCCGGATTTCCTGGACCAGCAGGCTGAAGTTTATCAGTTGCACTCTTCGAGGCCATTTTCCTTGTAGACTAGGCTTGTCTCTTGTAAGCGTTGCAGTCGCCACTTCACACCACTTCTCGCCGACCTGCACTGGCTACCAGTCAAGCAACAGATTGACTTCAAGGTTTTGTCGCTCACATTTAGGTCACTTCATTCATTGGCTCCAGCCTATGTCTCAAATCTACTACCCTACTAGACCAAGCATCGTACCACCTGCTTTTCGGAATCCAACAGTTTACCAATGCCTCGTTCAAACCTTAAATCCTTTGGAGACCGTGCATTTAGTTCGTTTTCTACCAAAGCCTGGTACTCACTCCCGACATGCGTCACAACATCCCCTGTTTTGACCACATTTAAAAACCGCTTAAAAACACACCTATTTAGGACAGCATTTAGTGGGTCCCTGTGATTCGTCTTGTATGTGCTCATGCTTGCTGACACTGTGCAAGCTGCCACTGACCACATTTGCATGCTGACCATGTGCACGTCACCCCTAACCATGTTATTCATATGGTTTATCAAGCATGATATTACTCATCATCCAGTAGCGTTTGCCTTCGCAGCAAATGAAAAGTGCCTAGAAAGAGGTTGAGTTCTTTGAGGGGGCTTTATGAAGCGCATTATAATTATTATTGTTATATATTGCCTTGACCGAATCCTAGCTGAAGCTAGCTCCTATAAGGATGATGCTGGTGGTAGTAACGTTGCAGGTGAATTCACATTTTCTGAAGGCAACTTGCCAGCCCCACAGGTTTCAGATTCCTAGCTACTAGTTTGCTAGCCTGCACAGCTGTAAGTAATGCTGCCAGGATTGCATGGTTGCTTTGCCTCTCATTACTGGCAATGCAGCAATTTCTAGGAGACCCTTTGCTGGATTTACTGCATTTGTACTTCAATGAAATCTACCTAGTTTCATTTAGCTGTACCGTCAATGATAATGAATGAAAGCTGAGAATCCATTGACGTGCACCTTTGCCTGTGCACTTGTGTGCTTGGCCACGATGTAGCTAAGAGATGTCTTTGGGTTGGTAGAGAGGCTAGACTTAACATAGGAGGATGGCAGGATTAGCTGCTCGGATTTAGCTTATTTAGTTAGTTTAAAAAATTAGGCTTTAGGGTTTCCTTGCTGCCAGTATTCAAGCTCTCCTCCGTTTGATTGACGGCTTGATCATCACACCCACGGTTCTGCTAGACACGTCAGTAGCATTCGTATCATTAGACTATTCGACCATTCTTGGACGTCATGAAACCTTGACAGCTGAGATTTAGCTTAGCATGAGCAAGTGAGGGAGGGAAGATAGGGGCCACGTATGATAAGCTGAAAGTGCAGCCATGCATGCTGCCTAATGTACAGGCAAGCAATGGAAAGCCATTTTAATATATTAACTTAATTTTATAAAATTAACAGCAAGTATGCAAAGACGGGTATGCAAACGACTTGATGAGCCGTATATCCGTCAACCATTTTTACTTTAACAGCAACTGAAATGTGATTGACATATGGCATTCATCATCATATCATCACTGAACATCTTAAAACTCAATTGTTCCCTAACCTACCAGAGTGTGGCAATGTAGCTCTTGCTTGAGACCAATAGCAAATGTACGTTGAATGTACAGCACAGGAAATGCTCTAATGAATAGAAGATATTCGTGTATTCTAGCTAAACAGAAGACACACTCTGCACAGACAGCTGTCTGTCGCTGCCTGCATGCACAGAACCGGCATTCTTCGTTGTAGCAGAGGAGCAGCAGCCAGAGCTGCTGCACTTCGGCGCGGCCTTCAGCAGCTTCCAGACGCCTGTCTGGTGCTACGACTTGTCTGTGACGTCAGAGGGGCATCTGCTGCTGGCTGCAGGGCAGCACGGCCTTCAGGAATACTGTCAGAGTAGCCGCAAGCTGAGCGTCTGGAAACCTGCGTGGCGGAGCAACGGATGGGACGACTGGGTCATTGCAGTGCAGTCCCGGCAGGACGGACGGGCTGCTGTAGGATTGCAACACTCACAGGTCGTCCTGCTGCTCAGACAAATCAGCTCTGATGCTGCTGCTGCTGGAGGGGGCCAGTGGCTCGTGGACCAACATGTCGCAGTGCTGCCCTGGCCTCCCAGGAAGCTGTCCGTGCTCGGTGACCTGCTCGCTGTGGCCCAGGGCTCGTATGGGCTGGTTGGCTGTGGCCCTGGGCTGCAGCTGCTGCAGCTGAGCTCGGGGGAGCTGCTGCACAGCAGCGAGTACGAGTATCCCATACTCAGTATGGCTCTCACTGCTGCTGCTCTGATCACTACGAGCTACAGCCAGGTGAAGCTGGACGATGGCAGAGAGCTGGACGTAGTGGACAGCTGCAGCCACCGAGGTGACAGACAATGGAGGCACGAGCTGAGCAGCATGGAGCTAGCGCTGGGCGTCTGTGCTGCAGGCGGCATCGTGTACGTGGCTGTGCATGGGCTGCAGGCAGACGGGAGCAGGGAATGTGTGAGGGCGCTCAGTGCTGCGACTGGGCAGGTGCTGCAGCTGCAGGTCCTCTCCTACAGCAGCCACGGACTTAAGCAGCCTCGGTACCTGTCACTGGGAGGAGGACAGAGGACCGTGCTAGCCGTGCTGGACTGGGACAGGCATTCTGTGACCATGCACTTTGCAGCAGCTGTTACAGCCAAGAGCAGACGATGAAGGGAACGCAACTGCAGCATTTCAGCTCTGGGAGGCAGCTACCTAGCTCTGCATGTCACTCAGCTTCTTATGTCTGCCTGTCACGTACCTGTACTCTTACCTTCTGGCAAATTAAAAAATAATCCGTGATTTATCGACTCCAGCGACTTGTAGCTCGAGCTCCAAGCACGACCAGCTGCAGTCAGCTGCAGCAGCATGTGGCTCTGAGGTGCTGCCAGCGTTCGGTCGACGTTACATCAGAGCAGAAGCTGCCCCTAACATCACGAAATACCAGACGGCTAGCAGCCAATCGGCTAGCTGACCGCTCCTTGCTTAGGCACTGGCCTATACTACATCGAGCAATTATAGGCTTATACTGGGTCCGCTCTAGGTTCTAGCAGACTAGGTAAATTTAAACCAAGTTTGGATGCATTCTGTGGGCCGCGTAGGCCCTCTGTTGCTCTTCACGACTGACTGTGGCAAAGATTGCTAATGCTTAGTGAAGCACAAGTGAGCAGGACTACAGTTAAGCTGCTGTGTTGCAGAATCTGCCAACGCGACGATGCTTTGTCGTGCATAGCGAAGTTAAAGCAGGCTGGGTGCAGTGCAATGCTTCATAATAATTCATAATAAAACGGGGCTACCACCAACGGGCTCTTTGGAGCCAAAAACACCAAACACCAAAGACTCCGAGTATGCTGAGCTAGAATTTCCACACCCGGTTCGCTTACTGCAACTTTCCCGCAGACGTCAGCAACACAAATCCAACAACCTTAGCTAAGTGCTAAGCTAAGGTCGCTGGATTAGCTGTGCTAAGCTCGCTTTCATTTCTGCGGCATCCGAAAATCTCCGAAAACCCCCGAGCTTTTTCCACCGCGGTTTTAAAGTAGTTAAATTTGCACGCCCGTAGCTCAAATGGAAACTAAGGTCCTCGGTAGACTAGAAACGACCGCCGAGATATTTCCGCTTGAAGGATATAATTGCCGACTTTGCCTTAAGTATGCTAAACTTCGAGGCCGTACTGCCAACTGTGCAGTACGCTATCAGCAAATTTTCTTCGTACCTAGTCCTCCTGCCGAAAGAGTATAAGACACTGCTGAAAAAATATCATCTACAATGAATAAAAAAACATGTTATGGCGCCGTCAGAGAACTCAAATCTTTTTCAATGCATAATGTAGGTACGCATAAGCACACAAAGGACGTTTCACATGGATCCACTAAATGCCGCATTGAATAGATTTGGTCTTTAGTTTCTGCTTAATTGTGGTCAAGCCGTCACGAAAGCTGGAAGTAAGTCACTGGCTTCGGTAGCATATGAACTATAATCGATACCGTCTCCAAATGAGCCGTAATGGCTCAGTAGGTAAGGCGGTTGCTTTTCATGACCTCTGACCCGAGGTCGTGGGTTCGAATCCTGCGGTGGGCGATCCTTAATCGTCACTGCAAGTGGTGGCGATAGCCGTAAAGGCTCTTCTGTCGCTATAAAAACGAGGCTGTTAAATCAGCTGTATTTGTTTATTTTCTTTATAGGATCCAAGGTTCGTGAGAGGTATACGTATAGGTATACGATTAGAGTCCTAAAAGCGATGGTATGATGTTTAGCCTGCTGGGAAGGAGATCTCACCGGTATTCTTGAGCCAAAGCATGAATAGACCTAAAAGTGAGTGAAAACCGTAATAATAATAATGATAACAACAATAAAAGTTACGCACTTGATAAAGCACCCTCGGCGAACTCAATCTCTTTCAAGGCGCTTTGTATTTGCTGCAAGAGAAATACGATCGAATGGTTAGTAGTAGCATGCTCAAAAAGCAACAAGAATAACGTGGTTAGGGGTACTATAATTGACAGAGATATTGTATTTAAATGATTGCAAAGCAAAGCAATTTCTTTTGGGCGGTGTGCAATTACTTTCATTGTACAAGGCTCTTCCGGTTCAACCAGGTTGACCTTGTTTGCTTTTAAGGTCGAAATAACTCTTAATTTACTTTGACCACATAACATGAGGCGCCATTACTGGTGGAAATGACTGCCTAGACAAAGTAACTGTATTAATGCATAATTGCTGTTTGTGGAGTTTGAGAAAAGTGAGCTTACAAATGGATTCAGAGTTTTCCCGTTTGGGAACGTTAGAATTGCTTCAACGCGCCATGTAACTCTGGTACTTTTGAATTTGACTTGAACCGGGAACTTTGTGGGTCTTCAATACTTACGGATCGTTACTTTTTTCGTAAATTTGCCTATACAAAATTATATTCACCGTGTAGTTTTTCCTTTTTATGGTTAGTGCTGTTTAATTTGCACAGGGCTATTATCCTTTTTTTAAATCCTCTTGCGATCGCTTACAATTTTATCAGACGAACAAATTACTGGAGAGATTTATTCACGAATGAACACACCCACGCATTTTGAGTTTGCGTGCATGACCAGAGACTTCCGTAAGTTGTAGTCTTGTAATCTTCTTTCAGCGCATAGAAACAAGACACGGTTGATGCATAACCAGACTGGCTTTTATTTGTTCTAATTTTGCTACCTGTCAAAATTTACTAACGTTATTGGACGTTAGTATAGCGTTCTACAAATATAGCCAATACAGAGAATCGTCTACGGCACACAAAGTGAACTGCCGTTCGGCCTGCAAAACAGGCCCCAGCGACCAGCGCCAATCGCCGGCAAGGGGCTCATAGTTGTGGACCTCTGGCATCGAGGAGATCACTCGGACCGCCCGGCCTGCCCGCCAATGCACCGGATCTCTCGCGGTTCAAAGATGGCCGCTAGGAAGTTATCTGCGACTCGAACTCAAGCCCGCCAGATCTGGCGAGATGCTTGAGCTTCTGGAGCAGCGAGAGCGTTTCGTACTTTGAGTCCCGTCACTTCCGGTGCCGAGGTGGCGGCGGCGGTCGCCGCGCCACCGCCGGTCAGCTCGCTGGCCGCCGCCGAAGCGCCGAGCGCCTGGTTGTAGCTCTGTTGAGTCGTTCGCTGCAGACGCTTGTGCAGTGCAGTTCGAAGGCAGATCTAGGACAAAAGAATTACAGAGTCACGAAGAGTTTCCGGGGAGTACAAGGTACGCTCTCTTCTTGGTAGCCAGTGAATCGATGTAAAACTATGCTTCGAGCTCAGCAATTTTTAAACGTCAACGGTAACGTAGTCACCGTCGAGGGAGGTTTGGAGTTTAGATTCCGGGGGCTCGAGTGCACGGCAGCGTCGGGACGAAGACGAATGACGAATGGCGAAGCCCCTACGTACGTGTCGTGGGTGAGACGACGACTGCATTGTACACAAGCGACACTGGTCACGCACGCTCGCGTGCGTTAATGCAGCTTTTGTGGTAGTCGGGTATGTTGCTCCCGAGCACGAGACGTGAACAGAAAGAGACGGCGACAGAGAGAGAGAGAGAGAGAGAGAGAGAGAGAGAGAGAGAGAGAGAGAGAGAGAGAGAGAGAGAGAGAGAGAGAGAGAGAGAGAGACAGACAGACAGACAGACAGACAGACAGACAGACAGACAGACAGACAGACAGACAGACAGACAGACAGACAGAGACAGACAGAGACAGACAGAGACAGAGACAGAGAGAGAGAGAGAGAGAGAGACAGAGAGAGAGAGAGACAGAGAGAGACAGAAAGAGACAGAGAGAGAAACAGAGAGACAGAGAGAGACTGAGAGACAGAGAAACAGAGAGACAGAGAGAGACTGAGAGACAGAGAAACAGAGAGACAGAGAGACAGAGAGACAGAGAAAGAGAGAAACAGAGAGAGAGAGAGAGATAGCGGACATGGTCAACACAGGCCGGTGGGCTGGCTGTGAGTGAAAATGCATAAAAGAAGTACGGGGTCGTGCCGGTGTGTTGCGTTTGGCGTGCGGAGGGACGGAAATACCTCGCCCAAAAAAACTAACGATGCATTGTTGCAGATATAAATCGCCAATTCTAGCGATCTTATTAGAAGTACAAAATAACTCTTGTTGAATCTGCGCGATATCTAAGTGTATGTTCGAAACGGACATTTTATTAGATGACCGCATCCGCTCCGCAGTCAAGTCTGCCTGCTTTCAGCTGCATGACGTTGCTGAAATTCGGGCTTGTTTAGGCAGGGATACGACATTTGAATTCATCCGTACGTTTGCGATATTCTTTCTTGACTTCTGTACCTCACTACTCGCTTGCCTACTGGCAAGTCCAATCAGGCGCCTAGAGCTGGTGTAAAACTCAGCGGCTCCCACGGTCTGCTGCTTCCGCTGCGCGCCCTGGCTCTCAGAGTCTGGAGCTTCCGCTTCGCTCGCTCGAGCCCGTAATCTAAAACGTCCACTTCGCTCGCTGGCTCCCAGAGTCTGGACCTTCAAATTCACTCGCTGGCTCCCAGAGTCTGGACCTTCAAATTCACTCGCTGGCTCCCAGAGTCTGAATTTTCCGCTTCGCTCGCTCGCTGGCTGCCAGCGTCTGGAGCGTCCGCTTTGCTCGCTCGCTGGCTTCCGAAGTCTAAAGCTTTAGCTTCGCTCTCTGGCTCCCGGTGGCTAGAGCTTCCGCTTCACTCGCCTGTTGCCGCCCGGAGTCTGAGCTTTCGCATGGGTCATTCACTGGCTCTTCAGAGTCTGGAGGTTGCGCTTCGCTAGCCAACTCGCAGAGTCTGGAGCTTCCACTTCGCTTAATGGAGATCGGAGTTTGGAGCTTCCGCTTTGCTCGCTGGCTCCCAGAGTCTGGATGTTGTGCTTCGCTCGCTCGATGGCTCGCAGAGTCTGGAGCTCAAGCTTCGCTCACTGGCTCCCGGAGTCTCTAGGTTCCGCTTCGCTAGCTGGCTCCCAGCGTCTGGAGGTTCCGCTTTGCTCGCTGGCTCCCAGAGTCTGGAGGTTGTGCTTCGCTCGCTCGATCGCTCCCAGAACCCGAAGCTTCCGCTACGCTCACTTGCTAGCTCCCAGAGTCTGGAGCTTTCGCTTCGCTCGCTGGCTCCCAGGGTGTGAAGCTTCCGCTTTGCTAGCTGGCTCCCACAGTCTGGAGCTTCCACGTTGCTCGCTGGATCCCAGAGTCTGGAGCTTTTGCTTCGCTCGCTCGCAGGCTCACAGCGTCAGGAGCCTCCGTTTTGCTAGATCACTGGCTCCCACAGTGTGGAGCTTCCGCTTCGATTGCTCGCTGGCTCTGAGAGTCTTGAGCTTCCGCTTTGCTTGCTGGCTGGCACCCAGAGTCTGGAGGTTCCGCTTCGCTCGCTGGCCCCCAGATTCTGGACCTCCGGCTTTGTTCGCACGCTGGCTCCCAGCGTCACGAGCTTCGGGTTTACTCGGTTGCTGGCTCCTAGAGTGGGGAACTTGCTCTTCGCTCGGGCTTGCTGGTTTCCGGTGTCTGGAGCCCACGGTTCGCTCGCTCGCTAGCTCCCAGAGTATGAAGCTTCTGCTTCGCTCGCTCGATGGCTCCCTGCGTATGGAGCTTCCGCTTCGCCTGCTAGCTCCTAGTGTCAGGAGCTTCCACCTCGCTCGCTGGCTCCGAGAATCTGGAACATTCGCTTCGCTCCATGGCTCCGAGACTCTGGAGATTATGGTTCGCTCGTTCCTAAGTCGTGAGCTTCCGCTTCGCACGTACGCTGCTTCCCAGAATCTGGAGCTTCCTCTTCGCTTGCTTGCCGGTTAGAGTGTGGAACTTTCGCTTCGTTTGCATGATGGCTCAGTGATTCAGGACCTTTTGCATTGCTCGCTGGCACCCAAAGCCTAGAGCTGCTCCAGAGCTTCGGCTTCGCACGCCCGCTGCCTCCCATAGCCTGGAGCTTCTGCTTCGCTCGCTCGCTGGGTCCAGCGTCTGTAGCTTCCGTTTCGCTCTCTGGCTCCCAGAGTCTGGAGCTTTCGCTTTGCTCATTTGCTGGCTCCGAGAGTGTGAAGCTGCCGCTTTTCTCGCTGGTTCCAAGAGTCCGGATCTTTCGTTTTGCTCGCCAGCACCCAGAGTCTGGAGCTTCTGCTTCGCTCGCTCGCCGGCTCCCAGAGTCTGGAGCTTGTGCTTCGATCGCTGGCTCTCAGAGTCACTAGCTTCCACTTCGCTCGCTCGCTGGCTCCCAGAAACTGTAGCTTCCGCTTCGCTCGCCTGCCCCCAGAGTGTGGAGCTTCCGCCTCGAACGCTCGCTGGCTCCTAGAGTGTAAAACGTCAGCTTCACTCGCTCGCTCCTAGAGTGGAGCTTCCTCGGCGAATCGCTCGTTGGTTTCCGGAGTCTGGAGCTTCCGCTTTGCTCGCTCGCTTGCTTTGGTCTGGAGGTTCCGCTGAGCTAGCTGGCTCCCAGAATCTGGTGGTTCCGCTTCGGTCGCTGGATGGCTCCCCGAGTCTGGAGCTTCCGCTTCAAACGCTCACTTGCTCACAGCTTCTGTAGTTTCCGCCTCGCTCGCTGGCCCCCAGAGTCTGGAGCTTCCGCATTGCACGCTGGCTTGCTCCGAAAGTGTGGAGTTTCAGCTTCGAACGCTCGCTGGCTCCTAGACTGTGGAACGTCAGCTTCGCTCTCTCGCTGACTCCCAGAGTGTGAAACTTCCGCCTCACTCGCTTTCTCCCAGAGTCTGAATCTTTCAGTGTTCTCGCTGGCACCCAGAGTCTGGAGCTTACGCTTCGCTCGCTCGAGCCGTCGATTGCGGCCTGCCGCGGCGGAGGGCAACAAAGGTCGAGGCCGATTGCCCGTAAAACGGCTTCCTTTACACGCTCCGGGACGACGACCGGCGCCGCCGCTCGCAGCCGGCAGCAAAGGCTGGCCTGATGCACGACTCGAGCGCACGTGACCCACAGCTTTCCGGAGCGAGCGCACCTAACCAAAGCAGGGCAATGGTCCGACGGACTCGCACTTCGATAAACAATGTCGCTACGCTCGACTGGTTCTCGTTCGTCCGAGCCCGTGCCTTCAAAACATCATGCTCTCGAGACCCTAGTCTCCATAACATTAAAAAATATACCACTCTGCGATGCATTGTAAAATCTTACTTATATTATAGTAACCAATTTTTATTGCAAATAATATTTGGTTTAAAGAAAAATTGATTATTTACATAAATGGCTAATGAAAACGATGATCTTTTGAGGAGAGAGGGTGAAAAATGTAGTGACCACGCAAGGCATATTAGAGAAGAAGTTAGATAAAGATCAGGGCTTCTACCAAAATATCCTTCCTCAAAAGTTAGTTTTGGACTACTGGACAACATGATAGCCAGTCTTCAAGTAACGCTTTTTACAACTGTAGATATTCCATTTAATAAGAAAGAGATTAAGAAGAAGGAGTGGCCATTTGATAGAGAAGTTAAAAGATTAATGAACATTCAAGAGACAGGTTGGATATTAAGTCGTGCTTTATCTGATGGTAAGTTTATGGATTATGAATATTTAGGATTAGATAAAAATGAAGTTGAATTTGATAGACTATTCGATCTTACAAACGCAGATTTAATTAGAGTAATTAGAGATTTACTTAAAACTAAGAGTGATCTAAAGTTAACAATGATTGTTTCTCCTATTCTAGAATCAGGAAACGGTGCTTTAATTATCAACCTTTCGCTGGAGTAAGTAATGCAAAGATAAACAGAATTTCAGACGTTGATAAAATAATAAGAATGCAATTTGCTTCTTCAAAGAAGAGAGTTGAGGAATGGTTAGAGAAAGGATATAGTTGGAGTTAAGTTGGTATTATTGCTTTATATACAAAGTTTACTTATTTTAGACATCGGTTTCGTGGAAGTTATTTACCTATGCCTGTCAGATTGGAGAATAAGAGATCTGCTGTTAATATAAATAATGAATCAGATAATAGTTGTGCTTTATGGTGTATTCTTAGATTTCTTCATTGGAGAGACAGTCATCGGGAGCCAATTTCTGATCTAACTCAATTATTACATGAACATTATTCTCATGTTATCCCAAAATTAGAGGAGTGTTTTAATGTTAAAAAAAGTTATACTACTCATTCGTTGAATATTAATGATATGCCATTATTAGCAGAATTGTTTAATATCACGGTTAGTATTTATGAATATAATAATAGTAGTCGAAGCCCATTAATAGTAGTTGGTGAAGAAAAGGAAAAACACTCAGTTCTTTTACCATATGTTATTTTAGAGAATATTCAAAAACACTTTGGTGTCCTTATGTTGCTTACGCAGATTTTGAATGTCTAATTACAAACATAAGAAAGACAGATAAACAAGATGCAAGTATTCCTCAAGTTTCTTTTCAAAAACGCACTCCTTATTCTGGAGCATATACAATTTTAGGCTATGTTGGTAACACAAGAAGGTTTAAATTGCTTAATGGAGCAAGTAATGTAAGAGATTCATTAAAGAGTTTGTTATAACAAGCTGATTCCATTAAGAAAGAAATGAAAGATCTTCTTTCTAGATATGAGAAAATAGATTCTACTACTATGACACACAAAGATAGCAAGGAATTGAGTTCTGCAACTACTTGCTATATATGTAACTTAGATTTGAATGGCAGCTCATGCTAGTTGTAATCTCATTGTTAGCATTCATCCATATAAATTTAAACTTCCAGTTTTTATTCGAAACTTAAAAGGATATGATTCTCATTTGTTGGTGCAAGAGTCTCATAGTCAAAGATTAAAAAGAATGTGATAGCAAACAACATGGAGAAATATATAAATATTGAAATTGGTTCACTTAGTTTTAGAGACTCACTTCAAATGTTGAATAAAGGTTCAGAAGATTTACTTAATAATGCTGCTAAATCTAGCAAATCTTTAGAGCATACTGGAAAATACTTTTCTCAGCTAAATGATCAAGAGTTTGAGTTGTTAACAGAGAAAGGAATCGTCCTTATGAGTATGTAGACTCATTTTCATAGTTATAATAAAAAAGATTACCTGATAGAAAAAGTTTAATAGTAGTTTAGATGATAGCTGCATTAAAGAAAAGGAATATGAACGAACACAAAAAGTTTGAAATTTAATGAAAAAATAGATCCAACTAAAGAAGATAGCCTAAAAAATTATAGTGATATTTATCTTACTATGGATGTTTGTTTGCTAGTCAATGTGTTTCAACATTTTAGACATTTTTCAAAGAGAATTGATGGTCTTGATCTAGCTAATTTCATTACTGCTCCTGGTTTAACTTGGTGTGCTGGTTTAAGATATTCAAAAGGTAGGCTAGATTGATTGATAAGTTTTTCAAAATTTTGATTTCTTTGAGAGTGCTATTAGAGGAGAAATAACACAAGCATCTTGCAGACATGTTAAAGCAAACAATAATATTTGCCGAGCTGGTTTCGTCTAGCGGTTAAGGTACTCGCCCCGACCAAGGTCTGACTAAGGTCGTGGGCTCGAGTCCCGAGGCATATGTGAAGTGCCTGAATAGTGAATTGTTCTCTTGGGGCGCTATATAAATGCATTGTATATATAATTATTTATAATATGGCTTCTAATTTTGATGAGACGAAAGAAAAAAGTTGGTTATTATATACCGATGCTAACTCTCTTTATGCAACAGCAATGACACAATTCTTACCAACAAGTAATTTCAAATTCTTTGATCAGAAACTATTTAATTTTTACAAAGAAAAGATTCTAGAAATAAAAGAAAATTCAGAAACTGAGTATGCTTTTGAAGTTGATATGCATTGTCCAGAATAATTACATGGTACTTATTCGGATTATCCTCATCTATTTATTAAGAGGAAAGAGTACTGAAGAATAATCAAGGTATCACGAAAGCACTTTGGTTAAAGACGAGAAGAAGACAATAATTGATTATGAGAGTAAAGAAATAAAACTAGTCGTTGACTAAATGTTAAGAGGAAAGTTAATACAGAAGATACTCAAGCTTAAACTTTAGTTTACTTTAGTAAGCTTTAGTTTACTTTAATTGATACTGAAGCTTAAAATGCCACACAAGACATCAGAACTGACTATCCATGGACAGGCATATGAGGATGTACTGTAGATCTTACCAATCGATCCTAGCAAAGGCCAAGTCTAGCTACTACAAAAACATTGTTGAATCACAGATGCACAATTCGAAAATGATAATGTCGACGATCAACTATCTTCTCAACCGCTTCCAGATTACCTCCATACCTGATGATCCTTGTGATGATCAAGCTGATCGCTTCTCT
>WPIO01000481.1:27500-30000 GCA_009760855.2 Cristatella mucedo | reverse complement strand
AACTATCGAAAACGGCATCGATATGAAAACGGCGTAAGTACGTGCGTGCGCCGCCGTGCGTGAGCGCACGACGTGGTGCCGTTCACCGAAACGAGCTCAGAAAACCAATGCAGGGCGACAGTGCAGACGAGACCGCTCATCGCCCTGACCAGGTAGCCGAGCCTTGCCTACACTAGTAGCGGCGGGTATCGGAGGCTATCCCAAAGCAACTTTAACGAGCACAACCAAATTTCCTAAATTTCAGTCCATTGGCCTCCCGAAGGAATCGCAGTCAGCCACGGACGTCGTTCGCTCGATAAAACTGTCGACTGACGCCGACGATGAGCGCCTCGAAGCCAGGGGTCCGACATCGGTATCAGGAATGATGAGCTCAGTAAGGCGCACACGCACGACCCAACCGCACCTCGATATGCACGTTAGTGCGTGCGCGGCTGACCTCCGAAAGTTGAACGAGCACAGCCAAATTTCCTAAATTTCAGTCCATTGGCCTCCCGAAGGAATTGCAGTTGGCCAGGACGTCGTTCGCTCGATAACACTCGTCGACTGACGCCGACCGAGCACCTCGAAGCCAGGGGTCCGACATCGGTATCAGGAATGATGAGCTCAGTAAGGCGCACACGCACGACCCACCGCACCTCGATATGTACGTTAGTGCGTGCGCGGCTGACCTCCGAAAGTTGAACGAGCACAACCAAATTTCCTAAATTTCAGTCCATTGGCCTCCCGAAGGAATTGCAGTTGGCCAGGACGTCGTTCGCTCGATAAAACTGTCGACTGACGCGGACCGAGCGCCTCGAAGCCAGGGGTCCGACATCGGTATCAGGAATGATGAGCTCAGTAAGGCGCACACGCACGACCCACGCCGCACCACGACCTCGTACGTTAGTGCGTGCGCGGCTGACCTCCGAAAGTTAAACGAGCACAACCAAATTTCCTAAATTTCAGTCCATTGGCCTCCCGAAGGAATTGCAGTTGGCCAGGACGTCGTTCGCTCGAGAAAACTGTCGACTGACGCGACCGAGCGCGTTCGAAGCCAGGGGGTCCGACATCGGTATCAGGAATGATGAGCTCAGTAAGGCGCACACGCACGACCCAACCGCACCTCGATATGTACGTTAGTGCGTGCGCGGCTGACCTCCGAAAGTTGAACGAGCACAACCAAATTTCCTAAATTTCAGTCCATTGGCCTCCCGAAGGAATTGCAGTTGGCCAGGACGTCGTTCGCTCGATAAAACTGTCGACTGACGCCGACCGAGCGAACGACGCGAAGCCAGGGGTCCGACATCGGTATCAGGAATGATGAGCTCAGTAAGGCGCACAAGGCGCACACGCACGACCCACCTCGACCTATGTACGTTAGTGCGTGCGCGCGCCTCCGAAAGTTGAACGAGCACAACCAAATTTCCTAAATTTCAGTCCATTGGCCTCCCGAGGGAGTCGCAGGTAGCCGAACGAGCGTCGTCCGCCCGATAGCCGGGGCGACGGCGCGGGCGCGACGGACGCGAACGAGCGCGGCGGGCACGCCGGCGGGCTCGGCGGAAATTTCGTTTTCGTTCCCTCGCCTTGCCGAAGGAAGCGCCGATAGCCCAACGACCCGACGAGAGTGGAACGAGAATAAGAAAAATTTCTAGATTTCGGTCCATTGGCCTCCCGAAGGAATCGCAGTTAGCCGAACGAGCGTCGTCCGCCCGATAGCCGGGGCGACGGCGCGACGGACGACGGAACGAGCGCGGCGGGCGCCGGCTCGGAACTTTCGTTCCCTCGCCTTGCCGAAGGAAGCGCCGATAGCCGAACGACCCGACGAGAGAGAACGAGAATAAGAAAAAAAATAAGATTTCGGTCCATTGGCCTCCCGAAGGAATCGCAGTTAGCCGAACGAGCTTCGTCCGCCCGATAGCCGGGGCGACGGCTCGACGGACGGCGAACGAGCGCGGCGGGCACGCCGGCACGGAACTTTCGCGCCTCGCCTTGCCGCCTTGCCGAAGCGGCTCGCGATAGCCGAACGCCGACCGAGAGAGAGACCCGAGAGAGGAACGAGAAAAAAAAAAAAATTTTTTTCGGTCCCATTGGCCTCCCGAAGGAATCGCAGTTAGCCGAACGAGCTTCGTCCGCCCGATAGCCAGGGCGACGGCTCGACGGACTCGAACGAGCACGGCGGGCACGCCGGCTCGGAAATTTCGTTCCCTCGCCTTGCCGAAGGAAGCGCCGATAGCCCAACGACCCGACGAGAGTGGAACGAGAATAAGAAAAATTTCTAGATTTCGGTCCATTGGCCTCCCGAAGGAATCGCAGTTAGCCGAACGAGCTTCGTCCGCCCGATAGCCGGGGCGACGGCGCGACGGACGCGGCCTCCCGAAGGAATCGCAGTTAGCCGAACGAGCTTCGTCCGCCCGATAGCCGGGGCGACGGCTCGACGGACTCGAACGAGCGCGGCGCGGCACGCCGGCTCGGAACTTTCGTTGCCTCGCCTTGCCGAAGGAAGCGCCGATAGCCGAACGAC
>WPIO01000481.1:15000-17500 GCA_009760855.2 Cristatella mucedo | reverse complement strand
ATCGGAGGCTATCCCAAAGCAACTTTAACGAGCACAACCAAATTTCCTAAATTTCAGTCCATTGGCCTCCCGAAGGAATCGCAGTCAGCCACGGACGTCGTTCGCTCGATAAAACTGTCGACTGACGCCGACCGAGCGCCTCGAAGCCAGGGGTCCGACATCGGTATCAGGAATGATGAGCTCAGTAAGGCGCACACGCACGACCCAACCGCACCAACGCACCACGATATGAACTTTAGTGCGTGCGCGGCTGACCTCCGAAAGTTGAACGAGCACAACCAAATTTCCTAAATTTCAGTCCATTGGCCTCCCGAAGGAATTGCAGTTGGCCAGGACGTCGTTCGCTCGATAAAACTGTCGACTGACGCCGACCGAGCACCTCGAAGCCAGGGGTCCGACATCGGTATCAGGAATGATGAGCTCAGTAAGGCGCACACGCACGACCCAACCGCACCTCGATATGTACGTTAGTGCGTGCGCGGCGAGCTCCAAAAGTTGAAAGCACAACCAAATTTCCTAAATTTCAGTCCATTGGCCTCCCGAAGGAATTGCAGTTGGCCAGGACGTCGTTCGCTCGATAAAACTGTCGACTGACGCCGACCGAGCGCCTCGAAGCCAGGGGTCCGACATCGGTATCAGGAATGATGAGCTCAGTAAGGCGCACACACGCACGACCCACACGCACCCCGATATGTACGTTAGTGCGTGTGCGGCGCTGACCTCCGAAAGTTGAACGAGCACAACCAAATTTCCTAAATTTCAGTCCATTGGCCTCCCGAAGGAATTGCAGTTGGCCAGGACGTCGTTCGCTCGATAAAAAAAATCTGACTGACGCCGACCGAGCGCCTCGAAGCCAGGGGTCCGACATCGGTATCAGGAATGATGAGCTCAGTAAGGCGCACACGCACGACCCAACCGCACCTCGATATGTACGTTAGTGCGTGCGCGGCTGACCTCCGAAAGTTGAACGAGCACAACCAAATTTCCTAAATTTCAGTCCATTGGCCTCCCGAAGGAATTGCAGTTGGCCAGGACGTCGTTCGCTCGATAAAAAGGAAGCGCCGATAGCCCAACGACCCGACGAGAGTGGAACGAGAATAAGAAAAATTTCTAGATTTCGGTCCATTGGCCTCCCGAAGGAATCGCAGTTAGCCGAACGAGCGTCGTCCGCCCGATAGCCGGGGCGACGGCGCGACGGACTCGAACGAGCGCGGCGGGCACGCGGCTCGGAACTCGGAACTTTCGTTCCCTCGCCTTGCCGAAGGAAGCGCCGATAGCCGAACGACCCGACGAGAGAGGAAAAAAAAAAAAAAAAAAAATTTCTAGATTTCGGTCCATTGGCCTCCCGAAGGAATCGCAGTTAGCCGAACGAGCTTCGTCCGCCCGATAGCCGGGGCGACGGCTCGACGGACTCGAACAGCGCGGCGGGCACGCCGGCTCGGAACTTTCGTTGCCTCGCCTTGCCGAAGGAAGCGCCGATAGCCGAACGACCCGACGAGAGAGAGACGAGAATAAGAAAAATTTCTAGATTTCGGTCCATTGGCCTCCCGAAGGAATCGCAGTTAGCCGAACGAGCTTCGTCCGCCCGATAGCCAGGGCGACGGCTCGACGGACTCGAACGAGCACGGCGGGCACGCCGGCTCGGAAATTTCGTTCCCTCGCCTTGCCGAAGGAAGCGCCGATAGCCCAACGACCCGACGAGAGTGGAACGAGAATAAGAAAAATTTCTAGATTTCGGTCCATTGGCCTCCCGAAGGAATCGCAGTTAGCCGAACGAGCTTCGTCCGCCCGATAGCCGGGGCGACGGCGGCGACGGACTCGAACGAGCGCGGCGGGCAGGCGGGCTCGGAACTTTCGTTCCCTCGCCTTGCCGAAGGAAGCGCCGATAGCCGAACGACCCGACGAGAGAGGAACGAGAATAAGAAAAAAAATTTCTAGATTTCGGTCCATTGGCCTCCCGAAGGAATCGCAGTTAGCCGAACGAGCTTCGTCCGCCCGATAGCCGGGGCGGACTCGAACGAGCGGGGCGGGCACGCCGCTCGGAACTTTCGTTGCCTCGCCTTGCCGAAGGAAGCGCCGATAGCCGAACGACCCGACGAGAGAGAGAGAGGAGAGAAAGAAAAGAAAAAGTTCTAGATTTCGGTCCATTGGCCTCCCGAAGGAATCGCAGTTAGCCGAACGAGCTTCGTCCGCCCGATAGCCAGGGCGACGGCTCGACGGACTCGAACGAGCACGGCGGGCACGCCGGCTCGGAAATTTCGTTCCCTCGCCTTGCCGAAGGAAGCGCCGATAGCCCAACGACCCGACGAGAGTGGAACGAGAATAAGAAAAAAGAATTCTAGATTTCGGTCCATTGGCCTCCCGAAGGAATCGCAGTTAGCCGAACGAGCTTCGTCCGCCGTCCGCCCGATAGCGGGGGCGACGGCGCGACGGACTCGAACGAGCGCGGCGGGCACGCCGGCTCGGAACTTTCGTTGCCTCGCCTTGCCGAAGGAAGCGC
>WPIO01000481.1:0-5000 GCA_009760855.2 Cristatella mucedo | reverse complement strand
CGACAGTGCAGACGAGCCCGCCCATCGCCTGACCAGGTAGCCGAGCCTTGCCTACACTAGTAGCGGCGGGTATCGGAGGCTATCCCAAAGCAACTTTAACGAGCACAACCAAATTTCCTAAATTTCAGTCCATTGGCCTCCCGAAGGAATCGCAGTCAGCCACGGACGTCGTTCGCTCGATAAAACTGTCGACTGACGCCGACCGAGCGCCTCGAAGCCAGGGGTCCGACATCGGTATCAGGAATGATGAGCTCAGTAAGGCGCACACGCACGACCCAACCGCACCTCGATATGCACGTTAGTGCGTGCGCGCGCTGACCTCCGAAAGTTGAACGAGCACAACCAAATTTCCTAAATTTCAGTCCATTGGCCTCCCGAAGGAATTGCAGTTGGCCAGGACGTCGTTCGCTCGATAAAACTGTCGACTGACGCCGACCGAGCACCTCGAAGCCAGGGGTCCGACATCGGTATCAGGAATGATGAGCTCAGTAAGGCGCACACGCACGACCCAACCGCACCTCGATATGTACGTTAGTGCGTGCGCGGCTGACCTCCGAAAGTTGAACGAGCACAACCAAATTTCCTAAATTTCAGTCCATTGGCCTCCCGAAGGAATTGCAGTTGGCCAGGACGTCGTTCGCTCGATAAAACTGTCGACTGACGCCGACGACCGAGCGCCTCGAAGCCAGGGGTCCGACATCGGTATCAGGAATGATGAGCTCAGTAAGGCGCACACGCACGACCCAACCGCACCTCGATATGTACGTTAGTGCGTGCGCGGCTGACCTCCGAAAGTTGAACGAGCACAACCAAATTTCCTAAATTTCAGTCCATTGGCCTCCCGAAGGAATTGCAGTTGGCCAGGACGTCGTTCGCTCGATAAAACTGTCGACTGACGCCGACCGAGCGCCTCGAAGCCAGGGGTCCGACATCGGTATCAGGAATGATGAGCTCAGTAAGGCGCACACGCACGACCCAACCGCACCTCGATATGTACGTTAGTGCGTGCGCGCGCGGCTGACCTCCGAAAGTTGAACGAGCACAACCAAATTTCCTAAATTTCAGTCCATTGGCCTCCCGAAGGAATTGCAGTTGGCCAGGACGTCGTTCGCTCGATAAAACTGTCGACTGACGCCGACCGAGCGCCTCGAAGCCAGGGGTCCGACATCGGTATCAGGAATGATGAGCTCAGTAAGGCGCGCACACGCACGACCCAACCGCACCTCGATATGTACGTTAGTGCGTGCGCGGCTGACCTCCGAAAGTTGAACGAGCACAACCAAAATTTTCCTAAATTTCGGTCCATTGGCCTCCCGAGGGAGTCGCAGGTAGCCGAACGAGCGTCGTCCGCCCGATAGCCGGGACGACGGCGCGGCGGACTCGAACGAGCGCGGCGGGCACGCCGGCTCGGAAATTTCGTTCCCTCGCCTTGCCGAAGGAAGCGCCGATAGCCCAAACGACCCGACGAGAGTGGAACGAGAATAAGAAAAATTTCTAGATTTCGGTCCATTGGCCTCCCGAAGGAATCGCAGTTAGCCGAACGAGCGTCGTCCGCCCGATAGCCGGGGCGACGGCGCGACGGACTCGAACGAGCGCGGCGGGGCACGCCGGCTCGGAAACTTTCGTTCCCTCGCCTTGCCGAAGGAAGCGCCGATAGCCGAACGACCCGACGAGAGAGGAACGAGAATAAGAAAAATTTCTAGATTTCGGTCCATTGGCCTCCCGAAGGAATCGCAGTTAGCCGAACGAGCTTCGTCCGCCCGATAGCCGGGGCGACGGCTCGACGGACTCGAACGAGCGCGGCGGGCACGCCGGCTCGGAACTTTCGTTGCCCTCGCCTTGCCGAAGGAAGCGCCGATAGCCCAACGACCCGACGAGAGAGGAACGAGAATAAGAAAAATTTCTAGATTTCGGTCCATTGGCCTCCCGAAGGAATCGCAGTTAGCCGAACGAGCTTCGTCCGCCCGATAGCCGGGGCGACGGCTCGACGGACTCGAACGAGCGCGGCGGGCACGCCGGCTCGGAAATTTCGTTCCCTCGCCTTGCCGAAGGAAGCGCCGATAGCCCAACGACCCGACGAGAGAGGAACGAGAATAAGAAAAATTTCTAGATTTCGGTCCATTGGCCTCCCGAAGGAATCGCAGTTAGCCGAACGAGCTTCGTCCGCCCGATAGCCGGGGCGACGGCTCGACGGACTCGAACGAGCGCGGCGGGCACGCCGGCTCGGAAATTTCGTTCCCTCGCCTTGCCGAAGGAAGCGCCGATAGCCGAACGACCCGACGAGAGAGGAACGAGAATAAGAAAAATTTCTAGATTTCGGTCCATTGGCCTCCCGAAGGAATCGCAGTTAGCCGAACGAGCTTCGTCCGCCCGATAGCCGGGGCGACGGCGCGACGGACTCGAACGAGCGCGGCGGGCACGCCGGCTCGGAACTTTCGTTCCCTCGCCTTGCCGAAGGAAGCGCCGATAGCCGAACGACCCGACGAGAGAGGAACGAGAATAAGAAAAATTTTTCTAGATTTCGGTCCATTGGCCTCCCGAAGGAATCGCAGTTAGCCGAACGAGCTTCGTCCGCCCGATAGCCGGGGCGACGGCTCGACGGACTCGAACGAGCGCGGCGGGCACGCCGGCTCGGAACTTTCGTTGCCTCGCCTTGCCGAAGGAAGCGCCGATAGCCGAACGACCCGACGAGAGAGGAACGAGAATAAGAAAAATTTCTAGATTTCGGTCCATTGGCCTCCCGAAGGAATCGCAGTTAGCCGAACGAGCTTCGTCCGCCCGATAGCCGGGGCGACGGCTCGACGGACTCGAACGAGCGCGGCGGGCACGCCGGCTCGGAAATTTCGTTGCCTCGCCTTGCCGAAGGAAGCGCCGATAGCCGAACGACCCGACGAGAGAGGAACGAGAATAAGAAAAATTTCTAGATTTCGGTCCATTGGCCTCCCGAAGGAATCGCAGTTAGCCGAACGAGCTTCGTCCGCCCGATAGCCGGGGCGACGGCGCGACGGACTCGAACGAGCGCGGCGGGCACGCCGGCTCGGAACTTTCGTTGCCCTCGCCTTGCCGAAGGAAGCGCCGATAGCCGAACGACCCGACGAGAGAGGAACGAGAATAAGAAAAAATTTCTAGATTTCGGTCCATTGGCCTCCCGAAGGAATCGCAGTTAGCCGAACGAGCTTCGTCCGCCCGATAGCCGGGGCGACGGCTCGACGGACTCGAACGAGCGCGGCGGGCACGCCGGCTCGGAACTTTCGTTGCCTCGCCTTGCCGAAGGAAGCGCCGATAGCCGAACGACCCGACGAGAGAGGAACGAGAATAAGAAAAATTTCTAGATTTCGGTCCATTGGCCTCCCGAAGGAATCGCAGTTAGCCGAACGAGCTTCGTCCGCCCGATAGCCAGGGCGACGGCTCGACGGACTCGAACGAGCACGGCGGGCACGCCGGCTCGGAAATTTCGTTCCCTCGCCTTGCCGAAGGAAGCGCCGATAGCCCAACGACCCGACGAGAGTGGAACGAGAATAAGAAAAATTTCTAGATTTCGGTCCATTGGCCTCCCGAAGGAATCGCAGTTAGCCGAACGAGCTTCGTCCGCCCGATAGCCGGGGCGACGGCGCGACGGACTCGAACGAGCGCGGCGGGCACGCCGGCTCGGAACTTTCGTTCCCTCGCCTTGCCGAAGGAAGCGCCGATAGCCGAACGACCCGACGAGAGAGGAACGAGAATAAGAAAAATTCTAGATTTCGGTCCATTGGCCTCCCGAAGGAATCGCAGTTAGCCGAACGAGCTTCGTCCGCCCGATAGCCGGGGCGACGGCTCGACGGACTCGAACGAGCGCGGCGGGCACGCCGGCTCGGAACTTTCGTTGCCTCGCCTTGCCGAAGGAAGCGCCGATAGCCGAACGACCCGACGAGAGAGGAACGAGAGAATAAGAAAAATTTTTCTAGATTTCGGTCCATTGGCCTCCCGAAGGAATCGCAGTTAGCCGAACGAGCTTCGTCCGCCCGATAGCCAGGGCGACGGCTCGACGGACTCGAACGAGCACGGCGGGCACGCCGGCTCGGAAATTTCGTTCCCTCGCCTTGCCGAAGGAAGCGCCGATAGCCCAACGACCCGACGAGAGTGGAACGAGAATAAGAAAAATTTCTAGATTTCGGTCCATTGGCCTCCCGAAGGAATCGCAGTTAGCCGAACGAGCTTCGTCCGCCCGATAGCCGGGGCGACGGCGCGACGGACTCGAACGAGCGCGGCGGGCACGCCGGCTCGGAACTTTCGTTGCCTCGCCTTGCCGAAGGAAGCGCCGATAGCCGAACGACCCGACGAGAGAGGAACGAGAATAAGAAAAATTTCTAGATTTCGGTCCATTGGCCTCCCGAAGGAATCGCAGTTAGCCGAACGAGCTTCGTCCGCCCGATAGCCGGGGCGACGGCGCGACGGACTCGAACGAGCGCGGCGGGCACGCCGGCTCGGAACTTTCGTTGCCTCGCCTTGCCGAAGGAAGCGCCGATAGCCGAACGACCCGACGAGAGAGGAACGAGAATAAGAAAAATTTCTAGATTTCGGTCCATTGGCCTCCCGAAGGAATCGCAGTTAGCCGAACGAGCGTCGTCCGCCGCCCGATAGCCGGGCGACGGCGCGACGGACTCGAACGAGCGCGGCGGGCACGCCGGCTCGGAACTTTCGTTGCCTCGCCTTGCCGAAGGAAGCGCCGATAGCCCAACGACCCGACGAGAGTGGAACGAGAATAAGAAAAATTTCTAGATTTCGGTCCATTGGCCTCCCGAAGGAATCGCAGTGAGCCGAACGAGCTTCGTCCGCCCGATAGCCGGGGCGACGGCGCGACGGACTCGAACGAGCGCGGCGGGCACGCCGGCTCGGAACTTTCGTTGCCTCGCCTTGCCGAAGGAAGCGCCGATAGCCGAACGACCCGACGAGAGAGGAACGAGAATAAGAAAAATTTCTAGATTTCGGTCCATTGGCCTCCCGAAGGAATCGCAGTTAGC
>WPIO01000480.1:0-5000 GCA_009760855.2 Cristatella mucedo | reverse complement strand
TTACGACCACGATTATTACGCCCGAGATTATTGCGACCTCGATTATTACGACTGCGATTATTACGACCTGCAATTATTACGACCGCGATTATTACGACCTCGATTATTACGACCTCGATTATTACGACTGCGATTATTACGACCCTTGAGTATTTCGACCGCGATGATAACGACCGCGATGATTACTACCCACGGTTATTACAACCCGCTATTGTTACGGCCGTCATTATTATGGCCATAATTATTACGGCCGTAATTATTACGCCAGAGATAATTACGCTCGAGATTATTACGCGCGGGATTATTACGCGCGAGATTATTACGCGCGAGATTATTACGCGCGAGATAATTATGCGCGAGATTATTACGCGCGAGATTACTACGACTGAGATTATTACGCCCGAGATTATTACATTCAAGATAATTACGCCCAAGATTATTACGCCCGAGATTATTACGACCTGCGATTATTACGACCGGCGACTACTACGACCTGCGACTACTACGACCTGCAATGATTACGACCAATGATAATTACAACCCGTTATTATTACTGATGTGATTATTACGGCTGTTACGCCCGATATTAATAATTCCGAGATAATTACGCCCGAGATTATTACGCCCGAGATTATTACGCCCGAGATTATTACGCCTGAGATTATTACGCCCGAGATTATTACGACCGAGATTATTACGCCCTAGATTATTACGACCAAGATTATTACGCCTGAGATTATTACGCCCGAGATTATTACGCCCGAGATTATTACGCCCGAGATTATTACGCCCGAGATTATTACGCCCGAGATTATTACGCCCGAGATGATAACGCCCGAGATGATAACGCCCGAGATGATTACGCCCGAGATGATTACGCCCGACGTTATTACGATCTGCGATTACTACGACCTGCGATTATTATGACCTGCGACTATTACGACCGCGATTATTACGACCGCGATTATTACGACTGCAATTATTACGACTGCAATTATTACTACCGCGATTATGACGACGGTATTATTACGACCACGATTATTACGACCACGATTATTACGACCACGATTGTTACGACCAGGTATCACTCCGACCCGAAAATATTACGACCCGCGACTATTTCGACCGCGATTATAACGACCGCGATTATTGCGACCGCGATTATTGCGACCGCGATTATTACGACCGCGATTATTACGACCGCGATTATTACGACCGCGATTATTACGACCGCGATTATTACGACCACGATTATTACGACCGCGATTATTACGACCAGCTATTACTCCGACCCGAAAATATCACGACCTGCGATTATTTCGACCGCGATTATAACGACCGCGATGATAACGACCCACGATCATTACAACCCGTTATTATTACGGCCGTTATTATTACGGCCGTGATTTTTACGCCCGAGATTATTGCGATCTGCGATTATTGCGACCTGCGATTATTACGACCTGCGATTATTGCGACCGCGATTATTGCGACCTGCGATTATTACGACCGCGATTATTACGACCTGCGATTATTACGACCGCGATTATTACGACCGCGATTATTACGACCGCGATTATTACGACCGCGATTATTACGACCGCGATTATTACGAACTCGATTATTACGACTGCGATTATTACGACCGCGATTATTACGACCGCGATTATTACGACCGCGATTATTACGACCGCGATTATTACGACCTCGATTATTACGACCGCGATTATTACGACCTGAAATTATTACGACCACGATTATTACGCCCGAGATTATTACGCCCGAGATTATTAGTCCGCGATTATTACGACTGCGATTATTGCGACCGCGATTATTGCGACCACGATTATTACGTCCGCGATTATTACGACCGAGATTATTGCGACCGCGATTATTGCGACCGCGATTATTGCGACCGCGATTATATCGACCGCGATTATTGCGACCGCGATTATTACGACCGCGATTATTACGACCTGCGATTATTACGACCGCGATTATTACGACCGCGATTATTACGACCGCGATTATTACGACCGCGATTATTACGACCGCGATTATTACGACCGCGATTATTACGACCGCGATTATTGCGACCGCGATTATTGCGACCAAATTATTACGACCACGATTATTACGACCTCGATTATTACGACCACGATTATTACGCCCGAGATTATTGCGACCGCCATTATTACGACCTGCGATTATTACGACCGCGATTATTACGCCCGAGATTATTACGCCCGAGATTATTACGCCCGAGATTATTACGCCCGAGATTATTACGCCCGAGATTATTACGCCCGAGATTATTACGCCCGAGATTATTGCGACCGCGATTATTGCGACTGCGATTATTGCGACCTGCAATTATTGCGACCTCGATTATTACGACTGCGATCATTACGACCTGCAATCATTACGACCGCGATTATTACGACCGCGATTATTACGCCCGCGATTATTACGCCCGCGATTATTACGACCGCGATTATTACGACCGCGATTATTACGACCTCGATTATTACGACCGGGATTATTACGCCCGCGATTATTACGACCGCGATTATTGCGACCGCGATTATTGCGACCGCGATTATTGCGACTGCGATTATTGCGACCGCGATTATTGCGACCGCGATTATTACGACCGCGATTATTACGACCGCGATTATTACGACCTGCGATTATTATGACCGCGATTATTACGACCGCGATTATTACGACCGCGATTATTACGACCGCGATTATTACGACCGCGATTATTACGACCTCGATTATTACGACCGAGATTATTACGACCGCGATTATTACGACCGTGATTATTACGACCGCGATTATTACGACCTCGATTATTAAAACTGCGATTATTACGACCTGCGATTATTACGCCCGAGATTATTACGACCTGCGATTATTACGACCGCGATTATTACGACCGCGATTATTACGACCGCGATTATTACGGCCTCGATTATTACAACCTCGATTATTACGACCTGCGATTATTGCGACCTCGATTATTACGACCTGCAATTATTACGACCGCGATTATTACGACCGCGATTATTACGCCCGAGATTATTGCGACCTCGATCATTACGACTGCGATCGTTACGACCTGCAACCGTTACGACCTGCAACCGTTACGACCTGCAATCGTTACGACCTGCAATCGTTACGACCGCGATTATTACGACCGCGATCATTACGCCCGAGATTATTACGCCCGAGATTATTACGCCCGAGATTATTACGCCCGAGATTATTACGCCCGAGATTATTGCGACCACGATTATTACGACTGCGATTATTACGACCGCGATTATTACGACCGCGATTATTACGACCGGGATTATTACGACCGCGATTATTACGACCGCGATTATTGCAACCGCGATTATTACGACCGCGTCTATTACGACCTCGATTATTACGACCACGATTATTACGCCCGAGATTATTGCGACCTCGATTATTACGACTGCGATTATTGCGACCGCGGTTATGGCATCCGCGTTTATGGCGACCGCGATTATTGCGACTGCAATTATTAACACCGCGATTATTACGACTGCGATTATTACGACCTGCAATTATTACGACCGCGATTATTACGCCCGAGATTATTACGCCCGAGATTATTACGCCCGAGATTATTGCGACCGCGATTATTACGACCGCGATTATTGCGACCGCGATTATTGCGACCGCGATTATTACGCGCGAGATTATTACGCGCGAGATTATTACGACCGCGATTATAGCGACCGCGATTATTGCGACCGCGATTATTGCGACCGCGATTATTGCGACCGCGATTATTACGACCGCGATTATTGCGACCTGCGATTATTACGACCTGCGATTATTACGACCGCGATTATTACGACCTGCGATTATTACGACCGCGATTATTACGACCGCGATTATTACGACCGCGATTATTACGCCCGCGATTATTACGCCCGAGATTATTACGCCCGAGATTATTACGCCCGGGATTATTAAGCCCGGGATTATTTCGCCCGAGATTATTACGCCCGAGATTATTACGCCCGAGATTATTACGCCCGAGATTATTACGCCCAAGATTATTACGCCCAAGATTATTACGCCCAAGATTATTACGCCCGAGATTATTACGACCTGCCATTATCACTACTAGCGGTTATTACGACCGCTATTATTACGACCACTATTATTACGCTCGAGATTATTACGCCCGAGATTATTACGCCCGAGATTATTACGCCCGAGATTATTACGCCCGAGATTATTACGCCCGAGATTATTACGCCCGAGATTATTACGCCCGAGATTATTACGCCCGGGATTATTAAGCCCAGGATTATTTCGCCCGATATTATTACGCCCAAGATTATTACGCCAAAGATTATTACGCCCAAGATTATTACGCCCAAGATTATTACTCCCGAGATTATTACGACCTGCCAATATCACTACTAGCGGTTATTACGACCGCTATTATTACGACCGCTATTATTACGACCGCTATTATTACGACCGCGATTATTACGACCGCGCTTATTACGACCGCGATTATTACGACAACGATTATTGCGACCACGATTATTACAACCGCGATTATTACGACCGCGACTAATACGACCGCGATTATTACGACCAGCTATTACTCCGACCCGAAAATATCACGACCTGCGATTATTTCGACCGCGATTATAACGACCGCGATGATAACGACCCACGATCATTACAACCCGTTATTATTACGGCCGTTATTATTACGGCCGTGATTTTCACGGCCGTGATTATTACTCCCGAGATTATTACGCCCGAGATTATTGCGACCTGCGATTATTGCGACCTGCGATTATTGCGACCTGCGATTATTGCGACCTGCGATTATTGCGACCTGCGATTATTGCGACCTGCGATTATTACGACCGCGATTATTACGACCGCGATTATTACGACCGCGATTATTACGACCGCGATTATTACGACCGCAATTA
>WPIO01000047.1:3300000-3329439 GCA_009760855.2 Cristatella mucedo | reverse complement strand
GTGACACAGTGGCAAGCTGAGGGTTTTCTTACACATCCTGTTCTGAATACTTATACAACAGCCACATGCAAACTGTCCTGGGTAGATAATGGTGGTGGTGGTGGCGGCGGCGGCGGCGGTGGTAGTGGTGGCTGGACAAGAAGTTACCTTAAAAGGGGAGGCGCCAAAGACTGGTGGCTGGGAATTTTATAGTAGCGCAGGGAAGTTCTGCCTGCACTTGCCTGTGCTAGTCATGTGAACCATCCGACAGCCACGTGGGTTCAGTTGGCCCACTGGCAGGATGGTTGCTGAGCTACAGCTCAAACTGAAGCCCCCACGATAGTGATATCGACCTGCTACCTTCCTGTGTGGTGCGACGTCGTGTCTCAGCTAGAAGTCGGACGTGATTGCTGCAATCAATAAACTCAGACGTGACCCACCTCTCACGCAGCTTCGAAGTAAGCTGTCTTCTGCAAAGATCGGGTGAGCTGTCAAGTCCAGCCGACGAGCCACTGCATTCGTAGGCATAATCAATGGGTGCACTATGGAAGAATTCCTTCCTTATCGGTGAACAACGATTAAACTAGTAGTCGCAAATTTTCCTTTAGCCAAATCCTTCTCTGCCGGTAATGTGATTCACAGAAAAAGCTCAAAGGCTGCTAAGCTGTCTGGGGTGCTCCTGCAGTAGCCAGCTGCTGCTCCCCTAATAAACCATAGAAGACTCGTGTTTGATCTGTTGGCAAAGCTTGCGTGCTGCCCAAGAGATGCTGCCCACGTGACTCCAGCTGCTGCCACGATATTTCTGTCAATATCACGTGACTCTGAAGCATGCTGCTTGCATGTCTTGTAAGAGCAATTCACATACAAGGTTGTCGAACTGCTGTGATATCTCATGACATAGAGCCTCGACCGCTGTTCTCCTACGTATTTGGCATGGCTGAAAGAAAGGATAAACTACATCCTTGTTCGCTGCATCTTTGGCTATCTGACCTCGGCAAAGAAAGATCTCTAAACACTGGCCACTGTGCCGAGTTTGGAGCACTCTAAGAAACACCCACTGCCTGACAGTAAACGTCTAGTGAGTGCTGAGCACTGCTCAAACTGGCTGGTGAAAGCTACTTGAAGGGTACTCTAAAAGCCATTACTATATGTGGCACTTAGGGCTGCTGCTGCTGCTGCTGCTGCTGATGCTGCTGCTGCTGCTGCTTCTGCTGCTGCTTTTGCTGCTGTTGGTGTGCCTGCCAGTCACCTTTCTGCCAGATCCGTTATTCATGCACCTAGCCAAGCTGCCCACGTGCGATGATGCTATGAAGCTGCGCAAGCACCTTGCAAATGGCAGTAACGTAAGCTAGAGACCAATTAATATCTGGGTTCCCCTGCAATTAAGCATACCTGACCGTAGAGCAATCACGTGCCGGCATGGTGCAGGATGGATCATGGATCATGCTTTTGCACCCCTGAGCGATGCCAGCGATAGCTCCGAGTTAAGCTTCGGCTGGGCTGATACTCTAAAGAGTTACCCAGATATTGGCATGAGCGCAATCACTGCTGCAAAACTTCGTAGAGCTGCTAGCAGAATAGATAGCACTACCGACTAACTAGAGCAGGTATATCGAATCAACTGGGTGAGCTAAATCAGCCAGATGATTATGACTGATATTCATTATTTATAGTTCCTGAATTGTAAAGGCTAGGAACCGGTTATGTGATAATCTACAGTTGAGGCAGTAGAGAAGCCAACACCTTACAATAGGCAGTCAGCTGTGCTTCCGGAATTGGCACCGACATTTAGGCTTATCTGAGCTCTAGGCCACGGAGCCGTCGTTCTCTTCATGACCCTTGTTGAACGTCTGTAACCCTCCATCATTGTCAAATAAACTTGTCTACACTGGGGATAGGGACTTGTTATGTCAAGGTGTGGGAGTTCTTTGTTGCTCAGCTTCTGATACTGTGATACCTGCGTGATGCATCGGTGCAGCACCCACAAGTCGCTAGCCGTTTAGCTACAAAGTTCAGCCATCACAGCATGTGTCGCTTTTCGTCTTAGACTAGCACCGCTATGAGTGCTGTGTTTTTGGCTTAGTTCTGACCGGCCGCGGAAGCCTCACAGCACCTTTATAGCAACACCAATCAGAAGCTGCTGAGCTTAATTGTTTTGGGAGCCGTCTTTCAATCACTCTAACTAACGTGTGTAAACTTGGTAGCCAACAGAAGCCTTTGCTTGCTGCTTGCCCCTATGCAATAGATGTCAAGCTGTAGAAAGCCGCGGGACACCTCCAGCCCCATCTTCCTTCAAGCTGGGTCGGGTGAAGGTACTTTACATCTGCATCTGTGCATGGGGATATGTCAGCATGGGAATCTTTGTGTCTGAGTCAGCATATACATGTACATGTGCGTTTGTGTTTACGTACTTCCGATCGACTCCGCACCTGCAGACATCTCTGACAATGTCTTTGGCTCGTCGATAACTCACCATATGAGCATCTTAGCCTTGCAATCTGCAGCGGTATGCCTCCTTGGTCGATTTTTATGTGTGGGGCTAATGCTGGCATTTAAGGATCATCCAACGTTTCAGAGACTCGTGGGCAAGTGGAGGCAAACTGGCACGAGTGCACTTTCGCAAGCACGAAGGCATGCACACGCTAGCACGCATGCACATGCACGTGCACACACACACACACACACACACACACACACACACACACATGCACACACACACACACACATGCGCACATGCATTCGTGCACGGCTAAAGAGCAATCCCTATTTGCAGTTGCTCCTGTACGCAAGCCCAATCAATAGGTGACTGTGAACCAATATAACTGATCGCCAGCAGGCCTGCAGAGTGCAACTTGGCTTTGATGTGGTGTCCATAAGCTAAACTCCTTACCTAAGCCTGTGGGAATAAGCTGAACAGGCCTCTGCTTGATTGAATGATTAAAAGTGTATTCAGTCAAGCCAGGCTGGTCAGGCAGGGACTGGAGACCACGGTCGGACGATTCGAAATGAATAAAGTAAGTCTACTTCACAGAGCTGCTGACAGGATATGTGGGCAGATTTACCTACGCATTAAATCAAATCAGTGTGGTCCGAGCTGCAGCCAACCAGAAGCTAGTGGGGGAAGGCTCAAGCAACGATGACCCTTTCTGTTCAGCTTTATGGCACCAGGTCGCCTCAGTCAATAGTGGACGAGTGTATGCTTAAGTGGTACGTAGCACTTGTGTGCCCAGGGTGCTTTACTCACCAGCCTGCTTCCGATCACGGCTGTCCAGGTTTTTTGCAGACATCGATCAGTTACAGTAGTGTCCTCCCTCCACAGTGATGGTCGGGATGTGCCAGGAGGGGCAGGGGGCCGACAGGGAGAAAAGGAAGCCATGGGTTGGCAGCAGCAATCCTAAAGCAAGTTGTACCCTAATGCACCAGCAACTGTATGGTGTAGACAGCAGGTGCAGCTAAGTCACTTGAATGGGGCGTTTCAGCAGCCTTGCTTTGGCGTTAAGGCCACTGGCCGTGGGGGCTTCACAGACACCGACAATATCAGCTATCCAGCTACTAATCCAATAAAAAAGATATCGTTGTTAGCATCTTGCCTCTTGTTTAGTCTCTACTATTATAAGGTGCCTAACAAACCAAAAGTGAGGATGTGGAAACTCGTCTGCACTTTTCAAGTCTTGGTGAGGATCTTATGTCACCAAGAGCTTGGACCTGCAGCTGTGGACTTGGCTTTATAAACACACTTGCAGCTGAATGCATCTATCCAGCCGAGTTCCCCAGAAACCCTGATTTGCATCTGTCTGTAGCATTTGCCAGGTGGCTCGCCAACCGGAAAACCTCTTGCTCTAGTCGAGTCTGGACTGCCAAAAGCTAGTTGGTGGCAGTGCTCGGAATCTCGTTGTGGTGGTGTAGCTTCGAGAGCCAGACTTCCCACCACTCTGCTTCTTATATATCCCTTTCACCGATCGATGGTCCTTTCAGAGTCTAGCAACCTACATGTCAGCATTCTGAACCTTGGCCAAGAAGAAAACAGAGCAAACGAGTAAGTGAAATGGAGACAGAAAGAGAGAAGGAAAGAGAGAAAGGGAGGGAAATAGAGAAAGAGAGAGAGAGAGAGAGAGAGTGGCTGGAAGATACTAATTGAGAGGGTCGTTGAATGTTATAGAGAGTAGGAGATAAGGAGGGGAGATAAATAGTTGAAAATAAGAGCAGAAGAGAGAGCGAGAGCTGGATATTGTGAGAGAGAGAGACACGGGGAGAGATGGAGAGGAAAAGGAAGCACGGGAATGAAAGGGGGAGCAGACAGACAGACAGACAGAAAGCAGGAGCAGAGAGCAAAAGAGCAAGACAGAGGACAAGGGATCAAGAAAGAGGGAGAGATTAATGCCAATATTCATCAGCTAAGGCTTGCAAATGCAGCAGCAGCAAAGGCTGTGGTAATCTCATTAGAAGATGAACCCAGTTAATAGTAATCTGGTTAAACCAATTGTGTTGACTGATTCAGAGAGAGAGAGAGAGAGAGAGAGAGAGAGAGAGAGAGAGAGCATCGAGGCCCAGTTGCAGCCCATTAAAGGGCACCTTTCCATTTCTCGGATGCTCACCCCTGCGTACGATTTCGCCTTACAGTACCTGATTCATCCAAGGGCCATCGCTGTTTACTAGATGCTGCTTTAAAGAAATTGACGGCAGATGCAGTCATTTCCGGCAGCTTTATATCTTCTGATGACCCATAGGGCAGTGGTTTATATCTTCTATTAACTGCTAGAGCTGCAGACGGGTCTGCATGGCACTTCAAGTATGCTAACTCTTGTCTAGACAGTATTGACGAGTGTACATCGCAAGGAGCTCATCTATCTGTAAGCTGTCTGTGTATGTTTGTGTGTATGTTTGTGTGTGCCCATTCCCTGTGTGTGTGTCGCAATGTCAGGTAAGATATGTTTTTTGCTTTTTTTATCAGTAAATACAGAAACTGGATTTCTGCTGGGTGTGATAAAGAGCCAGAAAATCGTCGGCTGTACCTGCATGTATTGGTACAGCTTGTTCAACTTATTTGCTGCACTGTGAGATGCTTGTTTCATCAGCATCAGTCACGCGCCTGCTAGGACAAGCACCTGCACGTTGTTTTCTTTTCTGGCAAGGGAGGGACTTCAGTTCAGGTGCTGCAATGGTCCATTTGTAACAATGCCAATATGATCGCTGCCCTCTGTCTCGTGAGACTCTCTGCCTTCCAGCCACGACAATCGCACCGAAGACCATCTCAGGGCAGCCCCGGCAACGAAGTAAATAGCCGGGTCCAACCAAGCATCAGAACTACGTGCTTCCTTATCTTGCCAGACCAAAACACAAAGCATCACAGATTCACTGTATTGTTCAGCAGTTGCCTGTGTCTGCTGCACCAGTGGGCTGAATCCCTCTGCTTCCCAACAATTGGCTGCCCTCACTAATAATAATTATAATAATAATAATAATACACTTGATAAAGCCCCTCAGGGAAATCAATCTCATTTTAGGCGCTTTACGTTTGCTGCAAAGGAAACACCCGATTGGATGATGAGTGGTATCAGGCTTGATAGAGAAACAAGAATTACATGGTTAGGGGTGACATGCACAGGGTCAGCATGCAAGTGTGGTTAGTGGCAGCATGCACAGTGTCAGCACGCATAAACACATGAAGGACAAATCACAGAGACCCAGTAAATGCTGTCCTAAATAGGTGAGTTTTTAATTTCTTTTTAAATGTGGTCAAGTCAGGGGATGTTGTAACTCAAGACTGGAGTGAGTTTAAGGCTTTGCGAGCGTATGAACTAAATGCATGGTCTCCAAAGGATTTGAGGTTTGTATGAGGTATAGGTAAACAGCTAGTTTCCGAAAGCGGGTGGTACGATGCTTGGCCTGGTGGGAGAGTACATCGGATAGGTAGGCTGGAGCCAAAGAATTTAGTGACCTACAAGTGTGCGACAAAACCTTAAAGTCAATCCGTTGCTTGACCGGTAGCCAGTGCAGGTCGGCGAGAAGTGGTGTGATGTGGCAACTGTGATGCTCACGATAGACAAGCCTAGCTGCAGAGTCTTGCACCAGCTGTAAGCACCCGATTGCACAGGCCAGTAGACCAGCAAGTAGTGAGTTACAGCAGTTGAGAAATTCATTACAGAAGTCGTTGTCACAAATGCATCGACCAATTTAGATGCGGTATCCCTAGTCTAAATAAGCCCGAATTTTAGAATGTTATGTAGCTGAAAGTAGGCAGATTCGATTGTGGAGCTGAAGTGGTCTCAAAGAAGGTCACTTTGGAACATGACACCTAGATTTCGTGCAGATTCAACGGGACATTTTCTGGCAGAGCCAATTTTGAGCTGCTCACTGCTTTATACGCAGGCCCATCAACCAATCGCAAGCAATCGTGCCTCTCCAGCTCATTTCAACAGTCCAAGACAATCTGGGTCATACACACATGAGCAGCATTGAGCACAAACAAACGAGATCTTCGGCAGACAGGCAGGCTACAACTAATACTTGTTTAAACCAGCCGGTGACACAAGGTTCATGCACTGAACCTGTGGTTAAGGTGCTTGTCCCGACCAAGGTTAAGGTGAATGTAGTTGACCGAAGTTAATGGGCTTGGGCCCCGTGGTATATATATATATATGTGTGTGTGTGTGTGTGTGTGTGTGTGTGTGTGTGTGTGTGTGCGCGCGTGCGTGTGTGTGTACATGTATAATGTATATATATATATATATATATATATATATATATGTATATATATATGTATATATATATATATATATGAATGTAGCTGACCAAAGTTATGGGCTTGGGCCCCATGGCATATATATATATATATATATATATATATATATATATATATATATATATATATAGTTCATTTGTATAGCTCCCAAAAAGAACTTAATCTCTATTCAGGCGGTTCACTTATGCCTCGGAGGTCGAGCCCACGACCTCAGCGCTAGGCCTTGGTTGGGGCGAGCATCTTAAGCGTGTGGCTGGATTAAAAGGCTTTGCTGTTCTAATAGGTGATGCTATTGTGCGACCTTCACCACATGCTCGTAATCTAGGTGTCGTGTTCGACAGCTGCCTCAATTTCCAAAGCTTCATTCAGAAGACTGCCTCTACAGCTAGCCATCACATCCAATCCCTATTTAAGATTAGAAGCTGTCTCCCACAGTGGCTTGTAAAAAATTTAACTAGCTCTTTAGTTCTGTCTCGGCTCGATTATTGTAATTCCCTTTTGGCTGGGCTGCCAAAGAAAGCTATTATGCCACTACAGCGGACTATGAATATGGCTGCAAGGCTGGTCTTCAAGTCCCAGCGGTTTGAGCACGTGTCGCCTCTGCTGAAAGAGCTTGGATGGTTGCCGGTTGAGCAAAGGATACAGAGCAAAGTTCTTAAGCTGACCCACAAGGCCCGCCATGGCTTGGCTCCTTCGTACCTAGCTGAACTGCTGCATCAGTTTCAGCCTGTTCGCGCCCTCAGGTCCTGTGTGGACAATAAATTAGCTGTCCCATTCCTCAGCTTAAAGACAGTTGGCGACAGAAGCTTTAGCTCTGCAGGTCCTAGACTGTGGAACTCGCTTCCACAATTCTTACGCAACGACAACTACTCTCCAACTGCCGACTATGGCACATCTTTTTCAGCGGTCCTGAGCTGCTACTTCTATGCTACTCACTACCTCAAGTGCTCTCCTGACTCAGCTATGCTTCCCACTTTCTCTTTGTTGCGTGAGACGAAGTCTGTTGGGTACCGAATGCGTACCGAAAGCCGCTTAGGCTGTGAGTGCGCTATACAAAACTCTCCTGCGTAACACCCACATGGTCTTTATGACTTTGTGGAGTTACTGACAGAGATACAACCGCTGAACCAAACTAACTCAGCAGGCGTAAGTGAAGTGATTGAATTAAACCCAATTTCTCTAGGGCGCTTTGCATATGAATTATGCATACTGTGTGTGCAATGTGCATAGAGTAAAAGCTGACAGACTGGCATTCTCCAAGGAGCTGGCAATGGACATATTCACATCGAAGTGAATCCGGTGAGAGTGCATTCTCCTTTCGTGCTCTCGCACTTCGCTTCATCCTCCATTGAAAGGTACTGAAACACGGCAAACAATCTGTCATTCGACCAAGAGTGAAAGATTTTCTGAGTCGCCGACCTTTAGCCTTGCCAACACGTCCAGCTCTGCCAATCCAGTGGGCAAGTCCTCACTACCATCAAGCATGGTATTTTAGGTGACTCATTTTCTTAACTGGCAGGATTAGCATTGGTTTAAATAATAACACTCCACACTTGAACACGCTAATTGTTTCAACTCAACTGTAGTGCCGACCTGTCAGTTCTGCTTAAGGTGCTGCAAACTAGTCAGTGCCAGGATGGCCACAATGCCCTATCGTCTCGTGATAGCCACCTCTGGCTGGCCACTGCTATTCCGGTAGAAGAGTGCTTCCATGCAGCTCTCTCGATAGTTCAACGGTCTGGTGGCCCTAGCGCCGGAGCCTATGCTATCATCCTACGACTGCATTGAATGTGTGCTTGTGTGTGTGTGCGCGCGCACGTGTTCTTGTGTCTCCTTCTGTAACGCTGTACTTCAAATCACCTACGAACATCTACGAAGACTATTCTGAATTTCAAGGTTGGAGTACCTTCACAGAGAGTCACACCCAAAGACAGTAGTAGTGGTTAACCCCCTCACTCGGCGACAATCGATCAACTTTAGCATCCGGAGCTAAATGCCTCAGGGTTCTGCCAAGCAAATTGCATCGGGCGCTGGAAACGACATGCTGATTGCCCAGGCTGAGACCTTTGTTGCACATGTCATTCGTTTAAAAATATCACTTTCATGTCTAGTGTACTCTGCAATTGTGTGCAGACGATAATTCAGTTGTTGCTGTCTAGCAAATGGAACGATTCAGGCAAGTACCGTGGCCTTTTGGCAATTTGTCTTCAGGCCAAGACGTCAGCTCCGGTCGCCATCCTCGAGTGCTGCATTTGCAGCTGCCCTGCAGCCTGAGTGGCTGAGCAGAGCATGGTCGAATGAGTGCACCGAGTAGCAGATCGGCGGTTGCCGGCGAAAGTGCCACTGGAGAGCCCATCGACTAATTTTAGACGGCCACAGCAGCTCGGTTGGGTGCAGGTAATGAGCGCCAAACCGCCACTGCATTGGCTTCACCGCGAGCTGTTTGCCCAGAGGGCATATGACAGATAGCTAAGAAACCAATTATATTCTAGTCGCAAGTACGTCCCAGACTTCGTGAGGCCGAGGCTGACATGCAAGTAATTAGGGTTTGATGCAGATGTCATCCTACTTATGTGTGCGGCTGTGCGTGTCCGACATCTCTGTCATCAGTAGGGTTAATAGGATCTTTGTTACGATTCATACTCTTCTGGTACGCACCCACACACAAGCACACACTCACACGCGCACACACTCACACGCGCACACACACACACACACACACACACACACACACACACGCACGCACACACACACACATACATGGGTATGGCTGTTGAGTACCAAAATAAATTATCTAGCTTGGGCATGCGATCGCATCTGAAATCGGAGCAAAAGCCTTCGACAGGACACCTGGAACTAGGGATGCACCGGCTGAGCACTTGGTTTTCTGTTGGACGCAGACTTGTATTTGGTTAGCTCCGATTGATGTTCCCGGTTTCTTGTGTATGTTACAAGAGCTTAGTAGTCTAGTATTCGCGGTGCACCGCTCAGCCACCAGAACTGCACTGTGCCTTCCAATTGATCAAACCACTAAGAACCGGTTTAGCTGGTGACGCCCGACCGCGATGGGCACACCACAGCACCCTTTAGATGGTGCCTGGGTGGCCCTCTGGAGGGTGCTGTTGAAACCCTCAGATGAGGCCTGGCTGGTGAGGATGGTTTTCGGGTGTGCATGTGGGCCGAACTCACACTATTCTTAATTTATTTAGAGGAGGCTAGCAATCAGATGCTGCTGTGGACTAACTAGGCCAAACGTGGAGATCTTTTCCTCCTACGATTGAGCTTCAGCCTGCCTACATGTGCTCGCCCGCTAACCTCTCCCTTCCACCACCAATAGAAGGACAGCATGTCACATAGCCGGTGGTGACACAGATGTTTTTGCAAGACGTCTGATATTCAATGTTTCGTGCTGCTGCTCCCCAAAATGTTGACGCCACCCGATTGTGTCTTTCCTAGATTCTGGGATCGTGAAAGGTTTGAATCTCGAGTCACTCCTCACTTGACGATCGGTCTGTCGTCAGCTGTCTGTTGAGATAGTTATAATGAGCTTGGTCGATAGCTGGGCATGAGGATCTAGAGTTTCGTTCGTCCAAAGGCCTACTTCTTAACCACAGTTCTGATACTTCCTATTAGTACTAATGTCGCTCGATTTTAGGCCCATTTACAATCAGATCTACAACTTATCTCGTGTGCTTTAACCACAGGCCACTTTTGCTATTAGCGGTGTCGTCTGACTAGTAAGGGGGTCACTTATCCTCTGTGTGCTTCTCATTATTAGTGAATCACCTCACTTCAGTTTATTAGCAACAGCCCACTCTCTATCCGGTTAATTGCAAAGGCGATGTCGTTCGTGGCCACATTGAAGACAGCTGTGTCAGGTAGAGCTTGAATTAATCTTCTCTTGAGGGCAGGTTATGTCATGACCACCTATCTACCAAGCTCTATCCAGCTGTCTCAATAGACAGCTGACGACAGATGGATTTTTTAAGTGAGGAGTGAATCGAGATTCAAACCTTTCACGATCCTGGAATCTAGGAAAGACACAATCGGGTGGCGTTGACATTTTGGGGAGCAGCAGCACGATGTATTGAATATCAGACGTCTCGCAAAATCATCTTCGTTATGGCCGGCTTCGTGGCACGATGTCCTTTTATAGGTGGAGGGATGGAGAGGTGAGTGTGTAAGCACCTGTATGCAGGCTGAAGCCGAAACATAAGAGGAAAAAGAGGTCCACGTTTGGCCTCGCTAGTGTATAGCAGCATCTGATTGCTAATCTCCTCCAATTCGCCTAAGAGTATTGTGAGTTCGACCTACATACTTATCCGAAAACCATCCTCACCAGCCAGGCCTCATCTAAGGGTTTCAGCACCCTCCAGTGGGCCACCCAGGCACTATCTAAAGGGTGCTATGGTGTGCCCATCGTAGTCGGGCGTCACCAGCTAACTGGTTCTAAGTAGTTTGGTCAATTAAAAGGCACAGTGCAGTTCTGGTGGCTGAGCAGTGCACAGCAAAGATTAGACTAATAAGAAACCCCATTCGGGGCTAACGGAATAAAGTCTGCCTCCAACAGAAAACCAGGTGCTTAGCTGGCGAATCACAAGTTCCAGGTTTCCAGTCGAAGGCTTTCGCTCCGATTTTGGATGCGATCACATGTCCAAGCTAGATTCAATAGGATCATAACATTCCCCCTCTTAGCTCTTTCTTAATATGTCTGTAGGTAATTGCACAAAGTTTGGACAGATTTAGTGAATTGACAGTTATAGGTAAGCATCTCTGTATACATTTAAATGTATTGTTCCATTCACACATGCAGAATCAGGAAAAGTAACACCTTCTCGATCCTAATTCCAGAGATCTGTTGTACGTAGAATTGATAAAACTGCAATGCTGATCTTTCCATAGTGAAAATTACCAATCAAGCTTAGCAGCACAGTTTTAGCCTTCATTTAACCTTGACCAGCCGATCAGTTGGCCTTGTTTCGCTTTTAAGCTGTAGACTCTCATTTTTTTCTCACTCTCTACAGTTTATTATGTATAACTATATAAATATATATATATATATACACGATGTATTTAAATGAAATTGTTTAAGTTGTATATATACATTAGCCAGCTATATATATATATATATATATATATATGTGTGTGTGTGTGTATGTATATATATATATATATATATGTATATATATATATATATATATATATATGTATATATATATATATATATATATATATATATATATATATATATATATATATATATATATATATATATATATATATCCCTCAAAGTCTAGCACTCCAACTTTTAACCATTATTCTACAGCATAAGTGAAATTGTGTAGTTGTAAGCTCTGATTACTGCTCAAAGCCAGGTTTTCCTAAAGATCCAACTTCCTTAAACGTCACGAGTGCAAAGCCACTTCACTTATATGGATAGCCGTTGCAAAATTGGCCGGTTTTAGAAATGGGCCTTGTGAGCCAGAACGTGTACGGAGCTAAGCCAGAGGCCCAGCACATGTGAGCACTACTGCCAGTACTCGCCGCGTGCACATTTCACTTCCTCCATAAAAGCAACGGCCTCCTGTGAAGCTTACATTACATAGATGCATAGTGAAACTTATGCATTCACCTGCTGGTGTGAACTGCTGATAGTGCAAACGCTCTAATACCGAAAGAACTGTTGAGAAAGTGAACCGACTCTGTAAAGGGCCAAACACTCCCAACAACATAGACTTGGTGATTAAGGTTTATTCTTACGTGGGTCTAGGCTTATTGCGGTTTTTTGATGTGCTGAGAAGTTCACAAGCTAGGCTTTAAAAGTTCTAGAATTAGAAACTTGGATTTATCGCTGGCTAGAAAAGCCTGTCTCACGACGAAACCTCCGGGTGTATGCAATTAGTAGTCGAATGATGCCACAAAAATCACCAAGCAGCCCTTTAATGCTGCAATTCAAATCTTCTTGCAGCTGTCATAGATACTTTTGCTGTCACTTTGGTTCAAATCGGCAGGTTAACTTACTCTACTCCTAAGTTTCCCTCAAGACTGATATCCATGAGTGGGAGCAAGCCTTCCCAGTAGTCTCTTTTGCTAGCAGCCTCTAACAATAATCGTCAGTGAACCAGTAGGCTAGTCATTAGCACAACCTAACTAGATCTGGCCAACCCGTAACAGGCTTATCATGCCAGAAATTTAATTACCGGTGCTCAAACAAGTTTCCGGTGGCCACAGTAGGGGAGGCTGGGTACCTAGAGGGAGCCGGGGAGCCAGAGTAAGAGAGGAAAAGGCACACCGAGACTGGTCAAGAATGAGATGCAGAGAGGCAGCCAGAAACAGTAACAATCACGGGAGATGGAGAAACTGAGGGGACAGAGAGCTGGCATGCAATAATAATAATAATAATAATATTGCACTTGATAAAGCGCCCTCAGAGAACTTAATCTCTTTCTAGGCGCTTTACATTTGCTGCAAAGTGATACGCAATAGAATAGTAAGTAAAATCATGCTTGAAAAACAAACAAAATGAATAACATGGTTAGGGGTTACATGCACTGGGTCAGCATGCAAATGTGGTTAGTGGCAGCATGAACAGTGTCAGCACGCATAAGCACATCGAGGACGAATCACAAGGACCCACTAAATGCTGTCCTAAATAGGTATGTTTTTAAGTTTCTTTTAAATGTGGTCAGGTCAGGGGATGTTCTGATGCAGGTCGGGAGGGAGTTCCAGGCTGTGGGAGCATACGAGCTAAATGCACGGTCTCCAAAGGATTTAAGGTTTGTACGAGGTATTTCTAGACTGTTGGATTCCGAAAAGCGAGTGGTACGATGCTTTGCCTGATGGGGTAGTGTATCTGAAAGATAGGCTGGAGCCATAGAATGAAGAGACCTAAAAGTGAGCGACAAAACCTTGAAGTCAATCCGTTGCTTGACTGGTAACCAGTGCAGGTCGGCGAGAAGTGGAGTAATGTGGCAACTGCGACGCTCACGACAGACAAGCCTAGCTGCAGAGTTTTGCACCAGCTGCAATCGCCTGATCGCACATGCTGGTAGGCCAGTAAGCAGTGAGTTGCAGAAGTCGAGACGAGATGTCACGAATGCATGGACCAACATGGACGTGGTATCCTTATCTAAACAAGCCCTAATTTTAGCAATGTTATGAAGCTGAAAATAGGCTGATTTGACTGTGGAGCTGATGTGGTCGTCTAACGAGAGGTCGCTTTGGAATATGACACCTAGATTTCGAGCTGATGCAACTGGAGATATGCTGGCAGAGCCAATTTTGAAAGTCAGCCTTTCCAATTTCTGAATAACACTAGGTTTGCCCATAACTAGTAAGTTAGTTTTATCATCGTTTAGTTTTAGAAAATTTGCTGCCATCCATGATCGGATGTCATCAATGCATGCAGCAAGTGAGTTGAGAGAATTTGAGGTGCTCGAAGGCTGGGAGGGATCAAAGCAAAGGTACAACTGAGTGTCATCCGCATAGAAGTGAAAGCCTAGATTGTGCTTGGCAATCACATCAGCGAGAGGGAGAGTATAAACGGTGAAAAGGACCGGACCTAGCACAGAGCCCTGAGGTACTCCATATTTTAGAGGTACTTCAGATGATCTTTGTCCATTCACGTCAACACTCTGGAGTCTCCCACTGAGATAGGACCTGAACCACTGCAGAGCAGTGCCAGTGATGCCCAGGCGAGATGAGAGGCGCTCTAGAAGTACTTTGTGATCGATGGTATCAAAAGCTGCCGAAAGATCGAGCAAAACAAGAAGAGACACTCTACCCATGTCTGCATTAGCTAGGGAAGGATAAAGAAAAGGTGTAGATAAAGCCAGAGACCGCCTAGACCATTTTGTAGCTATATATGTTGCTAGATCAGTACTATTAACAGATAAATGGATCGATGCAGAGAGCCCAAGAACATACATTTGGGCTGCACTGCTGCTGCTGCTGCTGCTGCTGCTGCCACGATGTTGCTGCCACCATGCAGCTGCTACAGTATGGATACGCCATTCGGTTGCTGTACTGCTGTCTGCTGCTGTCATTGCTGCTGTCATTGCTGCTGCCATTGCCACTGCTGCCACTGCTGCCACTGCTGCCACTGCTGCCACTGCTGCCACTGCTGCCACTGCTGCCGCTGCTGCCACTGCTGGTGCTAATGCTATAGCTGCTGCTGCCACAGCTGCCGATGATAAGGATGATGACGATGATGCCACTGCTACTGTGCTGCTTGGTCTTGCTGCTTGTTCTTGCTGCTTGTTGCTGTAGCTGCCACTAGTGCTGCTGTTCCTGCTTCGTCTGCATGCATTAGATCATTTTAACCATCATAGGCACAGTAAATAAATCTCGAGTGGGCTGCACCTAAAGGGTACTAGCAACGTGCTGGTTCAGCTTCGACATTTATAGGTATACTGGTAGAAAGGATTCTGTAGCCGAACCAGGATTTTCAGGTAGGGTTAAGCCCTGCCTATAGTGATAAACAGAGTGGCAATTGCAAGTCTTTCGTTCGACACCTGAGATGGCGCAGAAAATAGATTGGAAAAATGAGATGATCTCATCATTCGTCATCACCCGGCTGTTTATTTCGCAACATTCAACAGCTTGGCGTCGTTTAGGTACTCCACACCCATCGTCGTCTGAAGGCGCGTCTTGTTTAGTTCCAATATGCTAAACACAAGTTCAGCCTTAGCAGTCGCCACTGCAAGTGCCAGATGTCAGAGTAAGTGGCACCAGCTTGTACCTTGCTGTTTAGTAGACTCGATCAGTCTCTGCCAGAATCACTGCAAGATCAGGGAGCCTTCTGATATTCTTCAGTGCCCAGTCCGAATCTATTTCCGTACAAATACTGTATGGCCGAAATCGCAAGAGGATCGCTTGTTTCACCGCGAATATAGCTGACGGTGGCATCGGCTGTTGGTGCTCTCGTTTTATGACTGCATCAGTGTGCTCTGTGGAGTCCCAGACAACCCTCGGACAACCCTTGAACATCGGCCTTGCCTATGCTATCTAGCCTCCCTGGCAGTGTTATTAGCTTGGCTGATGTTGGTGCCAGGCGGCTATCACCGGCCCGACTTGACGTTGAACTGCTCAAGCATCTGCCCTCTGACCCGATGAAATGCAGCACTGCTTTGGGATTAAAATACAAGCGGTCGCAAGTAGGCCCTGACAGCCAGAGTTTATCTAGGGCTGGTTAGTAGCAGGTTGGCTCCTCCACAAGTGCTACGCCCATTACAAGTTGGTCCTTTAAATAAAAAGAAACCCGTAATCTCAGTATAACTGTCCCTACCGTATGCTTTCAATCGTTAGCGTTGGTACCGACCCCGAAGACTGCCCCTACAGCACAAGATATAAGCCGCTTGCCGAGTAGCCATCAAAATACAACTGGGCAGTCTAAGTTACACTTAGCTTATATGTTAAAATAGGCTCGGTTTCTCAACTGCAGTCTCTCTTGTGAGCAACCCGGAAATCGTTCGGGGTCCTAAGTTTTATTCTCTCTCCCGTTTGAACTTTCAGACTCGGTCAGGGTACTTATTCTCTAAGAACCAGTTCTTGGTTACTACTCTTGGATTCATCCACCTCGTTAGTACATTTCAAACCCTGACTGGTGTTATTGCTGAACTAGCCTAGCATTTTGGTTATTATTAGGTCAACTCGCCAGACCGCGTCGTCTGTCCTTGAGGTTGCTCCTAGCTCCAGCATATTCTAGCCTCCAAATAGGTCTTGCAGTCTGATTAACCTCACAGCTTGCTCTGACTTTAGCTAATGAGTCCCAGCGGGTCCTTCTGACTAGATCCTTGCCAAAGGTTTCTCCAGGTGTCCAAGTTCAAAACCACTAAGACACCGGCTGCCACCGCGGCTATCCTGAGACCTGCTGAGTTACTGACTAGGGGAAGCTTGCCTTAGCCCCCTCTCTTGGCTTTGTGACTGGAAGGGGTTCCAGTTCACTTGGCCTGGCGATCCTTAGAAAGGTAAAGTAGATGGGTCTAGAAGATTTCTTGAAAGTGTCGCTGGAACTATCGCATATTCTCCAGACCGGCATAGTTCAAGTCTAGATGCGTCTCCGATTATCCAAGCACTTGTGATTCTTCAGTAGCCATTGCTCCGTGAGTGTGTGCTGGAGAAACTCTCAACATAGAGTGTATAGCTACCAAAATAACGTAGCGTACCTAATTCGACATAGACAGATGCAGAGTTGTAGACGAAGAGCAGCCATTTAAACTTCCGTCTGACCACTACAAATGTTCACATGCAACCTAATAAAATTGACGTGGCTCGCCATAGCTGTATAGTCGAATGACTTAGTCTGGTAAGTTGCAGTGCTTATAGCTGTGCACCTTTTCTTAAATCCATTCCTATGCGGGTGGATAATGATTACCAGACAAATTTTGGATATAGCTTTGGCCACCGAATAGAACCAGTAATGTCAGATGGCCGTTTTGTGCAGAATTCAAAAGACTTCTCTCCAGGATCATCGGCAACAAAAGTGAATGCACGAACAGCTCATGTGAGGGAGGGCCCAAAATCTTTGGTTCAATAGAGTGTATTATCAGACTCACAATGCTACGGTATACGTGCGTTTCAGGGACCAGCAACGTGGTGGCTTACAGTGCGAGTTAGTTCATTTGCCGTGCCGTGGTCTCACCACTTGACTCTGCCGAAATGGATAACAGAGGACTGTGGCAGTCATATGATCTCCGAGGCCTCGACCAGGAGCATCACGCCAGCCATCGGCAACCTGAGCAGATGGTGGAAGTACAACCAGACGCTGGCATTGTGTACAGAAACCAGTCTCTGACAGGTGACATCTGAGTGCTGCACTGAAAAATCTAAAAACTGTTTCATGGAAGCTGTTAGCTAGTGCTTGTTCACCTTGATCTTCAACCAAACGTCTCGGTGTACCTTCGTGCTAGTGGCTATGCCTTGAATCTGAGAGGTAAGAGGTATTCTATCGGGTCAGGAGTTCCAGCAGAGTACCCGAATATGGATGTACGAGTCGCTCCTGATGCCTGAGCAAGTTACTGTTCCTGGTATGCCCCTGTCTCAACTGATGTCCTGCCTTCATGGCAAATACTCATTCAGCCATGGCTCTCTCTCTCTCTCTCTCTCTCTCTCTCTCTCTCTCTCTCTCTCTCTCTCTCTCTCTCTCTCTCTCTCTATCTCTATCTATCTATCTATCTATCTATCTATCTATCTATCTATCTATCTATCTATCTCTTTATCTATCTATCTATCTAATTTATCCAATATATCTATCTGTCTATCTATCTCTCTCTATCTCTCTCTCTCTCTCTATCTATTTATCTATCTATCTATCGATCGATCTATCTATCGATCTATCTCTCTCTCTCTCTCTCTCTCTCTCTCTCTCTCTCTCTCTCTCTCTCTCTCTCTCTCTCTCTCTCTCTCTCTCTCTCTCCCTCTCTCTCTCTCTCTCTCTCTCTCTCTCTCTCTCTCTCTCTCTCTCTCTCTCTCTCTCTCTCTCTCTCTCTCTCTCTCTCTCTCTCTCTCTCGCTCCCTCTCCACTCTCTATCTCTCTCCCCCTCCCTCTCCTCTCTCTATCTCTCTCTCTCTCTCTCTCTCTCTCTCTCTCTCTCTCTCTCTCTCTCTGAGCTTAAACGTTTGCTGAATGTATTCGTGGTTGACGATAGGCGATTCACCTGAACCCCAATGCTGCTCGTACTATCTGTCTCTACCAACACGACCAGCTTGGGGCTCTTGGCGAGCTGGTTTGGTCCAGCGGTTAAGGTGCTTGCCCTGACCAAGGTCTGGCTGAGGTCGTGGGCTCGGGCACCAAGGCATACGTGAAGCGCGTGAATAGAGACTAAGTTCTCTTGGGGCACTATACAAATGAATTGTATTTTTTTAACATGTCCTAGCTAATGCAGCACACTAAAAGACATCTTAGCTGATCGAACAGCCGTATTTTTATAGTTGCAGAAGAGCCCTATCGGCTGTCACTGCCACTTTCAGTTGGCAATAAAGAATTGCTCAACTTCATGATCCAAACCTACGACCTCGGTCGTAAAGAGCAAGCACCTTACCTCCTGGGCTATCGCCACCATTTAATCTCTATGACTGGCCGTGACCCTTCTTGTTTTCTTCAGCCCAAATTCCTCCGTCTCAGCAGTAAGACTACAGCCAACTAGGCAGGGGGGGTGGGGTGGGGGTGGTGAATCATAAGAATTAGCTATGAGCTCGGTTCACCAACGCTGACTAGTTGATTATTCAGAAAAAAATATGGTGAAAATGGTGAGACTCCGCCTCCGTTAGAGCTTTCGGTTTGATTAGCTCATGCGGCCACGCTGAAGATTGCTGAGGGCTGCAAGGACAGCAAGACAGACGACGGACGGATTGGCAGCTGACAGCTGACCTAAGGCAGCTTTGTTTTATTGCTTGCGTTCGGCCGCCGGCTACACAGAGCAGAGCTTGACATGACTTAGCACGTGACGACCGACTTTGATCAGCTCGAGTCAGCCGAACTAGCAGACGTGAACAGGCGACCGAGAACCGACATCTCTCTGCCCGGCTGCATCCTGCAACCCGAGTCAGCGGCCTGAAGTCGAGGGGAAACTCCTCCCCCTCCCCTCCCCCGTGTTGCCCCGAGCGAGCAGTCGCATCCGGCGAACAGTGCCCGTGCAGCAGCATCAGAGCTGCACCGTTGCCGAGTGGCTCTTCTTAGCAGCTGCAGCCGCTTTCGCGGGAGCATTCCTCTCTGCCGAACACTCGACAGCTCCTGCGTAGGCACGAAACGCTTTGGCTCCTTTCTTCGCAGCAGATGCATCTTCGCCGTTGACAAAAGCTGCTGCGGCTGAGAACGTATTTATCTACTCGTTTGGCCAGGGCATGATGCCTCGAGGTGACGCTTAGCCTCAAGAGGGCTCGCCGAAACCGCTCGGCTGATCTCGGTCAGAGTAGAAGCTGCTCGGCTTTTACTCTTGGCACCTGGCAGGCCACTTGGAGCGGGCAGGAGAGGGGGCAGTTAGGGGGGGATGATGATGCAGCATTACCGTCGCTGCATTTCGTCATTGCGGGCAGCAGCAGCAGCCCTGGAGCACCCACGGAGCAGCGCCTGGACGGATAAGTGAGCCTCCGGCAGCATTGGCAATGCCAGTAGTGAGAGATGGAGAGAGAGAGAGAGAGAGAGAGAGGGGGGGGGAGAGAGGGAGAGAGAGAGAGGGAGAGTGAGATGGGGAGGGAAAGAGAGATACAGAGATAGAGAGAGAGAGAGAGATGGAGAGAGGGAGAGAAAGAAAGGGGAGACAGAGAGATAGAGGGAGAGAGAGGGAGAGAGAGAGAGAGAGAGAGATAGAAAGAGGACAGAGAGAGAGAAGGGGAGAGAGAGAGATAGAGAGATGGAGAGAGACAGAGGGAGCGAGACAGAGGGAGAGAGAGATAGAGAGAGGAGAGAGAGAGAAGAGAGAGAGAGATAAAGAGAGGGGAGAGAGGGGGGGAGAGAGAGGGGGAGAGAGCTATATATATAGAGGGAGTGAGAGGGGAGAGAGAGAGGAGAGAGAGAGAGAGAGAGAGGGGAGAGAGAGAGGGGAGAAATAGAGAGAGGAGAGAGAGATAGAGAGATGAGAAAGAGAGAGGGGGAGAGAGGGGGATAGAAAGAGAGATAGTTAGAGGGAGAGAGAGAGATAAAGAGATAGAGTGAGAGAGAGAGAGAGAGAAAGAGAGAGGGGGAGAGAGGAAGAGAGAGAGAAAGGGGAGAGAGAGAGAGGGAGAGAGGAGACAAAGACTGAGGGAGGGAGAGAGAAAGAGAGTGACAGAAAGAAAGAGAGTGGAAAGAGAAAGACCGGGACAGAAAAGAGAGAAGAGAAAGAGAAGGACAGAAAGACAGAAAGAGAGGGACAGATGGAGAGAGAAGCGGGATGGAGGTCTAGGACGACAAAAGCCTGGCAGCCAAGACTTTTAGAGCAGACTTGTAGCCATCAGCAGTCGCACCCCGACGTCCTTTAAGAACACATTGCTAAACGCCGAAACGAGCGGCGGCTGCGAGTGGCCAAAGCAACAATTGGCTACCTATATTGCCCAATTACGACCTTCCCTGCACAATTGCACACTGTTACCAGAATAGTTTTCCTTGGCATCCCGACCCCGAGACGATAATGTACTGCGTGACTCGTTGAACTTTTGCACAGACCTTCAACCGGACGAAATCGTTGTTCGGGGCTCATAGGCGATCGGTTGGTGGCGGCGCATAAACTTCACCAAAGCCGCTCAAAGTCAGGCTCAGTCAATCTCGGTCATCGTTGAGTCTGCAGATGTCTCGATCGATTAGCTTTCGAGCGAGCGTACTCGTCTTACTCGGCCATGCCGTTTAGTTCCCTTGGGGTTTCTCGTCGGACAAGGCCGGCAGGTCCGAACGGTTGTGCCGGAGGCCCTCAAGTCAACTCGGCTCAGCGGACCCGGCAGCATTGTCTTATCACAACTTCAAGCTTTCCATATGTCTGGCCCGATCATAAAGCGTGCATCAGTGTCCCGGCTTCTCGGGCAAAACGTCGGGCCCGTCGCTCAGCTTACAGAACCGGTCATCCCTCTACCAGCCCCCCCCCTTGGCTCCTGTCGCCTTAGCAAAGCGAAGCAGTCGCCCGCAGCGGTTGCTTGAGATCGTACCCTCGACAACAAGAAACGGATAAAGGGTAGCCATTATGTTCATTTGGCCGAGCGCCCAACGCCTTAGCCCTTAATCGCATTCATTAAATCTCTGCATTCCGAGCGCATCGGCTACGCGATGTCGAGCCGTCGCCATCCCGGGGGAGTGCGCTCCGATGCCGGCTTGCCCTCGAGCGCTGCCCGCCGCTACTCCTTTCTGACCTGTAGGCGCAGCGTCTCTGAGCGGCGGCGTCCCGCCGCCTCCGAACTCACTTTTGGCGCTGCGCCCTAAACCACGGCAGCAGCGGAAAGTTCTCGACGCTGTCGTAAAAATAAGGAAAATGTCAGCCTATTTAACAGCGACATTCGTATAGAGGCAGACGGGCCATGGCGGTTATCACTACCGCTTGTAGGGAGCGACGAAGGATGGCCGGCTGCAAGACTTGATCCCACGACCCGGGCGACCACCTTACCCCTAGGCTAAGGAGCAGGAAAATTCGCCAGGGCGAATTTTCGGAGGTCCGAGTATTGAACCGGCTGGTCCTATTGTCGTTAACCCGACGCTCTGAATTCAGCGCGATTACAGAGCTACATGAAAACTTGCACGTTCTCCGTCTGCATAGAAACTGCGCCTATAAGCAGCAAATCCGTGTGCCGCTCGGATGCGGACGCTCGCTCGCGCGCACCGAGCTCCAGCTTGCCAACGTGGCGGCCGGCGGTGCGACGCTGCGAACGAACGAGCTAGCGTTGTGGCGCAGCGAGGCGTACGACCGCGGACGTAATGCAACTGAGGCTCCTCCCGGAGAGTTTTTCCTCGCACGTGGCGCACAGATCCCCGCTTCGAATTGGCTAATGCGCTCGCATGGAGACATCGTAAGCACTGTCGCCTGCCGCGGTAAGCGAACGCTGGTTTTACCCACCCCCGCTCGACCCACCCTACGCTCTCGACGAAGCTTTCCGGATGCCTGCTGCTTCCGCCTTTGCAGCAGGACGGCTATTGCACAAATAAGCTGTCACTGTCATCGCATTACGCGGGAATGCGGTCTCTGAATATTGAAATGGGTTTCATACGCGACACCGCCCAGCAGACCCCTACAATCCCGTTTTCAGAAATTACCCGATCTGATCAGACTGATGATGACGGCGTTTTTACTGGATAATAATAATAATAATAATAATAATAATAAAATTTGTATAGCGCCCTCAGCGAACTCAATCTCTTCCTAGGCACTTTCTCCTTCTACACAATAAAACAGGGTCGAGTGGCTAGTGGTAGCATGACTCGTTTCGTTAGAAGCCATCAATCGGTCAACTACCGGAGCCTTCGCCGCAGCAGCGCAGAGCAGAGCCAAACGAGCGCTCTGAAGGCGCCGCTGGGATCGTCGGACGCGAAATGCGGCCGCGGTCAGCAGACCACGTGACGCAGACCATCCCCCCCCCCCATCGACTCGAGCGGCAGCCGACAGTCCCCTCTGGTCGCGGTCGAGGGCAGGCGGCGTGCGCGCAACAATTCCAGCGAAACGCAGATGGCAGAACGCTAAGAAAGAAACCGCTAACGCGGCCTCATTTTAGCTGCTGCACAGGTTAAAGTCTCTGCAGCCGCAGCCGCCATCGGTTAACGGCGGCTGCGTGCGGATCAAAGCCTGCCGTCCTACGTTTGAGCGTTTGAGCCTGCGAAAGCCTTTTAACGGAAGGAGCGATCCTCAGCTGGGGGGGGCGGGAGCTAACATCAAAGGGGCCGGCAGCAAAAGCATCTTCGGTGCACGCGCTTAATGTTCTGGCACGCAGCTCGGCTCGTTTATCGCAATCCGCTGCTCTGCAGCCGTGCGGTCGCTGGAGCCGAAGCTCATGGTTTTCGCGTCAGCGCGAGCGTGCGGCCAACTCGTCAACCCTTGGCCCACCCCCCTTGCATTGTGACCCGGCGGCTGCAGTTTCCCGTGTCGCGACCATTCACCTTCTCGCTCACCCCCTTCCCGCCAGACGTAGCGATCCTGCCGGCTAAGCTGCTGCTGCTGCTGCTGCTGGCCGACGGCATCGATTACGGTCGGTTGCCTCCGCCAGTTGCTCCAATGGTGTTTTAGGTGTGGCAGCGAGCATCCAACATCCGTTTTGTAAAGTAAAGTTTCCTCAGGAGGAGTGAAGCGAAAGAGACAGCGAGGGGCCAGACAGTACACTGAGTACACGCATGCACCGCTACGAGAACCAGCAGTCACGTGTGTTGTCAACTAAGGATATATATATATATATATATATGTACATATACTTGTAAATACAGCCAGCTCCAACTAACGACGGTTCGACTAACGAAAGTTCGGAGATATGAACTGGGCCACTGTCATGCAAAAAAATTGAAATTACAAAATGTGTCCAAGAAAACTTTCCAAAATCCGCGCGCTCTCGATAGATTTGACAAAGCCGCTAGGGACGGAGTGGGGAGGAAACGATGTCCGACAGCGTCAGAACGTATCGCAGTAGAACGCATCGTATACCATTCTTGGCTTACGAAAGCTCGACTTACGACAGGTTTTCCGGTCCCCATCTGTTTCGCAGGGCGGGACTGACTACACACTGTGTGTATTTATGCAAACACTACGTAGGACTCCAGGTTATTGAGATACCTCCAGGCTAAAAATGCTTGAAATCATTGTAGTGACTACCAAAAATGTGCAAAGAAGCGAAAAGGGGAAATCCGCGCCAAGAACGCTGCTAATAGCAATAACAATACTACCACGAAATTTATGTAGTTCTCTGTGAGAGCTAAACACCTTTCCAGGCACTTAATGCTAGGAAGAAAGTGAAGGAATGCACCTCGCTACGTGCAAGAATTTACTTCCATAGTTACCCCCTTTTCATCACTTGCTGGTAATGTGTAAAGTTTGAATGATCGGCAGCGGCAGACACCGATGCCCATATTCAAAACACCCGAAGCTAGCGTTACCAACTGTTCCTACTTTTCTTGACCCGTCGGCTCCTTTTATTCTGAGCCTTTAGTAACTTTTATTCTGAGACGTTAGTAACCAATGAACTAACGTCGTGCTGTCCCTACGTAAGGACGGATATGGGGAAACTGTGGCCTATTTAGGTAAAGTAAACGGTTCAGAGCGAATTACTACGCGACGTTTAAGGACTCGCTAGCCGCCATAAAAAGTCGTAGCAATTTCCATTCATCCTTACCAGCCTGCGGCTTAACAATCCGCACGGTCCGAGCAACCCTGGAATGATCTCGTGCACTCGTTGACCCAGACGAATGCTTCGCTAGATGGGTTGGCGAGCTAGGACTAACTGGAGAAAGACCCATTTGGGAATCCCCTGCTTAGCTCTCGTGCGTTACGTATCTCTAGATGTTTTTCCCTACGAACTCTGTGCATCCACGCTGGCACCCGTCCTACTACGTAAATGCACCTTCCTTCTGCCGACTGCAGCACGTTCTTTCAAGGCGTGCTGCAGTTCACGCTGCCTCCTGCGCTCTGTTCTTACATGCTGCTCACCTCGTTCAGCGACTTCAGTTCCCCAAGCAGAGTCCGAGGATAGCCGAGCGCATGAGGCATGCATTTCGGCGTCAATGGCAGAAGCTCTACGACGTACCCGGCTTTGGCCCCCAGGGGTGAGGCGCTAACCATAAACGACCGAGATCGCGGTCTCTCAAGTCCTGCGGCAGGTAAAACGCGCCTGGATCAAAATTAATCGCTCTTGCAGCGCTATCTAAACAAATGAATTTACAGCTATATGATTATACATGTCACATACACACTTCAAGTAGGCAATAAATGCTAAATACTGAAGCCAGCTGACTGTGTTTTCCTAAGCTTCCCCTAGATGCAAAGGCCACGCTTTATCAACCGGTCAAGCTTCTGCAGCTGCTTGCCGTGTTTGCTAGCAAATAGCAGCTGCCGATTTCTAGCCCTGCAGCTGCCATTAGTTGTCGGCTTCCGCAACGCATACCCTCCGCTTGGCTGCACCACGAATCGGTTGGCAGCCAGGGAGCCGTTCTTGTTTGCCAAACTGCACTCTTACGAAGACTTGATTGAAAGAAGGTGACTGTGAAGCTGTGCGAATGCCTCCCATGACGTGAGTTGGTGGGAACAGCTGCGAAACTAAGAGAGCTGGTGGCAACGGTGGGTGGTTGGCGACCGACAGAGAGTCTTCTCATCCACCACACCCTATAATCGACTGCCAGCTGGCTTTCTCTCTCTCTCTCTCTCTCTCTCTCTCTCTCTCTCTCTCTCTCTCTCTCTCTCTCTCTCTCTCTCTCTCGCTCTCTCCGTATCTCTCTGTCATTCTCTGCCTGTCACCCAGTATTGAGTACCGAGCTGTCTTTTGTCGGGCACGCGATTGCATCGCGGCCCTTCAGAAAGCTAGCAATTCGGGCGGACTCGGCAGCCTATACAGCAGGCACGTAGCTGTGCTCAAAGCGTTCTTTGTTCGAGGAGGTGGCCGAGCAGTCTGGACCCGGCTGGCCGACAAGCATCAGCGAGCGATGCTCAGCCAGCCTCTGCCGTCGCCATAGCCGCTGCCGAGCGACGCCTGGCGGCAGCGAACGTCGGGCGCGCCTTAGGCACTCGCCGTTTGCCGTCGAGTTGCGGCAATAGCGTGCACACTCACACTCCAGTGCCTGGAAGCGGAGAGAGCGTAGGCCTGGGAGGTGGAGGCGGAGCGTACGTGCCACAGAGCTCCGGTGGGTCGCTCTAGCGAGCCCTCGAGCGGTGCGGCGGCGGCGGCGCCTGGCGGTCGCTCCGTCGCCGCCGCAGCCGCCGCCACCGCCGCTCCATCTGTCAGCCGCAGCGACTCGCGCCAGCGGCGATTCTAGCGAGTTACGGCGGCGCTGGTTTACTCGCGCGAAATCCTTCGAGCACTCTTTTCAATGGAGAATCTTTTGAGCTTTCACCGCGCGGCACACCGCCCGCCGGCGCAGCCCGCCGCCGGCGCGAGCGCCGACCCCGCGGAGCGAGCTCGGCACGGCAGGCTCGGCGTTCCTTCAATTTCGGGCGTCCGGTTGCCGGGCGCAGCTGCTAGCGCGGCGCTCGACGCACGCGAGCCGATCGGCGGGCGGCTGCGAAGCCGCTGCGTTCGGCCGGCCGCGCATGCGCGGCCACGGCTGCCCCATCTGCATCCTCACGATTGCACGAGCCGAGCTCATCGCACTGGTGCATTCTGCAGTTATCTTTGGCTTTTAATTAGTTGTCTCGCTCTCATCTCTGCTAGCTTGGTTGGGTCTTTGAAGAAATCGAGGCACTTGCCTTCCACCCTTGGCTGACGCACTCAGTCGACACAGCCAACAGGTAGTAGCTCGCAGCTAGACTGAGACCCAGAGTCTTCCGGAAAGGAGCCACCGCCAGTCGGTATAACATTTGCGCTTTTTCAGGTGGCACTTGCTTATCCTTAGCAGTGCATTCTGGTGAATCTCTGCACTAAACAGAGTGGGAAGTTCGCAAGCAAGAGAGCGTAAAGACGCGTTAAGTTACGCCTTCGCAAATGCACGTCGATTGTCACCTCCGGTACTGGCGGCTGTCGTGCGTCCTCGTCGAACCTGCGAAGCCAGGGTCGCATGCCCCACGGATCACTCTGGGGCAGTCCACGCGCTCAGGGCAAGCCGAGTTCGCAGCCGAATGAGCGGACGCTTCTAATAGGCTGGCGTCCGCTTTCCTTCGATGGAGTGATGGTTGCGGAAGACTTTCGCCAAGAGACGCTTAGCAGCCCCCGCCAGCCAAGTGCACACTAGTTGAACTTGTTTTATGCATCGGCCGACACACCCAGATTTGACCCTTAATTGCAGTTGACTTATACGCACGGCTGACGCAATTTGTCACGTGACACCTAACCACATTCGGACCTCAAGCTGCCCTACAGACGTCGGAAATCGGGCCTGCCTCGACTTGCCGCCGAGCTGAGCGAGCGATAGTCTAAACAGGGAGCACTGTTTCTGCTTCACGACGACGCTCTAAACATATGTAAATATATATATATATATATATATAAACATGTCTATATAAACATGTCTATATAAATATGCCTATATATACGCCTATATATATATATATATATATATATAATTATATAGAATATATAATAGGGTATATTCGAATATCATAATAATATATATATATATATACCTAATATATATATATAATATCATATATAATATATATATATATATATATAATATCGATATAATCATTTATATACATATCCTGTGACGTAGTGCGTGTGTGCTTGTATACATCCGCTAGCGCTGAAGTGCATAAAACAAACAGCCACCTCAGCCGAACGCCTTCAAGTTGGCAGTCGCTAGGGCGTCTAACAAGTAATCGATCTTGGTCACGTTGCAAAACGAAGAACGCACGGAAAGTTGTGCAAACCCGCGTCGGTGCGCGCTCTCTCTCTCTCTGTCTCTCTCTGTCTCTCTCTCTCTCTCTCTCTGTAGCTCTACTGTTCCTCTCTGTCTCTCTATGTCTATCACTGTCCTCTCTGGCTCTGTCTCTCTCTTGTCTCTCTCTGTCTCTCTCTCTGTCTATCTCTGTCTCTTGCAATGTCTCTGTCGTCTAAGTCTGTCTGTGTCGTGTCTCTGTCTCTGTCTGTTATTGTCTGTCTGGTCTGTTCTCTCTCATCTCTCTCTCTCGTCTCCGAAGCTACCACGATCCCTCTCTCTCTCTCTCTCTCTCTCTCTCTCTCTCTCTCTCTCTCTCTCTCTCTCTCTCTCTGACGAGCGGTTGGCGAGGGCACGCAAGCGCTTCAGCCTGGGTCTCGCGGACGCGCACCGCCCGCCGGAGCAGCGGCACGACGCCGGGTCGCGCCAGCAGCCACAGGAGCTCTCGCGACCGACCGACTGACCGCCTCGACCCGACTGCCGCGTCTGTCACCGACGGCTCGGCAGCTCGGGGAACTCGATCGGAGCTGGGCGCAAAGGCTCCGCGACAAATTGGCTCATTAAGAGCCGCCTGGCGAATTAGCAACGTCTGCCACGCAGCGAGGAGGCGGCAGCGTCTGCTCGGCGGGCGGGTCGCTTGCGGTCGCGTAGCACCGTCGCCCGGCGACGAGCAGCGAGCGAACGGCCTGAGGACGGCCGCTCATGAGCGAGGTGCTGCCGCGCGACGCGCGCGTGGGAGGGGATGGCGCACGGTTCCCGCGGGTCGCCAGGTAAAAGGCAGCTGACGCCCGCGCTGCGCGCTTGCGCGTGAACGCGGGGACGCGGCGGCGGTTCGCGGGCAGCGGTCGATGGCTCTGTCGGACGCGTACATAGTATACACTTATGCGCCTGCTAGCGCGTTCGCGCGTCAATACGTGCACTCCTTCTCAAATCTCGTTCCTTCCGGAATGGTGACGCCCACCTGGTGCCGGCCGATGGCTATCGATTTATCCTACGCAAGAATACATAATGAATTTCTGCGAACAGTTAAGCAGATCCCTGCTTAACGTCTTTCATAAGTAAAATATTATTTACTGTGAAAGTAATTTAAACGGAGGTCGGTTCTTAACGGTTTTCAATTACCTGTCTTACACGCCGCGGCATGGAGTCATAGGTCTCCGAGCTAATATCTCTCTGACGTAGGAGCCCGAGCCAAAAAGCGAGATGGGCACGTCGCCCGCAGAGCCCTCGCGATTTCGTACGCGCGCTTTTCTGCAGCGAACAAACTAGGCATCTCATGCACGCCGGTCTCGCTATAGGCTGCGGGCTGCCGCAGGTGACGTTTCGTAAGCTGCTTACCAACTACGCGACGCACCTACAGACAGACTCGCGTAGCGCCGTTTCCCGCACCGTAAGCGCATAACTCCAGCCTGAGCGCTGTGCAAAAAGGAATTCATTCATTAAGGCCGCAAAGGTGTATTCTTAGCTCGCCCGCAGTCGGCGCGTCGGGCTATCTTGAAATCCCTCCGACGCTGCTGCCTTGACCGTTATATCCTCATCCTCATCAAAGGATAGGGTCATAACTCGACATCAAAGCAGAACAATAAAGCACAAAGCCGCAGCTAGTTGAGGACGCGACCACCTGCGGCATAAGAAATTGGTGGGTAGCGGCGGCGCGAGATGGGTGGGGCGGCGGCTGCCGCGGCGCCGCTCGCACGCACGGCCAGTCCTCAAAACCGCTCCCTTCGAAAACGCCGTGCGAAACACGCTGCGCGCGAAC